>OW240919.1:95177712-95340564 GCA_933207985.1 Pelobates cultripes | reverse complement strand
TGCTGTTCTATGCTGTTCACGTTTGCCATTGATTTATCATTAAAATGTTTACCAAAATAAAAACACAACACAGTTGCAATGAAAAAAAAAAAGTTTTGTGTGTGATTTGGAAGCTCTTATAACTTGCTTAGCCTCTTTCTGCCTAATCTCATAGATCATTCTGTCTTCCTCACTCTGGGTTTTTTTTTATAATTACTAAATGCTAACTTTTTGTTTTTTTTACTATTTTGGCCACATATGCGGAGTACCACAGTGGTTTATTGAATTTTTTGCTTTTAATGACAAGCCTAATGCAATTTTCTGTTGCCTTCAGTAGTGCAACTTTTAAATAATCCCATTTCTCTCTGCACTGATGCAGTGACATATAGTGCTTTTTAATTTTAGTTAACTTTAGAATAGTTAGAAGTTAGAAATCAGTGCACTCACATCGAATATTCACAAATTTACTACCCAGGGAATCGGCTAGCCAAAAACTTTCATACAATTTAATCACATTACATGTGATTAACTCTGCACCCAGATGCTGTGAGCCACTAACATCTCCTGAATAGGGGAGAAATTAGGGGGGCATCCTAATGGGTGCAACCAAAAATTCCTTCTTAATAGGGACAGGGCATGTATAAAATCTACTGAAACAGGACAGACATTACAAATGCCCTATGATTTTGACATGCTTAGTAACAGTTACTCCGGAAATTTACCAGTCAGGTGGAAGGGAGACTGCAGAAATCAATGCAGTTGCAAATATAACACATTTTTGCACACAGTACAAAGCATTTACTTAATTTAAATTAAATATTTCAATGTTAATTCCCCAGAAAATCATACTAGTATTTATCATTCTTTAAATATTTTTTCATTTTTATTTTAAAATTCTTCTTAAAACAAAGCTGCCCCAAGTTCCCTTAAGCACAAACCTCCTTTGTTTAGACTTTCCATTTATATATTTGCAAAAAAAGTAATGATGTTCCAGGCACTCAAGTTCAATCCAGTGTCAGATTTATTGGAGCAAAGTAGAAACAACGTTTCGGCCCACAACAGGGCCTTTGTCAAGCTAACCACAAGTGTATCTATATCCTTTTATGAAGGGTATATAAATCTCCCCACTGGATTGAACTTGAGTGCCTGGACCATCATTACTTTTTTGCAAATCACATTGTGAGGATTGGCTAACCTCAGGCCCATTTGCATCCTGCGATCCATGAGACTGCGGTATCCATATTGGTAATTATGTCCATTTATGGATATCTGTTTTCTTAGGTTTGTCGGTAAATGTGAGTTTCTCTAGAAATTGTCTGGCTACAGTTCTATGTAACCTTGTTTCCTTTTTATTTTTTGCAGGAGAAGTTGGCTGCCGACTGGATCGCCATGAGAATATTGGGCAAGGTCACATAGGAGTGAATGGATTTAGACAGGTTATGAACGAGCCCCGCTTTGATGGCATCCCTATGATACTTGAAACACCCTACAAGTGAGTTCATGTTTACAGCCTGCTGGAACATATTTACAAAAATATAAACTGTTTTTGTACATGTAAACTTTTGTGGTGGACTGGAGCTTTGGAAAAATGAGCCACGTAATTGTAATAGCTCCCCAGACCAAATGTTACCAGCTTCTATAGCTAAGAGCCCACATCTCAGACTTAAAAGGAAAATCTTGTGCTAGGAAAACAAAGTTGTTTTCTTAGTACTATAGGGCCCCCTTCCACGCGGCTCCTTCTCCATGGTGTTGAAGGGGTTATAAATCCCTTGATCACTTACCTGATTCCAGCGCCTACGTCCCTCAGTGCTGGTTCAGGCTCTGGCTCTGCTCCTCCTCTGCCAATGTTTGCTGGTAGACCGCCACTAGAGGTTTAGTTAACCCTGCAAGGTAAATATTGCAGTTTATCAAAAACTGCAATTATTAAAATTACGGGGTTAAGGTGCCTGGGATACTGCACCCAGACCACTTCAATGAGCTGAAGTGGTCTTGGTGCCTGTAGTATCCTTTTAATTGCCTCTTTGTCTGGCTCATGGTTGATCCCCTGCAATATGCTACACAGCAGCAAGTAAGTATGGGTGACGCTGCCAGGCCCCAAATTGGCAAGTCGCATATGATCCTTCCCTTTAAAGGGGCCTTTTAGGCACCCAGACTACTTCATCTCCCTAAAATGGCATGTGTGTCATGCCCCTTGCAGTTTAACCCTGTAACTTATATCACTGCTGTTCTTAGAACAGCAATGTTAACATTGCAGGGTTAAAATGCATCTAGTGGCTGTCACCCTGACAACCAGTAAAGATGTTTCCTCTGAAATAGCAAAGTAAAACGCCGCTATTTCAAGCAGATGGGCTCATAGAGGCCATTTGATTGGCACATTGCATCATTTTTCCGCACATGCGCACTAGCCTCCCCATGCTTTTCCATGGGAAAGCTTTCAATTAACTGAGATTCTCAAGAGTGATGATCTCAGTCAAAGAGGTGGAGCATTGGACATGAAGATCGGTGTGCTGCAGTGTTGGACAAAAAAGTAACACCCCCAGGATGTACTTGGAAACCAGAGTAATCTGAATGTGTACTTTTCCTGGCTAAACACTTTGTTTAACACTTTGTTTTTGTAATCTATATAACAATGTTTAACAAATATCTGCACACCAGTCAAGCCATAAGACTTGCTTTTCCCACAGACATCACAGGTTTGCAGTGATGTTACTACCGCAAAGGATTCTGGGTGGGTATATGCAAATTAGTTCAACAAAGAATCACATTTTTTGCCTCATTCCATTTTAAACATGGATTCCTTTGAGTCTGTGTTTGCTGTATACAACAGCTTTGAAAAGCAAGTCTTATGGCTTGACTGGTGTGCAGATTTTTCTTTAACAATGTATTAAAGGACCACTCTAGGCACCCAGACCACTTCAGCTTAATGAAGTGGTCTGGGTGCCAGGTCCAGCTAGGGTTAACCCATTTTTTAATAAACATAGCAGTTTCAGAGAAACTGCTATGTTTATGAATGGGTTAAGCCTTCCCCTATTCCCTCTAGTGGCTGTCTCATTGACAGCCACTAGAGGCGCTTGCGTGCTTCTCACTGTGATTTTCACAGTGAGAGCACGCCAGCGTCCATAGGAAAGCATTGTAAATGCTTTCCTATGAGACCGGCTGAATGCGCGCACAGCTCTTGCCGCGCGTGCGCATTCAGCCGGCAGGGCGTAACGGAGGAGGAGAGCTCTCCGCCCAGCGCTGGAAAAAGGTAAGTTTTAACCCCTTTACCCCTTCCAGAGCCGGGCGGGAGGGGGTCCCTGAGGGTGGGGGCACCCTCAGGGCACTATAGTGCCAGCAAAACGAGTATGTTTTCCTGGCACTATAGTGGTCCTTTAACTACTTACAAAGACCTTTAGGTGCTATAATTCTCAGTTAATTTAATTTATATGTAATGTAATATATATTATACAGTCACTTAGAAAACTGCTATTTTTATCTTTAACCACTGGAGGGAGTAGGTACCTTGTATTTTTAAATATGGGTTGTTACTCCGTTCATCACAGAGAAAGATCTAACTATATTTGATTTCCTAGTAGTCTATTATTTTTTATAGTTTATACTATTTATAACCTGCCAACAGTTGTAGCAATGTAAAACAGTTGACCAACACTATATAGACCTAAATTAATTGTTTGAAACTATGGATGTATTGTAGGTTTTTCAAGTGTGATGATGTTTAAATGAAACCCATGTAGCTTAGCTTGTTTCACAGTTATGTGTAGTATATTCTTCATTTGGGTCCCTGACAAAAAGTTTTATAATCACTGGTGTAATAAATGTATACGTTCGTGGGGCTGCCAATGTGTGGTGCTTGAGATACTTTTTGTAACTGGGACTGCAAACACTACTACTTACCATAGTTTACAGTTCAGGGGATCTGATGATGTTCGTCTTTCTGGGTTATGAAGGACACATCTTCAAGCTGGTGAGTTCCCGTGATTACATGGAGTATTGCAAATGGAAGATAATGTACAGCTCAATACCTTTATACTTTTTTCTATACTTTAATGGTGAAATAGAAAACTACAATTAAGAGAGAACATGCATCCAGACTTATAGAAATCAGAACTCCAAATTTATTTCTGGACAGATGAATTTGATTAACGAAAAATATCTAAAAAATGTTTATGTACACACCACACAAATCACTCATCTGTGAGTGAGGATGATAGTAGCTGCACTACACAAGATCTAAAGCTGAACTGCAAGTACCATCATACTCAGCCATGTTGTGTTTTACCCCAATGGCTCAGATGACTACAAGATTAGGAAACAGAGGGCACTCCAAATCTAGCACATTTTCCTTTTCCACTCCTCGTGCTGTGGCTAACAACCACCATTACGCTCATACACACTATTCTTGTCTGAGAATAGTAGTTGAGGTCCACAGCATGGGTTGTACAAAATTAAAGTGTGCCAAGTGAGTGAACAGAATAGCTTCCACATACTGTGGTGTGGAATAATGGAGAAGATTGAAACTTTCATTTTATTTTTTTATCTTTATTTTTGCAGTGCGTGAGTAACATAAACAAGCTTGTATCGCCACAACAGCATGTACAAGCTAAAACAGTAATAGAGTGAATACAGTATTATGGCATGCAAGAATGGCTCCATTTATTTGTTAGTATATGCAGGTTAGGTACTTAATGTCTTAAGTTATAGCCTGTACTAGTAAGGTAAAAACTAGGTGAAAATAAGACATATCGGTTAGTAATAAAGGAGTACTATCATGAAAAGCGTGTCTTAGAGCTAGCATACTCTTAGATTAAATTCGTCTGCATCAAGCTAGGCATGTTAAGAAATAGACCATTGGACTGAAAAAAGAGAAAAATCATACTTTTCTAGTAAAACAAAAGCAGAATATACATTTATGGCATTGCTGGAAACGTTCAGGAGGCAACATGTTTCTGCCTGTTTAGAGCTGCCTGTGAGTAAGTCCCGGTGTGCACACTGTGGTACTGTCCAGGAGTGTGTTTATGCATTCATCCTATGCCCACGATCGGGAAGCTGCCAGCAGGTTGGTCTAGGGGCCACATTCAATTTTAGCCACACCGCTGGCCCAAGGCCTTCTCAAGGGCCCTTGTGCACTTTCCACCACTCGGGTCACTTTCAGCACCGCAAGCGAGGTCCCGGGCGGTTGTGTAATGGAAAAGTCCCGTCCGCGCATGTGGGGTACGCAGCAGGGTGTTTCCCTTTTGGGCACTCAGCCCAGGAAGGCAGATGCAAGCCTCGGATTTTATGGGCCGCCTTTCCGCTTCGCTGGTCTCAGTTTCCCGGGTGTTGTGTGCGGTCTTTTCTTCCCGCCAGCCACTCCAGGCGGTTTTTCTGGCGGTGAGTAATGCGGTCGTGTAGGGTGTAGCGGCTCCCTCTGGGTCTGTGCCCCTTTGTTCTGCATTCTCTGCCAAAAGTTTGCGAGGATGTCGTCCAGGCGCTGCTCGAGTGTATGCAGTCAGTTCAGTGTGTCTGTAGTTGGTGGGTGCAGTAGCCGCCATTTTGAGGCAGATTGCGCCCCTCTATGTCTTTGCTTTAAGACGATGTGCTTGTCAGGGATGAAGCTTGGCTGTGGGGATGGTGTTGGGATAACCCCCACCGGCGGGGGGGAGCAGGGACCTGTATAAGTACAGCTTATTCCGGTCGGGGAGGCAGTAGGGAGATCGGCTGCTTCTACCAGGCTCTCACCTCGAGGTAGGCCTCAGTGGCAGTGTGGACTCAATCTGCTTGTTGGATGCCTGGAAACCCTTGTGCTGTAGCAGAGTAGCTTTCAGGTAGGTATCAGCGCAAATTTAGCCGTTTGTTTGCTTTCAAAATACTGGTTTTGGGCGATAATTGTCAACTTTTGTACAGAGCCACACTGCGTGCAGCCTTTCAGTTTGGCAGCCCCCCGAAACTTTAATTCTTAATCCTATTGCATTATAAGGGCCGATATAAATGATGCTATAATGGTGCAAATGCAGAATGTAATATGCCCCATGTTGACATTCAAAACAGATATTAAAAAGTACAGTGGTATTACGTAAATGCACCCTTTCAGATTCATTTCTGATGGTAATCCTGTGTTTTCATGCAGTGGTATCTAAAGATTTCTTTTTATGTAATGCCTCAAAGCTACAGTTCTAGTTATTTGAAGGACGAAGTTTATTTTTGTGTGCGGATACATGCATCAGGAATGGGTTTGTTTAAGGCAGGTGACACAGAATCCAAAATTACTTGTTTTGTAGGAAGGAAACTATTTAAAATCAGGGATAAATTATGGAATGCCAAATGTGGAGTAAATTGTGAAGTAACTTACACTAAATAAAAGCAAAGTTTTATTTTTCTAAGAAATATAGCAGCTTATCACGCTTTATTTGTTAAAACTAAAACGTTGATATTTTTTATCTTGATCTAAAGAAAAGCAAAATTTTCTTTTTATGCCGATATAAAGTCATTGGAGTGTCTTTGTACACTGCAGTACACACAGGTGCGTGTCCGTTTGCGCATGAGTGTGTGTGTATGTATCAGACACGTAAAACCAAAATGGAGTATTGGTGTTGTGGCAAACTTATGCTGTGTATAGTCATATATGGTAACTATCTCCAAGTCAGGTGTTTAAAATAAATTAAAGTATATTTAAGAGCACAAGAAGTACAAAACTCACAATGGCATACTGTGTGTTTGATTGTATTACAAAGAGTCTCAGAAATAAAACTGTGTGACTCATGGCAAGTGAGGGGTGACAAAGTCAGACATGATTTATGGGAAGTGAGGGGTGAAATATGGCATGAGAGATAAGTAACATATGGCAAGTGGAATACAGAGCATGTAATAAATGTACATCTATTTAAAAAGTATATGAGTATCATAGAGCTCTACAGCAATAAAAACCCACAGTGATGTATTGCGTGCATGTATTTCACAACACTCCTCAAGAACACATCTTGTAATTTGTGTTCTATTAAGTGGGTCCACAGAATACATACCTGGATTTTTTTAGACAGTGTCGCGATGGGACTAGAAGTTTACAAGAGTTTGGAAAAAAAAAAAAAAAGAGAGAGAAAGGGATCAATCCACAGAGCGCTCTATGCAATAGGTTTTTATTTCTCTATATGTATTGTATCACTCATCAATGAATTCTGATGAATGGACAGCCAGATTAGCTTTTCTAACATTAATTAGCAGATTGTCAGTTCACTATGCCCTTTTTTTCCATTTTGATGAATTAACCCCTTGTAAAAACATCTTCATTACACAGGACCAATTTCTACATGAAAAGCGATCACATCTAGTGGGCCAAACTGAAATTTAGCGCCCTAAATGTGTACTCTGCCCTGAGCCCATGTCTCTCAATACTATTTTGCTTCATCCATCATCTACGTAGTCAAGATTGCCAATTGTTGGCTATTTGGATGATAGCTGGATTACTGTATTATTGCAGTAGTTTCTAAGAATGTCGGCTTTAAAAAAAAATAAAATAAAATAAAATCAAGGGGTTTGGGAAGCACCAGTAATAAAGCTTTGGAAGATACAGACTTTTATATATATTTATATATATATATATATATAATATATATTTTAGATGTATACACACAACAAATTGTTTCAAGTACAGTAGCAGCAGGGAGCAAAACTTCTGATCCAGGCCACAAAGACACTGGGCTGTCATCGTGTGCAAGAGGGTGGAGGAGTCTGAATGCAAACAAGGGCGATGTTGCTATTAATACTTAAAAGCACATCATGTTAAATATCAGGTTGTTATGGAGACACAAAGCTAAAATTTAACCCATTCCCAGCTACGTGTGGCTTTTCTTAGTAAACTGATGCACTAGCACAGCAGCCTGTAACAATGTTGTGTTCCTGGTATGATGCTGCGTGCAGCAAATCTCCCATTTAATGTTGACTTATGCTTTGAGAACCATAAGTTTTGATTTTGGTTTTTAATGCATAGTTAGTATGCATTCATAGATAATAGTACATAACGCAGGGCTGTAATCACTTTTCTATAGATGAAAATTGACATTTTATTTTTTTATAAATACTTTAATCCATACATTGTAATGGACACATTGTTAGGAAATATATGGATACATTATAGAACGTTGAAAATTTACACTTGTACCTCATTTTGCCATATCCAAGTGCATGGCACAACATAGTGCCTTAACCTCACAAATGCATTATGAAATTCTCTACAATACCATTGTTACCGAGCCATATGAGCACTACAGTTTGGCCACCACGTAGAATGGGAAGCGTGTTTTGGGATTTGAATCTACACATTTACTATGAATGTTTCTAGCACAATGTAAAGATGTCATTACCTGTACACTTTTAATAATACTTCCCACTAACAAGAATTGGTGGGTAAATTACTTCCAGAATATCATCCATTTTCTTTTTTTTGTTTGTTTGTCTTACAGCTCCAATTTTGAAGACCATTCTAAAGAGATAGACCTGCTCTACTCATTGTGTGAAACTACGTCAAACAGCTAATTACTCATTTCACTTTCAGAGTTTTGACAATACTTTAATGACAACCTCCTGTTCCCTATGTAACAAAAATGTAATGTTAACCCCTCAAAGGTTAGGGCATTTTAGAAGGTTCACAAATGTATATGTAAAATATAAATGTTAATAAAAAGTAAGACGTTTAATAGTTGGCAGCTATGAATATGTCATACCTACGCAGAGTTCAAGAACAAGTAGATTAGCTTGTATTTCTAAGCAATTGTACTGTGCATAAAAATATACTAAAATAAATATTTTTTTACATAATTGTAAACCCATATCCATGAATCACAGCATATATCCCATGAATATATTTTATTTTATCCAGCAAAAAAACCCAAATAGAAATACACAGAAAAACAACTGCTTCACCATCCGATAGCCAAGCACGGGCCCAGGGGGAAGGGGTGATTGGTGTGCACTTAGAGCAGGAGTGATTTTACCCTCCCCATTTAAGTCCATAGCTTGGGGGGTGAGGTTTGTGAGCACAGTAATAGTATCCTGGTCCATCTTACACTGGCATTGGAAGACTCAGCTTTTTCCCTCTGAGAACTGTTAGGAAGTGAAATATAATAATTAGTTTGTGTTTTTTTTTTTTTTATGCATTTATAAGAGTGACACTAAAAGTTCAAATGTTAGTAAACAATCAAATTCCATGAAAGGCAATGAGGGCTCAGTTACTCACTGAACAATAAATTATAGTAAACTGCAAACAGAGTGGCAAAGATTAGGCTAAAATAGTAAAGCCATGACTATGGTGGATTTGGAAAATGTTTCTAAATCAGATTTTTGGGCTAAATACTGCTCTTTGGTCCACTACCTTTCTCTGTTTAATAAACAGGTATTAGAGTTGCTCTTGACTTTTGTCTCACCCTGTATAATAATTTCATAATTTTGTGACATTTTAGTACCATAGCCTGGCTATTTTTCTGTGATCCCTTAGTTTTTCCTCATTCTTCGGGATGCTTTTAAATTTTCCTAATTATTAATTTTTTTAAAACCGTTTCATTTACTTCTCCCACATTATGACTTGTAAAAATCTCTATTAAAGAACCTGCCAATGAAGGGCTCACACCATAACACTACTTGTATAAACAGGAAGACACATAGACTGGCTGAATTTATATAGATACAGTGTTTTCATGATCCAGTGTTAAGCTGGAATGCTTGTTTCTCCACAAACTATGCATAGACATTCTTTAAGAACTTAATTTGCTCTGTAGCTTGTGCTGACAAGGTCCAAGAATCGGAGAAGCCCATAGGGCCATAAATATAATGCACACCTTATTATACTGCGATCAAGATCTATGGAACCTACAAAACTTGCACAGAAGAAGACCTACAAAGTGCTGATAAAGTTTGGAAGCAGATCCAGAAATTTATAGGTTAAGAGTGGGCAACCTTGGCACACTAGATGTTGTGAACTACATCTCCCATGATGCTTTGCTAGCATTATGATTGTAAAAAACATCAATGGAGATATAGTCCACAATCTATGGAGTGCCAAAAGGTTTGCCTAGGTCAACAGAACACAGGTAAGGACAAGTACTTTACCCCAGTACGCAAAATATAATAAAACGTGTTACCTGGCCTTAGAGTGAACAAATTTCACAATAAACAGGTAGATCAGTATTTAGGTAGAGACAGGTCAGGGTTCTCAGAATACAGAATGGTCAAGTGGAAAGCCGGGCCAATAACATTTATTCAGAATAGTATAAACACACTATTAGTTCAAGGAGAAACCACAACAGGGCACTGGTCACTTGAAATTTTGCTGTTTTAAAGGCTGGGAATGTAATTGACATAACCACACCCTAAAACATCATGGAGTGGTGGGTATGTCCAATTCCGTCCTACAAAGGGGCATGCGAGAAGCATGAAACTGCAAGGGATGGAACGAATGGCGGTCTGCTGAATCTGCACTCCCCACAGTTATCAAGGAGACTGCTGTACCCCTTACAAAACAGCACTTGAAGAGAAAGCATTGCATTGATGATGTCTAAAGCTTTGTCAGTTTTATGTCTACTCTGAGACCATGATTGATGAATACTTTGGCCTGAGATATATATCTGTTCCTTTGGAAAAGTAATTCAGCCATAACCTGTGTTTCACACATCATCAGATTTGTATCATTCGTAAATATGCTATTTACATTGTATAAAGCATTAGCAGCTTATCTCCCAGATAAGGTTTCCCTCTGTGTATCCTGCCTATTTGCTAATCTTCAGTAAATAAGGGAGATCTTTAATAACTTTTTCAAACCTCTCCTTGAAGTACAAACCCAAAACTATAACTTAGAAATCTACTCTAATTCAGATATTTTGAGGTTGTCCCAAACCCCCTTAACTGGTCGGAGGTTTTGTTTAGTTTCTAAAAAAAAAATTATGCTTATTTACAGAGTTAAACATAAGTAAACGCAGGCACTACTTTTTTCATTATTTATAACTCTAAAGTTGGCAAAGGGTGACGCTTTAGTCCTTTGTTAATTTTGTCATTGACCCATGGTCTGTGTACTCGCCTCCCTCCAGTTCCATGTCATATCCTGTAGCAGCGTGGCCTATATCCTCTCAGTTGACTCGCTCAGTCAACTTAGGTTCAGGTTACAAAGCATTGGTTAACTGGGTATGTGTGTGATTTGACACGTATGACCAGCTATGGGCAAAGTATGTTATTTCTGGGCACAATCATCTGTAATAGCAAATTAAAGGTACGTAAAAAGCATCCTGTGGCCCAAAAATGGTTGGGAGGATTTAGAAGTAAAGGATTAAGGAACTCTTTGGCTCTTAGTCAAGGGATCTAATTGTGACAGATCTGCTTTAAAAAGAAATCTCCAAGTCAACTCTGTTTCCAGTTTGGCTATTTTAAACTTAAAGTTAACATTCACTTTGATTCATCTTGGATTGCCAGCAATTCCCACTGTAATAGACAGTAATATTAGGCCTGACAAGCCTGCTGGCTCCTGGGATAAAATGCAAATACACTCTCCTACGTTGCACAGGCAATCGTTGTTACTTTATTCCATGTGAACATCACTAACCTATAACACACTGCCCAAAACGCGAGTTTCTTATTTTTTATCAACTAGACAGTTCTAGAATCTCCGATCTTGTGATAGCTTTAATGTTGTACAAATGGGAGTTTTATTTATTCAGCTTAGTTGTACACCCCTCGGTTTATCCCAGAGCTAAACTATATTTCTAGGAGGACTGGCACTGACACAGAGCTCACAACATATCTCTGTCTCTATGACAATAGCCACTTAATTCCTGCTATATCTCTTGGGTGGTTGATGGCTACCTGGTCATCTCCTGTCTTCGGTTGAACATGTTATTTCACTATAAAAAAAAAAAGTGACTTCTTCATCACCTAGTATAAATTCCCAAAATGTGTCATCATAATTCATAACGGTCTCTAATTACCTTTAGTTATATACAGGTAGAAGAAGTCAAAATAGAAGATGGTCTGCACCACTCCAGATACCACCGCAATCTGGTCATAGAACTTCTCAGTGTGGTAACGCCAAATCCAGTTAGCCAAGTAAAGCATGCGATAAAGCCCCAGAAAAAAGAGGTAGTGAGTTGTAATGGATTCAGCTTCTCCTGTCTTGCTGATCATGAAGAGCTGTGGCAGAATGGCCACTGATTCCAGATAAATAGAGAAAGTCCATAGGATCTAAAACACAAGACAAAAAAACAGACAATATAGAAAAGGTTATAGAGGAAAAATCCAATAAAGGTGTTGCAATTTTTTTCATTAAATAATTCATAAAGTTGTGTAACTTGGCAAAAGGTAGATCTCCACGGGTTGTAGACCATCATCCTCAGCAATAAGGCTAGCAAAGCATTATGGAGGATGTTGTTCTACAGCAGCTGAGGACCTACCTATTGGTCACTATTTCTTGTTAGTCGATATTCTTAAAAGAACGCTGCAAGCACCATAACCACAACAGTGTGTTACAGTGGTTTCGTGCTAGGAGTGGTGCTTCTTTTAATGTAATTAGTCAAAATGTTTTTGACTTCTATTGACTTCCTAAATGGAGTATGCCATGCACTGCTGTCTGAGAATGCCAGAAGTTCTTTGCCTGAGCCAAACTTGGTGGTGCAGGGTTTAGCTCAAGAGAACTAAAGGAATCTCCTAACAGGAGCTCCTAGCTCTCCAGAGTGGAAGAGGAGAGGCCGGGAGTGGAGCCAGGCAGACCCCAGGTAAGAAGTCAAACCTTTCTAAAATGTTTTGACTACTTACATTGGAGTGGGGACACCAGGGTACTCCTGGCATCATCACTGCTGTAGTGGTTATGGTGCTTGGAGTGCTCGTTTAATACATGCAGAAGGTTTGGTGTATACCTACAGGACAATAACCTAAAGGCGTTGTGTTAAAAAAACAAAAACATTTTACAAATATTATTTAATAGGATTTTCATTAAAAAATTGTTTCTAAATTGAAAGTGTTTCCGGTAATTGATTTACTGTAACTTTATTAATGTTTGACATTAGAATTTCATTTACATAGTTTTTCTATGTGTGTCAATGTAACACTACTGACATTTAAATAAAAAATACCTCCTTTTGGTGGAGGCCGACGTCCGACTCATGACGGGGAAGCAGCGCACCCACGGGAGCCTGGGGGTTACCGGGACGAGGAGAACTGAGATCCCCCACGAGTACTTCATCACTCATGACACTTAGCTCTTAGACCCCTGACAGATAGCTGACTCCTGGTTACAAGCGACCCATGGGGGGAGACATCCCGACGAGTGCCGGGTAGGCTTAGACATAGCAAGGGCTGCAGGCTCGCAAAATACCCATGCAACCAGGGGACTGCAACGCTTATACGTGCCCACAACCCAGAAGTCTAGCTGTTCAACCGTAAGGGTTCACCGCTCTCGGTAGCGCTCACTAACCAGGCTAATATCTGCTAGGTACACCCAATCCAAATTATCACTTAACACTGGGAACAACGCTAACGCACTTATTTAAAGTGAGCCCAGGCAAAGCGTATGGCCTAAACTTCACTACACGCTCGCAGGGAGTTGGAGTGAGTGCCCCTGTGCTTCTCACTTGCCCCCGCCCGAGCCCCCTGTAATCTCCTAAATTTTCACTATTTGAGATACCTAAGCTTCACATACTGCTGTTCGCTTAGACTACCGAGAAGCACGGTTGATATAAAGTTTCAGAATATCTTCATACAATATCAACCGTTTTACTACCAATACGTTGTTCTCCCTAGAAATGTTTTTCTTAACATAAACAGAGGCTCAAAGTTACTAAGAACGGTCTTAAAGTGTATTGTATTTTACCTGTTATGTATGGTACATTGTTGTCTTCCTTCTTTCATTTTGTATTCCATACAACTTAATGCCTCAATAAAAAAGAGATTGACAAAAAAAAAATACCTCCTTTGACAGCCATTACTGAAAGGGAAATGTTATAGTTGAAGATATTTTTTTGCAAATCATAAGCACCTTTGTGCATGGATATAATGATATTAAGCCTCTTTTGCATCATGACCAATGTCACCCCTTTAGTTAATTTCATTACATCTCATCCCATTAAGTCTTTGGGTTTACAGCTATGCTGCCCATTAAACTCAAGCTACAAAAAAAAAGACACCCCCAGAGCTCCTCCTCCAAGTGTACCTACCTTGAGACGTTATCTCTAATAATCCCTAATTTACACCTCTCGTAGAAGAAGGCAGAAATCATACATATTCAGGCCTTCTATAGAGATGCTTTTAATGCTTTGATCACATTTTTAGAATTATAGGAAAAATATTTTATTTTTTTTAAATCTAGGGCAACATACAATCGGCACTGTAATACTCAAATAATCCTTTGGCTACGTCTCTCGATTTTCCTATTAAGATTCCTAGCTGCTCCTTATTTGTACTTCCAAACATTGAGTTGTGTTTGGGTAGATCTCTGTTACGAGGACCAATGTCTACTTGTTATAAACTGATCCACAAATTACCTCCGGTGGAGACCTGCTCATTTTCGGTTGACTGTGAAAAAGTCATAGTAGTCACAATAACTGGAAACATGTGGAAAGATATATTCTCTTGCAATAAGGGTATTTCTCATTGTTTTTCCCACATAGAAAAATTGGTATATGGTCTGATCGAGCGCCTGGATCTATGTAACATATTTGGTGGTTGTGAAATTATTGCCTCTTTTTGAATAGGCATTAACTGAGTGATAGTGTCAGTGACAGGTGAACCTTTCCCTTTTACTCATAATGTATGCTCTTCCTTTTATTGACATACAATTTACCAAAGCTCCTACTGTAGCGTACCACATCCTTACATCGGGAATCCATATTATTGCCACTGATGTGGAGATCAGATAGAACACCATCCTTACATTCTTTGTGTGCTAAAGTTGCCAAAAATCAGGCTTTTAAAGGGAGCCTGGGCATCTCAACTAACACTAGGTCCGGGATGGCACGCAGGTAGGAGACATGGGATAGATATTGTAATGAGACCTGGCCTAACTGCTAATGACGTGCTGCACAGATAGATATAACACAGCCCAAGTCAAACCCTTACTATTTTGACGTGCCTCTTAGCAATTCGAGTTCCGATTCCAATTAGAATTCCTGTTATACTGTTTTGATTTGGATCACATTACTTACTCGCAATGCCTACTGACACCATATACATTTTGCTAATGACATTTGCTGACCAGAGTTATGTTTGTCAGATATGTAATGCCTGGCTGAGAACCCCTTGCAAATCTGTACTGTATATGTATTGTACCATGTTTTAATGTTACAATGTTATTCTTTATTTAATGTTTATCTTTTTTACGTCAAGTGGTTTCATTCTTCCGTTATATCATGTTGTAGACAGTGGTTGTCTACTGTATGCCATGACTATGCTTAACTAAACTCTCAATAAAGTACAATAGAATAGCTTTACTTCTGCTTTTCTCAAACGTCTCTCATTTGCAACACTTTCTTTATAAAAGTAACACCTTTGTAATATTCATATGTACTTTATGAGAGATAAGCAAAACATTCCCCTGTATACTCCCATAATGCATTGCGGCATCTTGTTTTGCCATCCATGTATTAGATTCTATCCAAAAATCTCCCAATGAACTCTAGCAGCTGTGCTGAAGATACAGGTAGCTATCAGCCAACTCATGATCAGCATTTTTACGTGTCAAATAATGTATGTTTTCGGCTCACACAGTCACCAATTGCTGTGGGGGTGTCTGAAAGGAGCCCGGCTGACACATGCCTGACAGTTCTCTGCCATGGTAACTCAAAACAAAACCTGCAGTTGCCTCCACTACATACCATATAAACACCAAAGGGATGGGTTGTACATCATTTCCTCATTTAGGTATAGCAGAGCCCTACCAGCTCCATACCGTGCCGGTAACCTCTGTCTCTTGTTAATCTTCCACTAAATAAATTAGAGTCAGATGTATCTGCAATGTGTATGCCAGGTATATGTGTTAATATGTTTATATGAAACAAAAGAAAACTTAACTCAAATATCGGGAGTATTCCTTTTCATACTTGCAGTGAAAAGCCCGCAGAGTGCAGGTTGTTTTCTTCAAATCTGTAGCTGATGATGCCTGGGAATTATTATTAACTCATCATGTCTAATCTTTGTCTTAGCAATGAATGAGACTTCAAGTTAGCCGGACAAAGGTACTGTATTTTAATTACTCTAAGGTCAATAACTATGATAGATAGATAGATAGATAGATATATCTATGTGATAGTGGGCTTTTACTGTTTTTCTACATATTGCAAGAAGTCAGTGGAAAATGGTATACTAACAGAAACATCAATAAACGTATTGGTTTCTATTCCGGGAGCCGTTTTAGAATAAGCTAGGCTCCCTAAGTGGGGGGACATACGTTTTGTAGTCCATTATTCATTTTTTGTACAAATCTGTTGAACATACAGTATCTTTTTATTTATTTTATTTTTTAATGGAGAATGTACACCACTTGATTAAATTGAAAATATTTTTTCCTGCATGTATATTTTGTATAGGTCCCTAATTAATTAGAGCATCCCTACCATTTTCATTGGTCACTCTGATCTTGAAGACCGGTGAGTTCAAATATAACTTTAGACCAGGTGTAAGCAACCTTTAGCACTCCAGATTGTCTAGACTACATCTCCCATAATACTATTACAGCCATGATAATGGTCAAGCATCAGTGGAGATGTCGTCCAAAACATCTGGAGTGCGAGGGTTGCTTATCCCTGTGTTAGACAATTGGCTTCTCTCACCTCCAGAGGAGTGAATTCATAATTTTCTAGGAAAGACAGTCCTATGACAGGCACCAGGAGAAATTCCAGCCGGAATGTGTCGTTCTCGCTATCGTATGTCTTAGATAATCTGATGTAAATCAGGTAAACTGTGATATAAGCACACAACAAAAAGATGACCTGAGGTAAAAAGACAAGAGAATTGATTAAAACTACTGTATTTCCTAAAGGATCCATCCCTCATTCATACAATGTATTCTTTGTCATTTCTTTATTTATACAGTAAGCAGTTAATTTATTTTATACTGATGAAAATTCAGCCAAAAAGGTCTGTGTAATTGGTATTCAAATATAGCATAGGTATAGACGGCATAACATATTGTAGCAGAGCGACAAATCGCAGAGACTATTTAATAAGTCCATATAATTAAATGCCAAGAAATCCCTTAGCCCTTTAATTAGATTTATATTGTGCTAATATATGCTTCATTAATCAAATGTATACTGTGTGTTTCCAAAAATCTGTGTCTATGGGGTTTGGTACTGAATTGTGAAACTGAGTAAAGATTCGGAGGGAATATAGCCAAAAATAGCAAATCTCTGAGGTTTATTCACTAAACTAAGAATTGACAAGGGAAATGCAAATTTTGTGCCAACATAGCTGTACTAGAAAAGTAGCTGATTTGGAGATTGTATTGTTTCCTTTTTGTGTGGCTATTTTAGATTGAAATTTGCAATTCCCCACCATTCCTTTTAGTCAAAAATTCCCTCTGTGTAAATTGGTAACTAATAAGTTCACCACTAGTTTAAAAGGGTAAATTGAATGTCACACATATTTGAAACTACAAGTGTAAAAGGTACATTTAGTTATGAAATACGATGTTCACAATTAGCTCCCACCATCCCTCCCAACCACGATGCACCCTCTTCTCCACACAGAAGTAATTTCTTTATCATTGCCTCCCTCGCGTTCATCTAATGCTCTTGTTATGAGTTACACCAGTGACTTCCCTCCCACATTCACTTGATCTTTTCCTTCCTGTCCTTTTTTAGTAGACTGCCATTGCCTTCATTTTTCCTCACCTTCATTACAGTATTGTAGATGGAAATAAATGAGGTTAATAAATCCAGGTATCTTGTGGTAAATACCACTGCAAACAATAGCTGGCTTTTCCCAGAGATACCTGTTAAACAGAGACAAAGAACAACAATTGGAAAGGTCAGTCACAGACGTATAACTTTTCTAAAATGGTTGAAGCATAGACAAGATTATAAGGACGTATCAGTCTATTACTTCATATAGTACCAACACAGACCAAGCCCAGAAATAATCAATGTCTGTTAATAGTTCAAGGAACACTATGGGCACCACAAAACTCCATAGAGTTATGTTACCAGGAGGTCTGGGACGCCATATTGCCATAAGCGTTTTAACGGTTTATGAATGGTTTAATCCTACAATGCCCCTTGTTCCTTTGTCATACATTTTTCTCACTGGGAAGCCCGTGATAGGCAGTGTGTCAGCTAACACGCTCAACCTATCATTGGGCCCGATCTGAGGCTTCCACGATGCTTTGATTACAAAGTTTTGACAATAATGACAAAACACGGCAAATGGGCATAGGATGAGGGCCAATCATTAGGAAAAGGTCAAGGACAAGCAACGCGACCAACGTGAACAGGATTTATCACTTAGATCAGCTTGGCCAGAATATTGAACTCTAGCATGAAAAATATTCTCTTATTGTGGCCAAGGGCCTTATTTCACTTAAAGGACACCTGTCAGATCAAAACTATTTTTTTAATATAATAATCCTTTCATCAAGTATTGGAAGGAAATCGATAAAAAAAAAAAAAAAGAGCGAGAAAACTCTTCCTACTTTTAGCACATGACAGGCGCCGTCAGCCATATACATGCACCTTGGGTCACACAGTGTTTGAAACCAGCAGTTAGTCTTTGTAGGGAGTGAAGCAGCGAAAACCAGAGATTCTAATTGTTGGATTCAAACACTGTCTGACCTAAAATGCATGTGTATAGCTGAAGGATACTGTCATATACTAAAGTTATTGAGGTGTATTTCTATTTCTTTTTACATATACTTAACTTAAAAAAAAATAATTTAAAAGCTTGATGAAAGAATTATTATACAAATAAAATAGTTCTGAGTGCCCAGACTGCTATAAGTCAGCAATCCATACCTGAATACAGGCAATTTGTGCATAAAAAAAATAGTCATTACTGTAAGTTCAAAAAATGTTACCATGAAAATCACATTTTGTGTTATAGCAAGCTTAATTCTTTCATATTACCATTGCATTTTTTGTATAAACTGCATATTTGAATTGGCATGGTAGTTACAGTATAACCTTAAATCCATTCTTTTTTTTTTTTTTTTTGGATACAAATTCCAAATTTAAGATTTATCAAATTTCTGCGTGGACAATACTGAAAAAATACATAAAATTGCTTGTGTTAACCTTTTTTCAAATGTTGTTTGTGATTTAATTAGCTTAAAGATCCCAAATCTTTTTACAGATTCAGTGAGACAGTCCATTTTCATTGACCCTATTTCTGCTTTGAGGGTTTTTTTTGGTCTGGTCTCATACTTAGTAATTTCCTAAAAATTTTGTATTGGTTCTCATTAAATGTGCTTGCTACTGTTCAACATCATTGGACATGACAGTGCTTCCGCTATCAAGGGGCAATGACAGCCAATCAGCATCAAGAGCCAGATGATGATGGCTTTTTAAAATGGGATCAAGCTAGCATTTGTTTATATATCCATAAAGTAAGTAAGGGTCGGCTTCTCTCATTTTTTCTGAACCACCTTGTAGTACATTTTTACAAGCACCGCTTTAATAGTTTGCCCTTAATAATGACTCGAAAGTTAAGTAAGGTGTTATGATATATGATATATTTAAAAAGCCATTACAAATAACACTTTCACATATATTAGTTAATGTTTAGAAAACTTTACAGTGGAACTAAATCAGCCCATCCTATACATTTGTGGCTGATTTTTAATTTAATTTTTCTCTTTCAGGGTTATTTACTTAAGTGAAAATGTAAAGTGAATTCAAATTTTAAGGTGCACTCAATGCACCAAAACAACTTCATCTAAATTAAGTTGTTATGGTGCCAGGAGGCACCCAGGTGCACTCTTGTCCCAAAAAGTAAAACTGTTCTCAAAGCGTACCTTTTCCAGCCAGTTTTGTGCATTGGGAGTCACCGTGTGGCTGAAACCTCTCTCAGCCAATCAGCAGCACCCCTGCCCGTTGGCAATTCTACCTTCATGAAACTGAAATTTCAAAAGTTGGATGCCCCCTGGGGGGAGCTGAGAACGGCACTGCAGGCAACTTTGGGGTTAAACAGAGGTAAAATTTCTTCCGTGGGCCTACTGGCACCATAAGGTACAATAACAACATTTATTTAGATTAAGTTGTTATGGTCCCTAAACTGTCCCCATAGGGCCAAAATAGCTGAACTGAAATAGCTTCCAGTTCAGCTAGTTTTACCTAAAATCTGAAATTCACTTTGAATTCTCACTTTAATAAATAAAAAGAGAAACTTTTATTTAGTAAATAAGTGAAAGAGACATTCTAAAAAAACAAAAAACGTATAGGATGGGCTGTTCCGGTTAAATCTTAACTCTGAATCAAGAAATATAATGGATAATTTTGTATGTTCCAGTTAGATCCTTCTGAAGTATTTTGGTAACACTCCTCTCCAGAAAGGCCTGAGGGGTATATTCGATAAACCAGGAATATTTGGAGAATTTTCAATATTTGATGCCAAAATATCTGAGTATTGCAGTACGCAATGACACTTTTTCTATTTGACTAACATAATATTTAAAAGACAAGCTTTGTGTTCCTCCTCTCTTCCTCAGGTCTGAATCAACATTGATTAATATGATAGAATGTAATAACTAATGTTAGTGGGATGGGGGCCAGTGTAAATTTGCTATTCCCATGGCAATTGTCAAACTCAGAAAATAGACCGCACAGTCTTGCAATGTTACACTATCTCCATATCAACACAAGTGAGTGCTGTAATATATATATGTGTGTATATATATATATATATATATAAAAAAAGTTTCCAAAGATAGCACTCCAGGGACTTGAAAAAAGTTTGCTTTAATTACCTTTCAAATATCCAAAATGTCAACGTTTCAGCCCAATAACCTTAGGCTTTCATCAGATGTCCTGATGAAAGCCTAAGGTTATTGGGCTGAAACGTTGACATTTTGGATATTTGAAAGGTAATTAAAGCAAACTTTTTTCAAGTCCCTGGAGTGCTATCTTTGGAAACTTTTTTTGTGTTTTGGCTGACAGGCACCGGGCATTATATCAATTAAGAAGGTGGAGTGCAAGATTATTCTCAATTTTTATATATATATATATATATATATATATACACACACATACACACACACATACATACACACACACACACACACACACACACACACACACACATATATATTTTAAATTTAGAGTATGTCTAAAAAATTGCATGAACCAACAATAGTTTCTACTTTTTTTGCCAAACCACAGAAATAAATAACTTTGCATCAACTTTAACATCAATGATGATATACATAAAATATTTCGAAGAATTTAACTATTTTTCAGTAGTAAACACCAATGTCCCTAAAGCAGAAGAAAAATTAATTAAAAAAAAAAAAGCACCCACACCCCCCTTACTACTACTACTACTACTATTGCCATTGGAGTTTATACAGCAGACAGTGAATTCAAAACTTTTGGGTTAAAATAATCAAACTGTAAAACACTCCAGTTCATTGAATTTAAGATTGAATGTTTTTCCTAAATACTTATTCAATAAGCCCCCAAATGGATCTTTTCCAACATTGTTTCCTTTCTCCCAAATCTCACTATTTCTCTTTTATTATTACAGTGCTTTGTTCTGTTGGACCCCTTCAGAACCCTCTCATACTCACCAGCACAGGACTTTGACTTCCACATCTTCATCAGCAAAATGACCATTGCTAATAAGTGGGACACATCACCTAATATCCTAAAAATATTCATTTTATCTGATGCACTGCTTCAAACCCTCTCAAAAAAAACAAACAAACAAAAAAAACACAACCTAAAACCAGCTCTGGGCTAAATTAACGTTAGTTTTCACTAAAATCGAAGTTACAGAAAAAGTAACTAATTTCACTCTGCAACAGTGAAATGTATCTGATCAGTAAAATGGCAGATGTCCACGCACAACTTGTACAAGTAAAAACTAGTTTTAAAAAAAGTTAACTAATCCTAGAAGTTAACCATCCAGCCTCACTGGCAATATAGTTTAAACAGGAGGAGATCTTAATCGTTAAAAGTAACATTAAAAGTGAACATGTGAAGATCCAGGGCTGGTAAAAATTGTCCCCCTGCAGAGGGCTGCAGCACAGGGGTATTCTGCGAGGGTGCCCTGATAGATACCCAGTGATGGGAGGAAAAGGGGATCCTAGATGGCTGTTGCTGACTCCCCACAAGCTGGTGACGTGGCTGCAGTTTGCATGGCCAGTGGGGTAATGCAGGCAGGGGGAGGAGAGGTGGGGACTGGGAGGAGTAGGAGGAGATGATTAGGGATTGAGGATGCATTGCTCCTTCACTAGTTTAAAGGAGACTATACAAAGTATCCTCCGACAAAAAAAAAAATACTGACTCAGTGGGACCCTCCCATTCTGCCACAGCAGCAGTTTTTGTGAAGCAGTGGCACACAGGGGGAGTCTTATAGAAACACTCAGTGGATCGTCTGATTCTATAGAATCTTTTAAATTCCATAGAATCTTCAGAAAAAGGCCTCATATATACAGATCCCTCCACACTCATTCAGGGCTCGCTGAGCATTGCTTGATGACTAGTTTGGTTTTTGCCACAAACACAAACTGCAGGATTTTTTTTTTAAATGCTGCTTTTACATCCTGGAACACGGTGAAGAGGATAACAAAGTATAATTATGGTCTGTTTTATTTTTAAATGAAATATAGAACAATAAATATTTTATTGTAAACGTTACAAAACATTTTTCACATGTTAAATATTTAAAGAAAACTGTATTATGAGCTAAACATGTTTTATAAGTATCTATAACAATTTTTTTTGGTCACATTCATAAGTTACAATAGTAAACCAGGACCGTCTTTCCACATGGGCACGCTGGGCACTAACATAGGGGCCCCACAGTGTTGCTCATGTACCAGGGCCGACAGGGGAGATCCTTTGATCTCCCCTGCCGGCCCACGGAGAGCCGGCCCTGTACTTGTTTTGGGTCCTCACGGGCCGGTGGGGAGATCAAAGATCTCCCTCACCAGCCCAAATGCCCTTTGCTGGTGAGAGGGAGGGAGATATTTCCGACAATCTCATTGATTGTTACATTTACCACTTTTATAATATTGTAAAGCACTATTGAATAAGTTGAAACTATATAAATGCCAATAATAATAATACTTTCCATCACTACAGCTGTATCCTCCTCTTTGGCCTCTGTCCCCTCTACTATAGTCTCACCCACCCACACTACAACCCCTATCCCACCCTACTTTAGCTCATAATCCACCATATTAGTCACCATCCCTCCTACTAAAGCCAAATTCCCACACTACAACCCCTATCCCGCCCACCACAGCCCCTATTACCCACACTACACAACCTTTCTCCCCCAATCCCTATGACCCCCAAACACAAATATACACTACAGCCCTTACACCCTTATTTCCCCCTTGCACATACACTACAACCCCAATTTCCACACATACACTTTGCAGACCCAATTTTCTTCCAAAACACACACTATAACCCAGGGGCGTACCTAGAGCATTTGGCACCCGGGGCGGGTCCTGTGCTTGGCACCCTCTTGCCCCAAGCCCCGCCCCCAGCGCCAGTTTGGCCCCGCCCCGATTTTGCTTAGCTCCGCCCCACTTTTCCTCCGTGCGGACAGTTTATCAGCTGTTTGCTTGTGTGAGCTGTACCTAACTACCATGGGGCACTGTGCGGCCACAGCTCACACAGCCCCTTCCAGCCAGGGCCAGTGCAAGGATTTTTGCCGCCCTAGGCAAAAGTAAAGTTTGCCGCCCCCCCATGTAACATCACAATGCCCCACCCATATGATTTGCAATGTTATCTAACGCCAGTGCTGCCGTGTTTACATTAAAAGGCCTGCAGGGACAGGCTATAAACATCAGAACCACTACATTAAGCTGCAGTGGTTCTGGGGACTATAGTGTTTCTTTAATGTGAGGTAAATTAGAGATTAGTGCCACGAATAATATAAATAATATACTAAATTGCCTACTTACAACCAGATGTGGATGATGACGGGCTCTAGCTGCAGTCTGGCTCCACTGGTCTGGTGCAGAACAGGCTCCCTGGAGGCGGTTTGTAACTGTGGTCACAAAAATCAATGTTCTGGGAGAACGGGAAGCAGCTCCATTTTTTGAGGGCCCTTTAAACAGCTCAAGGTCTGGGTCCCTGGGTCCACCTTCATGTTCCACCAATGAGTTTGTTCACAGGGGGTGGAGTGTGTAGGGGATGTCCTGATATGTGTGTAAGGAATGCATTGTGTGAATCTGTGTTTGTATGTGTAAGGGCTGCAAGGTGTGTTTCTGTGTATGTACGAGATGCATTGAGTGTGTGTAAGGGGTGCCCTGAGTGTGTGTAATGAATGCATTGTGTGTAACGGTTGCATTGCTTGTGTATGTGTGTCTGTGTGTGTAATGCATTTTGTGTTTTTCTGTGTGATGAATGTCAATCTCTCCCCCCCTCCAATTTACTTCTCTCTCCCCCCTCCCAATTTTTCTTTATCCCCCTCTCCCAATCTTTCTTTATCCCCCCTCCAATTTCCTTCCCCCCTCCCAATTTCTTTCTTTATCCCCCCTCTCCAATTTCCTTCCCCCTTCCCACTCTCTCCTTATCCCCCAAATCTCTTATTACCCCATCTCCTTATTCCCCATCTCTCTTATTACCCCCATCTCTCCTTATTCCACCCCCATCTCTCCTTATTCCACACCCCATCTCTTCCACCCCCTATCTCTCCTTATTCCACCACCTATCTCTCCTTATTCCACACACACCCCTATCTCTCTTATTCCACCCCATCTCTCCTTATTCCACCCCATCTCTCCTTATTCCACCCCCCATCTCTCCTTATTCCACCCCCTCTCCTTATTCCACCCCATCTCCTTATTACCCCCATCTCTCCTTATTTTCCCCCCATCTCTCCCTTATTGCATCCCCATCTCTCCTTATTGCATCCCCATCTCTCCTTATTCACCCCCATCTCCTTATTCCACCCCATCTCTCTTATTCACACCCCCCATCTCTCATATTCCACACCCCCCCATCTCTCCTTATTCCACCCCCATCTCTCCTTATTACCCCCTCACCTCTCTTGTTCCACCTCCCATCTCTCTTATTCACCCCCATCTCTCCTTATTCCACCCCATCTCTCCTTATTACCCTCACCTCTCCTTATTCCACCCTCCCTCCCATCTCTCCTTATTCCACCCCCTCCATCTCTCATTCCACCCCCCCCACCTCTCCTTATTCCACCCCTCCTTATTCCACCTCCCCCACCTCTTCTTATTCCACACCCCCCTTATTCCACCTCCCCCCTCTCGTTTCACCCCCCCACCTCTGTTGTGGCGTGGCCGAGCCCAGTACAGTATTGTTTCCTCCGGACTAACAGGAAGATGCACACTCAGTGTGCACTTCCTGTTAGTCCGGCCGGGTACAGGAGACAGATGCTCCCTGTACCCGCGGACCATACAGAGCTCGGCCACGCTACAGGGAGGGAGTGACAGGAGGGAGTGCTGAGCGCTTCCCTCCTCTCAGCCCCTCTCCCCATGCTGCGACCGGGCGGGCAAAGCTGCAGCTGCCAGAGGCTCTCTGCAGAGCGCTCGGGCGGCTGCAGCAGGAGGGGGGCCGGCGCCCACTCCCAAGGCACCCCCCACCCTGCTGGCACCCGGGGCAGACCGCCCCCCCGCCCCCCCTGCTATAACCTATATCACCCCAAATGCTCCCTATAGCGGAATGGGGTTTGCTACAGTTCCCTTTTTATACAAGGGGCTGTGCATAACCCTTTTGTTTCTTTATTTTATTGGGATTGCAACTGTTTGTTACTTGTAGAAACAAGTAACAGGTTATTATTTTGTATTATTCAGTAATAGCCTTCTGTTCAGCTATTTCCACTATATAGTTCAGCAAACGACTTAAATACCGAACAACCAGGCCACCCATGCGAGGAGCGTGGCATCAATTAACCCCCCCAACCTGGTTCACACTCTTTGATTGCAAACACACGAACAAACTGGGTGATCTCCTTGGTGGCCGCCATTCATCATACGAACACGTGGCAGCGGCCATCTTAGCATACGAATTACACCAGCGGTGTTTGGTTCTCGAGTGTCTGGAACCCAAATCGGACACTCAACGGCACGAACACCACAGAGACTTCCATCTTCGTGTAAGTTCGTGTGAACTCAAAGGAACAGAGTGGCATTCAGTAAAAAGAATCACACAAATGAGAGGAATTGCACAAACTAAGACACAAGCCATAATTTTATGTACTTTCATGCATTTCAACTTCCCGAATGGAGTCCGACCGCACAGACCATACCCATGGAACTATTCTCGGCTTACACCTCGTCTGCGGTCAGTAAAACTAAGACCTACATAAAACTGTTGAACCCCTGAACCGATCTGGGTGATTTTTCAGTATGTTGCCCCTCCAGATTGGGGCTATCAGAGGATGTTGGAATTATGAGTGTATTACATGTTTTGGGGGTATTTCCAGAAAAGTATGAACATTGTGATTTTTCTGTTTGGAGATAATTGAGTTGATACAGTAATTAACTCAATTATCTCCTGAGCAGAGAGTAAGGATTGTGTGTAATGTATAGGAGTGACTTATTACTTCCCTTTGTCTGTATTGGTTGTTTTATATTTTTACCGGTGCCCTACAAGGTCCACCAGGGTGGTAACCTTTGGGGCAAAACCTGCATAAAAGGCCAGCCTGGCCATTAAAAGTTCAGTTCTGCTCCTAATACTGAGTGTCGTCCAGTTATTGGGAAGGATGATGGGATATTCTGCTGTCTTGAAGTTTCCTGTTTGTTCCTGAATAACTGTGGGAGTAACCAGAGAGAAAAAGCCCTGCTACCACTGCTCTCCACTACACAACCTACTGCCTCTATCCCCCCATATCAACCTTTCTTTTTTTTAATATTTATTTTATTTATCAATATTTTTCTTTCCTTTTATACATATCAAATAAGCAATTATTATACTGATTTTACAAATATCAATATTACATCCTTAATATTACTACAATCATATATATTCATTTAATCATCCATAGCATTATAGCATTAACATTATATATTGTTCACAACAATAAAACATACATATAGAAAAAAAACACCAAAAAAAACACATTTATATTAGACTCGATAGGGGATGGGCCTCAAACTTACAGCTCGTTATTATATGTTATATAGGGAATTTGGAAGTCCAAGGTAACCAAAGCTCTTTCAAATCCTTGGTTAGAGATTCCATCTTATATTGAAACCTTATTTGCTCCATTATTTCTTGCCAGTGTGGTGGGTTAGGAGATTTCCATGCTCTGGCGATATTAATTTTTATTGCCAGGAATATATGTGTCATAATATATTTTTGTTGTTTATCATTTGTTTTATAGTCCATATTGAACAGAAACATTTCAGGGCTAATTACTACCTCCCTAAAAATACTTTTCATTAAGTCTAACATTTGAATTTTGATGTTATTCAGGCCCGTACAGGCCCACCATATATGTAGCATAGTGCCCTCTTCTCTTCTACATCTTCAACATTCTTTTGAATAAGATGGAGATATTTTATGAAGTCTAACCGGGACCATATACCACCTGTAGATAATCTTTAAGTGCGTTTCAAGTAAGGATATATTATGTATACTTTGTTTTACTAACATTGTAGCATTTGTCCATTCTTTAAGTGGGAGGGATTTCCCCATATCCCTCCCACTTACCAAATGGAGGCACATCGACAACATTATCTAATGTATCAAACAATTTATTAAATCTAGAGATTCCTCCCTTTTTTTGACTACATATAATATAAGGTTCAAGATAGTGATCTTTAATCAATATTTTAGTTAAGAGGAAATTCTTGATCCTTAGGTATTGGAATATTTCCCTAGATAAAAACTTGTATTTTGATTGTAGTTGTGTATATGTCGCCAGTTTAGATCCCTCATATAGATTTCCAATTTTTTTAATGCCAAAATGAATCCAAGTTTTAATATTTATATCTGACATAGCATATTGAAGTATTTCTATAGGTGTATTAAACAATAATTTTCCTTTAAGTTTCAATTTAATATTCAAATATTTTGCAAAATCCACCATATCTCCTATAATTTTATTAGGAAACTGTTCCATATCCAAAGCCCCCAGGTTCAGGAGTCCTAGCCATCCTAAGATATATAACTTTTGCCCTGGTTCTGATTTCTGTTCAATTTTAATCCAAGATTTAGATATATTTTGGTCCAAATTTAGCCATGTCATAAGTTGAGAGGCCCTGTTTGCCTCATACATCTTAATCACATCGGGAAATGCTATACCCCCTTTCCGGTAACTTCTACATAAAATTTCCGTCGCTATTCTGCGTGGTTTATCACGCCATATATAGCTAGAAAATAAATTTTGAAAGCGCTTCAAGGTGCCCCGTTCAATATTGTATGGAATCATCCTAAAAAAGTATAGGAGTTTTGGCATTAAATACGATTTGGTAATATTAACTCTTCCTATCCAAGATGGTTCTAATCTCTTCAATTTATGTATCTGGGATTGTAGATCTTTATATAGATTATCAAAATTTATCCGAATTGTCTTTATAATATTAAATGTTATCTTTATACCTAAATATTCAATTTTATCTTTTACACATTCTATATGAAAATAGGAATACAAAATTTCTAGCTGTACCTTGGTCAATAAATATGGAAGCACTTGAGATTTATTAATATTAACCTTATAATTAGAAAGTTTGCTATATGTAGAGATATCTTCTAACAACGGTGGAATTGATAGTAAGGGGTCAACAAGGGTAAGTAAGACATCATCTGCAAACAAAGATATTTTAATATGTTCCTCTTGAAAATCTATTCCTTTTATCTTTTCATTCTGTCTTATCATCATAGCCAGCGGTTCGATTGTAAGGATATACAGGAGTGGAGCTAGCGGGCAGCCCTGCCTAGTACCATTCCTAATATCAAAGGGATCAGAGTCAAAATATGGGCTGCTAATTCTTGCCGAGGAATTCCTATATAAAGATAAGGTTTTATTTCTAAATGCTCCCTCCAGTCCGAAATGGCCCATGACAGAGTCCAAGAATCTCCAATTGACTCTGTCAAAGGCCTTCTCGGCATCTAAAGCAATAATAACAGCTTCCCTTTGTTGACCGCTCACTCTATTTATTATATTAAAAATCCTCCTTGTATTGTCAGAGGTACTTCTTCCTTTCACAAATCCTGATTGATCCCAATTAATCAAATCTCCCAGTACTTCTTTTAAACGATTGGCCAATATAGCCGAGAATATTTTAATATCAACATTTATAAGTGATATTGGTCTATAGTTAGCAATTATTGAATTATCCTTATCTGGCTTTGGAATCGGAATAATTGTTGCTAACATCATCTCTTTTGGGAATGAAACATCACTAGATATTGACGAAAACATCTCTAAAAGGATTGGAGTAATTGTTTTCATATATGTTTTATAAAAGATAGCAGAGAATCCGTCTGGGCCAGGGGCCTTATTTGGTTTTAATTTCTCTATCGCTTCTTCAATTTCCAATTCTCTAAAGGGAGCATTTATATATTCTAGTTTTTCTAAGCTTAACCTAGGAAGTCCAAGATCCTTGAGAAATCTATCAATTTCTTCATTGCTTACCTTAACCTCCTCTAAGTTATATAGTGAGCTATAGAATGTTGCAAAAGCCTCTGCTATATCTTTAGGTAGATTTACAGCCTTTCCTCCTTTAGTCATCAATTTTTTATAGATTTATCTCTATGTTGGTTCTTAATTTTGTTAGAGAGATCCCTATTAATTTTATTATTGTTATGATACCATCTTTGTTTAAGAAAGGATAGATTTTTACCAATCTCTACATATATTTTATCCTTAATAACTAGCTTTATATTATTAATTTCATTTGTTAGTTCCTTGTTTATTGATATTTTATTTAGCCGTTCCAATTTCGCTAATTTAATCCTCAGGACATGTAATGATTCACCTTTCTTCCGTTTATTTTCAGAACCAAACTTTATTAGTAGTCCTCTTATATAGCTTTTTAAAGTACACCATACAGTTGGTGTTGCAACTTCTCCATTATGATTAGTTTTTAAGAAGTTTTCTAATTCTATTTTTATTTGGTCCTTAACATATTCCAGTTTCAAAAGGCTTTCATTAAGCCTCCATTTAGTCCTTGAAATACTACCTTCTTTCAACTTAATTCTCAAGGAAACTGGAGCATGATCCAAAATCTCTATAGAACCAATTGTAGATTTTATAATATTGTTTAAGGCACTTTCTTTCACTAAAAACATATCAATACGAGAATAGGTTTGGTGTACATGCGAAAAAAATGTGTAATCTCTTTCCTGAGGATTCATAGTTCGCCAACAGTCGAACATGGAATTTTTGGCTAGGAAATCAGATAAACCAGATGATCCTATATTACAAATGCTACCATTCTCAGAATATTTATGACTTCTATCTTTAGTTAGATCAACAACGCTATTAAAATCTCCTCCTATTATAATATTACCACAGGCAACTTCATCTACAATATCCATAATTTGATCTAGGAGAGCTGATGGATTGTGATTCGGGGCGTATATATTTACAAAGGTAAATGTGAGACCATTGATTTTTATAATTAAAACCTGATATCTACCATTTTTATCAGTTATTGAGTGAATAGCTTCAAAACTAAGTCGATTTGAAATAATGATAGCCGTTCCCCTTTTTTTCTTTTTACCTTCTAAGTTTGCCGCGTAAACTATAGGGAATTTTTTATACTTCCATAGTCTATCAGGAGTTTCAATCCAATGGGTCTCCTGAATAAAAGCTACATCAATTGAATTTTCAATTAAAAATTTATATACAGCTCCCCTTTTTTGAGGTGAGTTCATACCCTGGACATTCCAAGTAATTATTTTAAGGGACATCCCTGTTCCAAAAGTCCCCCACCCATCCCAAACCGAGTCTCAAAAAAAAAAAAAGAAAAAAAAAAAGGTTGTGAACAAATAAAACATAAAGGGGGGAGTTCCTCCCGCCTTTAATAATCCAAGAGGAAATCATTCCCATATGACTCTTGGACTAGCCTGCCTTAATATGCAGGAAAATATGGTTCCATTGAAGAATATAAGAGACATTATACTATAGACAGATTTTAACCTTTAGCCAGCATTTTCTCACCCCAGGACAATTGCTAGGTCTTATCCATACAACATTTATATATAAATGCTATGATTACTTTCCCTTTTCTCTCTATCTCCTTCCTCTCCATCCCTGGCATTCTTTATATATATATATATATATATCAATATGGACTAAACAGATTTGAAGATAAAATTATTAGTTCTGGTTACTAATCTTATGTTAATCGTTAGATTCCCCCCCTTACATAATATAAACATTTAAACATATGATTGTGAGTATAAGTAGATCACACTATTATTTATGTCAATAATCCATATCCATTATTATTGACCAGTCAAAGTGTGATACATTAATATATATCCTTACCCCTCTCTTACCCTCTCCACCTCTCCCTATGTCATATTCAGGATGTTATTATTTCAATATCACGTTGAATAGGTTGTTCCAACTCATATACCAATATTACATCCTAATAAAGATGAAAAAAAAAAAAAATAATAATATAAGATTTCCATATATATATATACACAAGATATCCAATTATTAGCGTGTACAACTTCAACCTCTTCCCCCTTCTCTCCCCCCTTTCCTTCTCTTCCTCCTCCTTCTCTCTCCCCTTTCTTTTCCCTTGTGCAATTAGTGTTATTAATTAACCTTTCTAACTTTTGTTGTCACTCATGAAGCAGAGTATAAAAATCTATGTTTTGCGCAAAGTATAGTTTTCAAAAGAAATCATATAGTCCTTCTAATCTCTATGTGATGTTGCAGAATGGAGATAATTCTTTTTTAATTTCAGCTTGGAAAAGCTTCTCTCAGGAATCGATATGACCAGTGGTATTAGTACGCAAAGCCATTTTTAACTACATATGCCAGAATTCGACTTGGTGAAATTGCCGATTTCAAAATAGGAGCCAAGAGTGTAAACTTATTACACAGTTGTGCTTCATCCAGATCAGAATCTTATGTTTTTATCAGGGAAAACATTATGCAAATCTAGGCAGTAATTGAAGATTATGCTAGTTTTAGTATACTAATAATCTTAATTTTAATAATAACAGGAGGCGAGTATTTTGCATTAAAGGACCACTATAGGCACCCAGACCACATCAGCTTAATGAGGTGGTCTGGGTGCCTGGTCCATCTAGGGTTAACCCTTTTTTCTATATCAGAGAAACTGCTATGTTTATGTTAGGGTTAATCCAGCCTCTAGTGGCTGTCTCATTGACAGCCGCTAGAGGGCTTCCGCGTTTCTCACAGTGAGAAGACGCCAGCGTCCATAGGAAAGCATTGTGAATGCTTTCCTATGGACTGGCTGAATGCGCGCACAGCTCCTGACGCACATGGGCATTCAGCCGAAGAGGGGGAGGAGAGGAGGAGGAGAGCTCCCCATCCGGCGTTGGAAAAAGAGGTAAGTTTAACCCCTTCCTCCCCCCTAGGCGCCGCGGGAGTGGGACCCTGAGGGTGGGGGCACCCTCAGGGCACTATAGTGCCAGGAAAACAAGTATGTAACTTCCTTTACTACTCCAATAGCAGCAAAGAACATATAAAAAACAAATGACCAATAAGAGACAAGCAGAGTATATATCAAGCCCCTCCCACTAAGGCACTTCCTCTTGAAAATAGCGACATCACAAGTAAAAAGTAATCATAAACCGAACCAGGAAACGTCCAAAAATTCTAACGAATAAGGATTGTCCCCATAAAATCCATACTACAGTCGGAATGCAGAAACATCTTCTCATGAATTAATCCGGTTCTGGTGTAGTGTTGCATTAAGCTTAAACGAAACCGAGAATGTTTTAGCGGTAAAGCAAGTAACCGTGAAATACATGAGCAACCATCGTCTGACTAACTAGTAACATTACTGTTAAATGTAATAAATACCCAACATAGTCTAACTAACACAGCAATACCATGCTAAATTATAGACAATAGCAACAACATACACAGAAATGCATAGCATACAAGTGAATACCTTCACAGTGAAAATCAACTAAACAGTATAAATAAGGCCACCATATGAGCCCTAGCCTGAAACATAAAGCCAAGGGAGGGAAGAGAATCGACAAGGGGGGAAAATACTCGCCTCATGATATTATTAAAATTTAGATTATTAGTACACTAAAGCTAGAAAAATATTAAATTTTATCACATGGCAGGAGGCTTCATATTTTGCAATTTTAACGCCACTGCAACATGGAAAGCACGGCATTCGTCTGATAAGTGGACTCCCCGCGACCAATCCGCTGCCGCTAAAATGTCAGACAAAGAGGCCCCCACCACGAAGGTGGATGATGCGGCCGCACCCTGAACCAAATGTGCACCAAACAACGTGTCAATACCGGATGATGATAAAAGCCACCTCACCCAACGTGACAAGGTGGTAAGTGAAACCGGACTGTGCTGCTTAATATAAGAAATTAACAGTTGACGAGAGGATATATACCGTATCGCAGTCGTAGCCTCTAAGTAAGCCTGTAGAGTTTGTACCACACATAATTGGGGTTCCAATGGAAAAAATGGGTAAAAACACCTGACATCGAATACGATTTCAACGTCTCGATATCCGGAATCTGAGGCCCTCTGGAGAAAAAGAAAAGGCGTCCACCTCAAAAACTCAAACATCTGAAACCTGACGGAAGGAGACTAGACAAAGGAGGAGAGTCAACTTGGTCGACAATTGTCTCATGGACAGATTAACGTTAGAAGGCCAGTCCTTTAAGAAGCGTGGAACCTGGGCTACATCCCAAAGTGTGGAGTACTTCAGGGCCCTTGGTTTCCGCAGTTGGATGCCCCGAAGTAGGCAACAAATCAGAGAATCCTGACCTATGGGTTTCCCTTGGACCGGAGTATGAGCCATCGCTTAATGGATCATATTGATCGATCGGTAAGACTTACCTTCCGAAAACAGAGAAGCCAGAAAATTCAACATGGAGGGGACAGATGCCATAAATGGATCGAGATTCCATCCCACACACCAATTAGACACCAATTAGACCATGACAGCCATGCCGATAACATTTTTTAGTTCATAGAGCCCATGTCTCACAGAGGATGTCTTTAGCCTCTGCCGATAATTCTTCAGTGCACCATGATTCCCTGAAAGAGTCCTGGCCACCAAAGATAGGCGTCCATCTTGGAGCATGGCATGGTCGGCCAATTCCGTAGGAATGCATTCACTGCTGAACTCTCTGGATCCGGTAGCCAACTGTAGAAGGTTGGTAGTTGTCGGCTGGTGCGAGACGCAAAAAGGTCTACCTCGAGTGGACCTCTCCATCTGCAAATATTTTAGGATCCAATTGCCAGTCGCTGCTGTCCCGCCAGTCCGCAGTCAGGTTGGTATTCCCCGGTAGGTGTTCCGCCATCAGATTTATGTTGCGTGGTAGACAGTACTCGATGTTTGGGAGCGGGTGCCTCCTAGATGGTTGATGTATTAAACCGCGGAGACATTGTCCATGCGCAGTAAGATACAGCAATCGGTTTGTCCCTTCGTCAGGCTTCGAATAGCAAAGGCCCCTGCCAGCAATTCCAGGCAATTGTTATGGAGAGCAAGTTCCTCCATCGTTCATACCCCGCCTGTGGCTAGTTGTCCATCGGTGGCACTCCAGCCCCATCGGCTGGCATTTGATTCCAGTATGAAATCCGGACACATGCTGAAAATGGCCGGTCCATTCCAGGCTTGCATGCAATCGAGCCACCATCAAAGTTCCTGTCGGACTTCTTCCGTGACGGGAGCGGGTTGGTCGTCTAAGGAAACATGCTTTCAGGCGCTGCATGGCACCATAGTGCAGCGGGCCCGGGAATATCGCCTGAATGGAGGAGGATAGGAGACCCATTATCCGTGCTAACATTCGGAGCGGGATCAATTCCCAATGCAGGATTCTGCAAATCTCTTTTCGGATTGCTGAGACCTTCACTGTTGGAAGTCGAAGTGTACAGGACCTTGAGTTGATGTTGAAGCCCAGGAATTGTATACAGCGGGAATCATTGCTGACTTTGTGCGATTTACGATGAATCCCAGGGATTCCAACACCTGCACTGTGTATGACATCTGTGACACCAGTCGTTGTTGTATTTGACCAAATAAAAGTATGTCATCTAGATATACTATGCATCTGATACCCAGTTACCGAAGGTGGGCCATCACTGGTTTTTAATAACCTTCATAAAGCACCATGGTGCTGAGCTGAGTCCGAATAGAAGGCAAGTGAATTGTCAAGGTGTTCCTTTCAGAAACAGTTGACTTTCGACAGATATGCGTCCTTAAGATCTAGCCTAATGAATCTAGCCTAATATATATCTAGATAGAGTCCGAATGGAAGGCAAGTGAATTGTCAAGGTGTTCCTTTCAGAAACAGTTGACTTTCGACAGATATGCGTCCTTAAGATCTAGCCTAATGAACCAGTCTCCTTCTTGGAGAAGATCTCGTAGTAGGTGTATACCTTCCATCCAGAAATGGTGATAAGTAACGTGTACATTTAAATCCCGCAGATTGATTACCGGACAGTACTCTCCTGTCTTTTTCTGCACAACGAACTGTGACGAAAGCACCTTCATCACTGGAATTTGAAAAGGCCTGCTTGCCGTTACAGGAACATATTGCTGAAAAATCCTCCAGGAGACGTAGTCGGTTGTATAGCCCCTTTTGTTTTTAAATCTGTTAGTTCGTGATCTATGAAACTGGCATCCGGTCTCGTGAAGTAGGGCGGACATGGAGGCAAGGCTTGAAGGGTCACAACTCCTTCTGTGGCCTGCACCTCGTCTACGTCCTCTTGTTGCTGGGACTCACCCAGGAAAGTCTACTTAACGAAGAAGTTATGACCCCATGTCTCGTCATCTGACTTAGACTGTTCAGCCTGCCATTCGTTTAGGACAGACAAAGAGAGGGAGCGTCATGTTCCTTGTCTAAGGAGGCTTCGTAAACCCTTTGAGGCACGGGTTGCACGGGTTTTCCCTTTTTTAGGGGTGCTTTGACTTTGTTAGGGTTCCGTTTGGACCCTTCGGCATTCCAGTGTCATTTCGCCAGGCGTGATTGCTCCTTAGAAGATGAGTCAGAATCATCCGATATCTAACTTTGGCGGGTCTTGGGTGACCGGCATCGCCTTGGCTAAGGCCTTTTCAACCAAAGCGGCCAATGCCGCGTTAATAAGGGTATGCAGGTCTGTTTGCATTTGGGACTCTTCCATGTCGGTAAGACACACTTGGTTTACCCAAATATCAGTAAATATTTTTGGTGGATAGGCACGTTGCGGCAGATAGTCACCCGATGGGTTATAATGGCCTGTATTATATATGGCCCACGTATAGGCAGCCAAGTTCTGGGGCTTACCCAGAAATAAGGAGACTGCGTGAACACAGCTCCGCTCAGCAGCGCCAATAAAATGGGGGCCCAACCCAAGCCAGAGTACTAGGTACGGTAATAACTTGACCGGCTGATCCCCTTAAGGTTACTACTAACCTGTAGCAGATCCCTGAGACAGGCACTAAGTAACAAGCAGGCTGTTGAAGAAAAATTTCACAAGTTTTCACACTGTGAAAGACGTCCACACAGTATAAACTTCAATACACACTCAGTGTTTAAAATGGTAGCAGGGACTCTCGCGATGAGAAACCCAAAATGGCCATTGAAAAGCCAGAGAATCTGCAATAGGATTCGCATGAAAAACTCCCAAACAGGCAGGTTGAAAACTCGGCAAATAGCGCTAAGCCACGAACGCCATTGTTCATGAACAACCATTCACAGAGAAACAGACGAACCCAATGGGAAGCTAACTACCGAACACGAGAGGTTTGTTAGTAGCGCTTGGTAGGTACGATGTGGACGATATGCGAACTGTGCGTTCATGGGAAAATTTCACAGAACGCATAACATAATGTACGTGATCGGGTGAAACGTGAACGCCTGTCGGGTAGGAGAGCCTCCCGGGCGCTTTACGCTCACCATAGTGAGCACGCCATGCCGCAAGGACTCCTCAAAGTGGCGAGCGTGGCCACAGAGGGTGGGAGTTTACCCAGACAGATTAAACCGTCGCTATAACCCGAAATCTAGGAATCTGTGGGGAAAAAAACAGAGGGTAAGGGAGGGAATGGGAATAGAGAACAGCCTACCTTCAGGCACCCCAGAAGAAAGGGTGCAGAATATCTCTCAATATTCTGATATGACTTGTGATTGAGCAGCAAAGCAAAAGGAAATGCCTCAGTGGGAGGGGCTTGATATATACTCTGCTTGTCTCTTATTGGTCATTTGTTTTTATATGTTCTTTGCTGCTATTGGAGTAGTAAAGGAAGTTAATGCAAAATGTGAAGCCTCCTGTCATAGGATAAAATTCACCAGCGTTCCTGTGTGTTCCTCTTTAAGGATGAACTGTTACTTCTCTGTAATTTACGTCGTGCTAAACGTGTTGGTGCTTGAGCTGTGTGTGCTGATGGCGGGGATAGGAAGTCACAGCAAGACCCGCCCTCTCCACTGACATAATCCGCATGGGAGGAGAGGGAGTAGCTACAAGACAAGCAGATAGAAACATGGCAGCAGGATCTGAGAGCAGAGAACACTGAGATGGACTGCTATAAATGTGTGGTACGTGGGAGGGCTGATTGCTGTATGCGTGTATTCAGCAGTCTGTGTGTGTGTATTCGGCATTCTGTGTGTATTCAGCAATCTGTGTGTGTATTCAGCAATCTGTGTGTGTGTATTCAGCAGTCTGTGGTGTATTCAGCAGTCTGTGGTATATTCAGCAATCTGTGTGTGTGTATTCAGCAATCTGTGGTATATTCAGCAATCTGTGTGTGTGTATTCAGCAGTCTGTGGTGTATTCAGCAGTCTGAATGTGTGTATTTACATACACAGACATAGTAGAGACACACTCAGACAACAGTATGCACACACTGCTATACATACTCTACTATACACAGACTTATTCAGACAGTATGTACACACACTGCCTCACATACACAATGCTATATGCACAGTCAGACAAAGAACACACATTGTAAGTAGTTTATTAGTTATTTAGGGAATTTTCTCCTTCCAAATGCTCATTTTCTTTTGCACGTTGTGTCCTGTGATGTCACGCATATGTTATTAGTTATGCAAACTAGCATGGGTAATTTTTTTCCAAAAAAGATGGCAACCCTAATGGGAAACACACAACAATGGCTGGAAGGAAAATATACAATAGTGTAGCAAAATATGGGATACAGCTCTGTACCTAAAAGAAAATATAACAAACAGAATAGTGTAGTATTGTTTAGTAAAACAAGGTATGACACGTTGAGATTACACACTCACAGAATGTAGAAGTAACAGTCCCCCGGTGGAGCTGGGGGGCTAAATACGACATTCATTAACCTCCTCTTTATGGACTTACAGGAGCTTAACAAAACAGGAATCAGGTAAGGTGTAAAAATTCATTTATTGCCAAAAAATAAAAAGTTTTCAAAGGATGAACTTCTACGCGTTTCGTTCTAAAATTAGAACTTCTTCAGGGTCTTAACATAGTAAAATACAATAGACACACATGTAGTACAACTAATAATCACCGGGGAAATATACACAGAGGGGCTGGGAAATGGGAGAAAGACATAGGTGGGAGAAAGAGACAAGAGACACACACAGGGACTGGTGGGAAGAAAGAGACAGACGGGCTGGGGTAGAATAAGACACAAAGAGGAGCGAGGGATGGGGAGATAGAGATGCACGAAAAGGGCTGGAGGGAGTAAGAGACACACAAAGGGGCTAGAGGGAAGTAAGAGACACCCAAATGAGAAATACACAAAGGAGACTTGTAAGAGTCACATAAGGGGGTGTAAGACACAGAAAGGGGAAACATGGAGAATAAAATGTGACAAAAAGCATTTTTACCTGTGATGCTAAAAATCAAAACGTAGAACTTATGACAATAATTGACAGGGGACTAAGATGGAGGCACCCAGTTGCAGGATAAAGAGGTGCATTTTTCAGCTTTTAATTTTAGCAAATACTGTACATACTTGTTAAATACAATGGTAAACAAACATAGTATTAAAAATCCCATGAAGTAACTGAATTTCAAAAGAAAAGGCAAGTACTTACTGTGATGCTTAAATGAACTCTAAAGTATTAGAAATACAGGATGGTCCTGACCCTGCCTGGTCCATCTTGGACCAACAAATCTGGAGATCTATCCAACCCTCAGGGGCGGGCTGGGACAGGGGGCAAATGCCCCCCAGGCCGCCCTAAATCCAGGAACGTCCTCATCCAGGCCTCTGGCTGGGGACTTGGATATTTCAACTTACCTCTCTCCCTGCAGCCAGTGGAGAAGGCCGGCCTCTACTGATGATGTCAGGAGGAGGGGGTGTGACTTTCACTGCTCCTCTCCCAGGACTGCTGGGGAGTCTGGGAGAAGAGCAGAGGAAGTCAGCCCCCTCCTCCTGACATCATCAGGAGAGGCCTGCCAACTCCACTGACTGCTGGCTGTTACTCCTGCTGGCTCCTGCCCACCCCTCTCTAAGGTAAGACTCAGGGAGAGGGGAATACACTTTAGTTTATTTTGTTTTTTCCTCAGCCCCTATCCCCTTCCTCAGACCCTGTCCTCTTCCTCAGCCCAGGTTCCCCTTCCTCAGCCCCTGTGCCCTTTGCTCTGCTCCTGTCCCCCTTGCTCAGCCTCTGTCCATCTTGCTCAGCCCCTGTTCTTTGCTCAGCCCCTGTCCCCTTGCTCAGTCCTGTCCCCCTTCCTCTGTCCCTTTCCTCAGCCTCCGTCCCCTTCCTCAACCCTGTCCCCCTTGCTCAGCCGCAGTCCCTTTGCTCAGCCCTTGTCCCCTTGCTCAGTCCTGTCCCTCTTCCTCTGTCCCTTTCCTCAGCACCTGTCCCCTTCCTTAGCCCCTGTCCCTTTGCTCAGCCCCTGTCCCCTTGCTCAGCCCCTGTCCCCTTGCTCAGCCCCTGTTCCCCTTTCCCAGTCCCTTTCCTCAGCCCCTGTCCTCCTTCCTCAGCTCCTGCCCCCCTTCCTCAGCTCCTGTTCTCTCCTCTCAGCTCCTGCCCCTCCCCTCAGCTCCTGTCCATCCCTCTCAGCTCCTGTCCCCTCCTCTCGGCTCCTGTCCCCTCCTCTCAGCTCCTGTGCCCTCCTCTCAGCTCCTGTCCCCACCTCTCAGCTCCTGTCCCCACCTCTCAGCTCCTGTCCCCCTTCCTCAGCCCCATGCCCCCTGCCTAGAGCCCCCATAACATCCTCATTACAGCTCCTATCCACCCATATCACCAACACCACAGCCCCTTTTCCAAATTGTACAAAGTGTAACGTTTGTGTGTGTTTGTGTGTATGAGTATGTCTGTGTCATTATGTCTGTGTCTGTGTGTCAGTATGTCTCTGTGTGTGTGCCAGTTTGTCTGTGTGTGTGTGTCCCCCTTCCTCAGCCCCATGCCCCCTTCCCACAGCCCCCATAACATCCTCACTACAGCTCCTTTCCCCCAATTGCAACCCATATCACCCACACCACAACCCCTTTTCCAAATTGTACAAAGTGTAAAGTTTGTGTGTGTGTGTATGAGTATGTCTGTGTGTGTCAGTATTTCTGTATCTGTGTGTGTCAGTATGTCTCTGTGTGTGTGTCAGTATTTCTGTCTGTGTGAGTCAGTATGCCTGTAATAATATGTCTGTGTGTGTGTGTGCCTGTTAGTGAGTGTGTCTGTTTAGGTGATTACCCACCTTTCAATCACGTGGGAAAATGTGTTTTTACTGTCCTCTTGGTGCAATGGGCCACTTGACTGAATTTGCCCCCCAGGCCTAAGTCTGCCAGCCCTCCCCTGCCAACCCTTACACTAATGCTTTAGTGTCCCAGTCCCTAATTAAAACCAGGTGTATCCCCCTCACGGTTTGATATATAAAATAATATAATTAATGTTTTACTTGCTGCTTACCTCTCTGCCTCCCATGGAATGGTAAGTATGGCCTCCTCTGTATTGATGCGTAAAAGTTGCCAACGCTCTGCTGAAGAGTTCCAAACTTCCACTGCATTAATATCAGTACAAAAACGGTGTGGCACAAGCTTCATGGAATGGGTTTCCATTGCTGAGCACCTGCATGCAAGCCTCACATCACCAAATACAATGCCAAGCATCAGATTAAATGATGTGGTTCAAGTGCCCCCTGTCCCTCCTAACCAGAACCCTGTTATCCCCCTCCAGTTCCTTATACTGGATAACCAAGCCACCTCTGACTATATCAGCACTGCATAATTAAACAGGAATTACTAAAATAACAGGACCCGATACAAAAGTCCACACATTCAGGATATACCTGAGCTCACCTAAACCTTGAATACCTCACCATCTAATCCTGACTGTGCCATAAGGGAGTCCCAGGTTTCTGCCATACAGCCTTTCCTCCATACTGCCCAATATTTATAGGAATGCCACAGAATACATAAAAAATGAGAGTGGGATCCTAAAGGTACAAGGAAACAACATAAACTTTTAACCTCACAAAAGGTATGGGCGAACATATAGCCGACACCTTCGAGAGTTCCAGTAGCCGCCGCAGCGAAGCCTCCATGGAACCCAGTAAATGTGCCTGAGATGCCGCAACAGTAAGAAAGGAATGAGAGGTGAATCCGGCCTGATCCACTCCCATTGCTAACAAGCCTGACATAAACACCCTCGTAAAGTGGCACAGAATTATAGCAGACCCATTCTCGTGCATCAGTTGCGAGCCCGGTAAACCCAGACGCATCAGCAGGAAACACAGCAGGAGAGATACCAGACACCATGCCCCCTTGTAGCACAAATCCTAATCCCACATCTTGGACCAGTGAATCCGGAGATCTATCCAACCTTCACCTAGATCAATGTCGGAAAGCAGCATAAAACACAGTCTAAAAACCACTTGGAAAAGAAGAGACTCAGAAGGAGATTCACAGACCAAGCCTAAAACCCACATAGAGCGCATGAAGCAAGTGAACCAACAAGGGACGCTAATCTTTCAGAACTTGTTGAACCAAGAAGTCTTTGAAAACATCCTCCCAACTCAAGAATTGACAAAGAAAAGACATAGCTGCCAAAGCTGATGAGGCACCAATGAGAAAACTTCCCACATTTGAGATTGTAACCGGCCCGCTTGCACCCCGACCGGGTACCTTCCGTTGATGGATGCTCCTAGTGCTTTCCGAGGACTCCAAGCACTCCGGCAGATACCATAACCACTGTGGACCCCACAAAATGCCGCAGCTTGGTTGGGGTCTCGCCGTCTCCACCCACTCTGGGCCCAAGACCAGGGTCCAGCTTCCAGTAGGTCGACCTCTCCGAATTCCAGAGAGCAGGAACAGGAACAAGCTCTTAGCAGAGCTTAGTGATTATACCCTGGGGAGTATAGTGATTATAGCAATCCCCAGAGTGTAGTTCTCCAATCCCCCAAACATGAGCCGAAACTTCATGAAGGTACAAGATGATCTGACTCCAATGAGTGTTTATTACTCCTTATATACACACGTTTTCAGGCCAGAGGCACACCTCCTGGACCTGGTGGTAAACTGTGACAAAAGGGACACAAACCAATAGGAACACTAATTAACATAATAACACTCCCACATACACAATGAAATCCCTCCTCTCCATCCTGGAGATAATTGGTTTAAGGTACTGCAGTACACTCAATTATCTCCAGGTACAGAAAATATCGACATTTTACACTAACAGCAAAAATACGTAAAAGTACATAAAAATATATAATTCTTATTATATTACACAGAACCCCCACATTTAACCTATCCCCAGATAGCTCGGATCTGAGCGCCCAATCAAGGTGAACAGCGCTTAGATCCCATGAATAGAGTAAATTTGCCATGGGGTAAAGCATAGCAAGGGCTGTTGAGAAACCAAGGAGGGACACAAGCAGTCAGTTCCAACTGGTTTGGCAGTGTGCCTGGGACAACGCCCTGCTGGAGAACAATAGACAGGAAATGGGGGAGGGGAAGAAACACACCTTCCCATGGATTCAAATGGGCAGAAACAGTCTTTAGAAGCCAATAAGCCCCAAATAGTCTTTTTAAATGGCAATACACCCCAGGGCCATAGTCATGAGGAAGGAGGCTGGCAATCAGGCTCCTCCAACAGCCGGGAGCAAAGGGCAGCTTGTCACCTAACAATCCAGTGACAAAGGGCATTTCGTCACAGAGATAACATTGCTAGAGTAGCCAACAACTTACTCTGCTTCGATGACAGATCCCAGGAGCCACAGATTCCTGATATCAGGATTCCCAAACCAACACATACGCCTTCCAAAAGCCCAGAGTCAGCAAGTTATAGAAGAACAACCTCAAATTCCCAAATTGAGAGTCCACAAAAATTGTGGGCATTGCAGTGCAAGCAGAACCACCTGCGGAACAACCTCTCTGAAGCTCTCCCACTGAAAGCGCAGGAGTGAATCGGCTACCCCTGAAACATGTGCTGCCTTAAACAAAATGGTAAATTCCAGACAGCACAACACCAATTGCCTCAACAATGCCAACATCAAATGAAGCCAGATTAACTACCATCACTATGCTCATCTTATCAGTGTGAAAGACTAACTGTCGGTGCTGCAAAATCATGCCCTATAACACCACTGCCACCACAATGGGTAACAGCCAGAAATGTGAGATTCCGAGCGAGAGCTAACTGCTTCCATGCTTCCAGCCATCACTCCACGTACCAGAGACAGCTGAAGTATGCCACAAAACCCGCCGACTCCAAGGCATCCTTAAGCTACTCAAGAGTTTGGTACCTCATCTTCCTGCCAACAAGTATGCCCATTATAAGTCGATACAAAAACTCCAAATAAGCAAATCGGCTTTAATACATTTTGTGATCCAAATAAAGTGAAAGGGTTGCCTATTACCGACCATCGTCAGGGACATATGCTGACAGAATGCACGACCCCTGGGCATGACACGACAGGCAAGCTGGAGGTGCCCTAGAAGAGATTGCAGTTGCCGCAGCCACACCGTCTGAGCATGCATAACTATATCCATCAAAACACACATCGTTTCACACTTTATCCGCAGGAAGACGAAAAGGCTGACATTCCTTGCTGTCAATATACTGAGCTCATCTGAAGAACTCAAGAGTGGACTTAAATGCCTAAAATTCCTTCTTAGTACAGCATAAGAGTTGTTAAAGAAGAACTCACTCTGCACTCTTCAGTCCTCCCGAGAGAGATGGATTGACAGGTGGTAGAAAGGACTGGAAAGCACTAGACATTTGTTCCTCTAGTTCTGAAAAATGGGGTCTGCTCTTATATCATAAACCTCTGCCTAGCGCAGGTTCAATGCAGGAATCAGCAGAGTGGCAAACCATGCATGCAATTCCTCTGGAGTGCTTAAGTTGTGCATGTGGTGTGTGCAAAATATGGACAAAACTAATATAGGCAGCCAGGAACTGAGCAATTCCACTTCCTGATTGACAACTCTGGTGGGCTGGTTTATAGCTAATGAAATATTTAGCAAAGTAATACAGTTCTAAGCCACTGTCTGAGCTGAGAAATGGTGCAGGTTCTATTCTGCATCAAAACCTTTACAATCTTGGAAAGTTGCTAAAATACTTAGAATGATCCTTTAATTGCTAGTTTCAGAAATGTTTTTCTTTTTTAGTCACAAATTAAAGCTTTATGTATTTGAACAAACCTGGTTCCCCTGGATAAAAGTAATCTGAAAACATTTATCACATTATTCAAAATATTAATATCATGCTTATAGCCTAGCTCTGCAGGTAAGCCAGCTGATTCTCTTGTATATATGTCAGCATGCGGATGTATTTGTATTATTATTGAGGTGTCACTAGTTATGTTTAAGGTATGGTTGACTGAATTCTGTCATGTCTACTTCTCCCAACATATCCACTGGCCTTACTCTCCAATCCCTAACCCGCTGTTTATAGTTACTGATGAAAGACTTGCACCCATCAAGTTCATCCTTTATCTGAGGCTGACCACTTAGTTTGTACTCTATTGCATCCAGGAATATTTCCTCCATCTAAACACTCTGTGCTGCTCAGTGCAACATTGTCATTCTTTGTACCAGGGGTGTCCAAAAGGTAGATCCTTGGATGTTTTAAAACTACAGCTTCCATGATGCTGTATCATTCTAAAGGCATGCAACATCTGGGGATCTAATTTTTGGGCACCCATGCTTTATAAGGACCACTGCTGATGTCTTTTTGTTTGCATCTTTCTGGTGAGACTCATATTTTGTTGCCATAAAACATACTTGGGGCCTGTTTTATTAAAGCCGGACAATCTGCACCTTTCTAACGTTTTACCTTTTTATCCCTCTGTGTTAGGTCTTAACTATGTTTATATACTAGCTTGTACTGCTTCCTAAATTTTCAAACAAGAAGGCTTAATCACTAAAGTATGTATTGAAAAATATAGCCAAAAATAGCCAAGCTGTGACTAGAGTTGCATTGGAGAATATATCCAAAACAGCTATTTATGTCTAATTTTTACCATTCTTATTTACATTTCTAAAATCTTTAGTTTAATGAAAAACTGTGTAGGTCATTTCTATGCTATGTATTCCCTTGTTATTAATTTACATGCATGCTGAAACTCCCAATCTAAAAATAAGAATGAAACAAGCACTTTTTTATGAACAGAAACTGTCATTCACAATTGTAGCTACTGAGTTTGATATAATTGCATTGTTACATGCAGAACTCCAACTGTAAAATATCTTTGTGCCACTCTCCAATGCACATGGAAGAAAAAACAACAACTGACGATTGGTTCTTTCTTAAATCACACACATTAGTTTCTAGATATAAATGGATTACAAATGTATTAAGAGTTCTGTATGTATTTATATAATATAAGACATTTACAGATTGTACACTGAAACTATCAGGTTTTATCACTCTAAATTATTTGGCTACTTACTGAAATGGATGCATTGGTTATTTTAACCACTAGAAAATGTACTACTGTACAACACTGCTTAGCAGAAATGGCCCTTTTCACAGCCTCCTTTACTCTATAAGGGTCATTTATACATTTCAAACTTAGGAAGGTGGAGGGGGGGGGATTTGACAACATTTTCTCCCGATCTATATTGGTCCTCTCTACCCACCACGCAGCGCCTGCGTTTCCACGGTAACTGGGCCCTGCTTTAGAATTATTTCCACAGTGACCAAATTTGGCAAAAGATCTTGTTTTTTTTTTTTTTTTTGCTATTTTATTTTTTCCTTGAAGTACTAAATTTATCCTTTTTAACTAATTGTGTTGATATGTAAAAGAAAAAAAAAATATATATATATATATATATATATATATATTTGTATCTCTCTGGAAGTCAGACTGCTGATAAGACTATTCACTTTTCAATTCCAGCTCTGGTTTAAAAAAAAAAAAGAAGAAAATAACTAAAAACAATGATAATAATAATCATATATTTTAACCCCTCCAGTAGTTAAATCATTAGTATTACTATATATGGACTAGTGAAATATGATGTTTTTACGGAAGAAATAGTAGCGTTTAAACCACGTACATATTACTTATAATTTAAATCGAAAATACATGTTCTTGTTTATATGTATAATTACACATGCCTACGCTGCCTATGTTTAAAGTATTATTAATACATTATATAATTAACTTACGGCATACGATTTTGCTTTGCACACGCATCTATGATTTTACATATTTTACTTGGAAATTCTCTACTTCTCTGTAGAAACTAGTGGATCTACGGAAGCGTCTGCTTGTGTCTATAAGACAAAGAAGTCTATATTTTGTCTTCTGATATCTTCTGATTGTGTTGGAATTTTAGCAAGTCTTCATGAGTACTTCATAAAGATGCTATCGTAAAGAAAAATCTAAAAGTGACAGTACTACTCATATGCATATGATGCTTTGCGATTAGCAATTAGATCTCGCTATGACAACATTGCCTATATGCTTCTAACCTTGGTCACTATTTAAAAGGCACAAGTAAACCAATACTTATAATAAAAAGGCACTTTACTATATATAAATGTAAGTGTATACCATTTTTTGAATACATATTCCAAGAGTGACGATATGTTTTTAGAATGTAAAAAAAATACTGCTTATTACTTTATTGTAACACTTGATCAAACCTAAAAGCAATTAACTAATCTCCCAAACTGCTGATCGTTAAGACTGCATGTGTTCAGTGAAAAATTTTAGGAGTTGCAGGTGGATTAGGAGATCTATGCCACTAGTTGCACAAACACCCAACCATAGCTTTTTTTTTTTACTCCTTTGCTAGTAGAAAAAGCCACAAGATAGCTGTACAGAGACAGCTGTGGTGTCTTGGCTATACTATCTATAAGGGATGCTACAGGGATATTTTAGCAACAGTGGTAATATGATTACAAAATAGTAACGTACAGGGAAACCCACATATCCACTGTTTCTCTTGCTGCAGTTTCACTTAATCGGCAGTTGTCCGCCATTCTGGGTATAATTAAATCTCCAGGGGTCCCATCAACTCTCTTGGTATTGCAAAAGCACAAGGATAGTGATGTTGTCAAACTTTATGTGCCAAAGAACAGGGCTGGCCTTTGTCCTTTAGGCGCCCTGCGCAAAGAATCCTCACAGTGCCCCTCCGTGGTCACCCTTGCTCATCCATATATGGTATGTATAGGAGTGTAGTGTTTCTATAGGGACTTTATTAAATTAATAATTATTTGAAAAAAAAATATTTTTTTAAATATTCATTCCCCCTTCCCTGTTGTTAGCTTGCAGGAGGAGCGGCATGCTCTGTTGGTCCAGTGTGCTGGGAATCTGGTTTGCACCTCTGCACCCATATGTGTGATATTTGTTATGGGTGTATTGACTGTGATATATGTTTGTATTGAATGTGAGTGATAGATGTGATTGGTATTTAATTCAGATTTTTTTATAAAACGCATGTAGGCCCATGTGTGGATGCAGGTGTGTTTTTTCAGTGTCACATGCACACAGTCCCACAGCCAGATGCACATATATATATACTTTCAAATACAGCCACACACACACACACACACACACACACTTAGTCACACACACAGTTAACCAAAGAAAGTCACACACACAAAGTTACAGATAATCACACACAGTTACAGACAGTCACACACTCAGCTTGACACACTGTATGTGTTGAAACGTTGCTGTTTCCACTTTATGGTATAATATGGTATAATACTATCCTTACCTTTTTGTGTCATTTTACCCCACTCCCTCTAGCATGTAAGCTCATTGAGCAGGGCCCTCAACCCCTCTGTTCCTGTGTGTCCAACTTGTCTGGTTACAACTACATGTCTGTTCGTCCACCCATTGTAAAGCGCTGCGGAATTTGATGGCGCTATATAAATAATAACATAATAATAATAATAATAATAATACAAATAAATCTTCATTTGATTAACTTAGTATTGCGGTTCCATCATTCTTTTTACTTTGTGAAGGTGATTGCCCATTTATATAGCCTGTTTAGTCCCGCCCTACCTCCCATTTAGCTCCGCCTCTGCACCCCTTGCTTGGGGGAGAATCTCTGCATCCCTCCCCTGGTGCAGTGGATAAGCTTGCACGCCCCTAAGGCCAAGCCTGCCAAAGAGAAATGGTAACGTAGTGATGCTGGCCCCAAGGAGCTAGAGTAGGGATGCTGGCAAATCAAATGTGCCAAAAAAGAATTATAAAAAGTGTGTCCTGTAAGTGAAAAGGAGAAAATTCCATTCCATACAGCAAGAATGAAAAACAAAATATTCGCTGAGGTTGCTAGGATGTTTGGTAAGATCAAATCTTCTATCCGTGAAATTGTAAAGAAAGTCAGGCTACTACCACTGTCACACCTCAACCTTCAAAACATATGGACTTTTTGTTTGACAATTGTTAACTTAAATTAAAAAAAAAGTATTACATTTGTGTGTGTAACACATGAACAGAAAGTGTGTTCCAATTAACAGTAACATGTTGCATCAGAAGACTTTAGTAAGGGATCCCTTGAAATGAGTGACACTAAGTCATCTTTTGCAAGTAGGGGATGGTTACATAACTTTAAGTTTGGTGTGAAAAATAAAAATGTAACTGGAGAAGTTGAAGTTGTTGATTAAGGAGAAAGTATACCATCCAAAGCAATCTTCAATTGAGATGAAACAGGAAAAAGATTTGGATGCCCGACAGCACCTACATTCATGCAAGTGTAAAGCAGGCGCCGTGGCATGAAGCATGGAAGAACAGATTAACTTTGACACTGCCATGCTTTGGGTCATATTATAAAGTCAGGCATAGTATACAGAGCGAAGAACCCACACACTCTCAAAAACAAAAAAAATATCTTCTCATATCCAGATAACATAACCAAAAAGCTTGGATGCCAGCCACCTTGTTCATGGAATAGTTCCAGAAGTAAAAACATATTTCAAATAAAAAGAGTTGCCACGTAAAGTTCTCCTGGCCTTCGCTATGAAGATAAAAATGTTGAGATTGTATTTTAATCCTCCAAATACAACCACACTGCTTCAGCCCCTTGACCAGAGTATTATTCGGTGTATCAAGGCCACATAGACCCACCTGGTATTTGATTGCATTTGATCAGCAAATGATGCAGTGCTGGAAATCATTCACTATTACTGACACCATAAAAAAGCTGCAATGGATGAAATAAAAGGGAAATACCATGAAAGACTGTTGGAGTGGAATTTTTGGAATGATGTTGTGAAAGATTTTAAAGGCTTACTGGAGAAGTCAAGAAAATAATAGATGCAGCAAGGCAAGTTGGCGGAGAAAGATTTGTTGATATGCTCAATGAAGAAGTGAAATAAAATATTGACGGCCATAAAGACATGCTAACAAGTAAATAATTGGAAGAACTTGTTAAATCATCTACAGTTGAAGAAATTGTAAGAAGGACCAGCGGTGTGGACAAAAGTGTTTGGAATTGCACAGGCTTTAAAGGACAAATCTATGGAATATGATCCTCATGGCATACGATCCTTGAATGGAACACAACCTTTTAAAGTCACCCATATGATCACCAAAGTATTACAACCTTTAGAGCAACATTTTAATGAATTAAAAAGAAATAAGCAACAACTTCCAATCACAGCGTTCTTCCAAAAGGTTTCATCAGAAAAAAAACTTCAATTATCGAGGATCCCCAACCATCAACATTGTCTCCTCATGAAATCTAACCATTAGCATCGTCATCACCCGATGAACCAGAATCACCCGAAGCAGATGATCCTTCTGACTTTTGATGAAGAAGAAGGGTGAGTACAGTGTTTCATTATTAGATATTGTTGTTAATGTTTTAATGTGCCAAATTTATAAATGAATCTTTATCATCATGTGCACTACTGTATACAGATACAGAGTTATTGACTAAAGTTAATTCAAAGTGAATTTCAAATTTAAGGTCAAAATAGCCATATTTTAAATTTGAAATTCACTTGAATTTTTACTTTACCAAATACCCTGATAGTGCTTGCTATAATCCGCTATTTCTGTATACGCTGGGGTGCTTGTAACCTATCCCCAATACATACAAACGTGTATAGAGCAATCTTCACCACTGTCCACTATCATTTCTCTCAGTGCGTCCCACTGTTAAAAAAAATTGTATCAAAAATATAGAGATTTATTTTAACAAGATGTCAGATAGGCATCAACAATAAAAAGAATGCTGTACCTTATCATACGGTTTTTACTATCAATACAGGTCAAATCTCTGATTTAGATAAGGTTGCAAATGGTGTGTGTTTTAAATAAAGCTTGCTTCACACTGGCTGTGTAATGCAGCAAAATTGACCATCCAGAAATACTGTGCTTTAGTCTTAACCACCTCTCTACACCTCCCAGCAGATCTACTCAATAAGCAGACAAACCTTATAGAATGGAATGATAATGACATTTAGACACAGAGATACTGCTGCAAACTTACAATTATCCCACATAGCAGCATAACCTAACATGGTAATTGAGGTTAAAAAAAAAAGATTAAGTTCAGAAAATGTCAATGCTATAGTTAATGCTTTTGTTACAATATGCCAGCTCAAATGTCCAGAAAGTATATTATAAAACTGATATTTTACTCTAAAATTATAAACTCAGTGTCCTTGCAGGACAATGGGCAATTACCAACTCACCACTGAGAACAGGACACTCAAGAACTGAATTTTGGTTCCACTAGCCCCAGGATATAGCCAGGTCAAGAGTATTGTAAGGGGAAACAGAATTGGAGATAATAAGTCTTAAGTAAAATTACTTAAATGGACACTATAGTTACCAGAACGACTACAGCTTAATGTGGTTGTTCTTGTCACAAACACACAGGAAAGTGGAAACACACAAATGGTGGACCCGAAAGACGTATTACCGAGCCTTAGAATGGCTGGACTTAACATATAAAAACAGGAAAAAACAAGGTCAAGACAAAGCTGTGTCAGGATACCAGAAAATCACAAAGACAATTACGAAGCCTGGTCAGGACGCTAGGAATCACAAGGTCAACACCTTGGCCCCCTGAGGCAAGGGAAGCCTTTGAGAGCCTGAAAAGAGCGTTTGCTTCCACTCCTATCCTCAGACATCCTGACCCTTCACTTCCTTTTGAATTGGAAGTAGAGGCTAGGAGCTATTCGTTTCCAGCACAGCCTTCTCAGTGAGGTTTGTGATAGGGGGCGAACCGTATGAACCTCTGGAAAGGTTTTAATCCCTAAACAGCTGACAGCTTCATAGGATCCATACTGAATCCAGAGGCTTAAATAACATAACCCAAGAAATGGACCTCTGCTTGATCAAACACTTCTCCAGTTTACAATACAGACCGTTGCCGAGAAGTGTTTGTAAAACGTGTATGGGTAAGACGTGTACGTGATGTGTACTTATGTCAGAGGAAAATATCAGAATATCGTCAAAATACACTATCACGAACGAATGTATTAAGTCTCTGAGGACATCATTGATTAAATATTGGAAAACTTCCAGATCATTACATAGGCCAATAGGCATGACTGCATATTCATAATTGCTTCAGGTGTTAAAGGCGGTTTTCTACTCATGCGCCTCTTTAATGCATACCAAGTTGTATGCACCCCTCAGATCCAGCTTGGCCCAGCGCCTTGGCCAGAGGCCTCTTTTAGCCTGTCAAAAGCTCGGTGATAAGGGGAATAGGATACCCATTTTTTATTTTGATCTTATTCAACTGTCTATAGTCTATGCAGGGGCGTAGATCTCCCTCTTTTTTGGATGCAAAAAAGAAACCAGCCGCAGCCGGAGATGAAGATCTATGTACAAAACCAATACAAAAATACAAAAATAAATACGAAGTGCTGCAGTGTGACCTAGAAATCACCAACACCCTTCGCTTAAGAATCTTTAATATACACCATGATAGTACTCTTCTGGGAAGACAAGGCAAAAACCCTTCCTTTAGGTGGCATAGTACCAGGTAGGAAATCTGTGGCATAATCACAAGGCCTATGAGGTGGTAATCTGTCTGCCTCCCTCTTCTCAAACACCGCCTCAAGGTGATGTAAGAGGAGGGTACCTCTGTAGACAGTGGAGGAGCAGTAGGAACATTAATGCTATGAACAGGTGTAACCTTTTTTATGCATTTCTCCTGACTTGTATCACTCTATGATATGATTTCTCCCTGGCTCCAGTCAATAGTGGGGTTATGCAGACATAACCAAGGATAACCCAGTAATATAGAGGAAGAAGGGAGGTGATCACCTGAAAACATAAATTCTCTGTGTGTTACAGACCAGAACGCATAGTCAACTGTTCTGTCTCATGAGTGATTAATGGAGAATATAAAGTTTTATCATCTATGGCCTCAACGGTCAAGGGTGTCTTCTTCTTTCTTAGGGGTGGTAAGTGGGTCCTGATAAAATCTTTGTCCATAAAATTATCAGCTACTCCACAATCTATGAGCGCTGAAACATCTATAGACTTCTCACCCTATGTTAAGGTGATGGGAAGAAGTAATCTTTTATGAGGCAATAAAGGGGATAATGATGTCACATCCAAGGCCGGTCCCCTGAGAGACCATAGGTGCGACAGTTTTCCAAGCCATTCTAAGATGCTCCTTCTGGCCACAATGTAGGCAGATATATAGGCTTTTCTCCTGTACAGTTTCTCAGCCTCTTACAATTTGGTTACCCCTAGTTGCATGGGTTCAGTATTTGTGGAGGAAGAAACTTCAGGAGCCGAGGCCCTAGAGGTAACAGATGGATGTCTAACACGGGTCTGTTGAGCTCTTTCCCTTATCTTATTATCGATGTCGATTAGATAATCAATAAGGTCTTCTAGAAGGGCTGGAATATCTCTGGCTGCCACCTCATCCGGGATGTTATCATTAACCCCTTCCCTGAATGCAGAAACCAAACCAATATTGGTCTAATCCATTAGTTAGGCAAGAGTGCGGAAACAAATAGCATAATCTGCTATGGATCTGTTTCCCTGCTTAATCCTCATAAGAGATTCAACTGCACTCTTCTCTCTGCCAGGTGGATCAAACACTTTACGTAAGGCTTTTACAAAGGTCTTGTAATCCTTAACCAAGTCTTTATTTGCCTCCCACAAAGGATTAGCCCTTTCAGTGGGAAAAGACCTTGGAGATGTTTCAAAATAAAACTCTGTCTGGTTTATAAACCCTCAACACATCTTGGGATGGCCACCATATCAAGGAGGTGGTGTCAGGTTGGTGGTCATACTGTTCTGACCGCAGCGCTTTACAATGGGTGGACGATCACCACAGACACAGGAAGGGGAAGCATAGGTGCAAGGTTTTCAGGAGCAGGGTGAGCTGTTCTGGCTAACAAGGTTTAGAATTCCTGAGCAAATTGGTCCGTTCTATGGTCCATTTATTCAAACTTAGCCTTGCAATGATTCTGTGGAGTTCCCATTCCTGCAGGGTCCATGGCCCTAACGTAATGTCACGGAAGTCTTACCCCAACACGCAGGAAAGTGGAAACCCACAAAAGGTGGATCCAAAAGATGTATTACAGAGCCTTAGAATCAGGGTCGGTGCAAGGATTTTTGGCTACACAAGTGAATATGCATTTTGCCGCTCCCCTTGCCCCCTTAAAAAATTTATCTTCACCTGTGTGCCTTGAAACCCCTCTTTTGAACTTCTTACCTCCTTTAGTGTTACATATCCCCTCTTGAATGTGTTACCCCTTTGTGTGTGTGTTACACCCCCTTTAGTGTATCAAATCCCACTTTAGTGTCTTACACCTTCCTGTGTCTCTTACTTGCCCACCAGCCCCTTTCTGTGTCACTGTGCTTTAGTGTGGGGGATTGGGGCGGAATTGTGTGGAATAGGGACTTTATTATTATTATTATTTATCTAGCACCAACAAATTCTGTAGCGCTGTACAATATGGCTTTAGTAAGGGGATAGGGTCAGTACTGTGTATGGGAAAGGGGCTTTAGTCAAGGGGAGATGGTGCTCTAGTGTGGTGGGATAAGGGCAGTATTGTGGGGGATTGGGTCTATGGTGGGGGGACAAGAACAGTATTGTGAAATCTGGAGCTATGATCGGGGATAGGAACAATATTGTGGGGGATTGGAGCTTTAGTGGGGGGGCAGTATTGTGGGTGACTGGGGCTATGGTGGGAGGGAATAAAGACAGTATTGTAAGGGGTAGGGGCAGTATTGTGGGGGACTGGGGTTTTGGTGGGAGGGGGGATAGAGACAGTATTTTGGGAGGCAGGAGTTATGGTGGGTGGGAGGAAATGGACAGTATTGTGGGGATAGGGGCAGTATTGTGGGGGACTGGGATTATGTTGGGAGATAACAACTGTATTGAGGGAGCAGAGCAGCAGTGTGGGGGAATGGGGCTATGGTGAGAGGGAGGGACAGTATTGTGGGGGTTTGGAGCTTTAGTGGGGTGGACAGTATTGTGGGGGACTGGGTCTATGGTGAGGGAGATAGTTACAGTATTGGGAGCGGGGGCGGTATTGTGGGGGGGTAGGGCAGCATTGTGGAGGAATGGGGCTATAGTTGGGGGATCAGAACACTTTTGAGGGACAGGGCAGTATTGTGGGGGACTAGGGCTATTGTGGGGGGTAGGGAACAGTATTGTAAGGGGTAGGGGCAGTTTTGTGGGGGACTGGGGTTATGATGGGAGGGGGGATAGGGACAGTATTGTAAGGGTTAGGAGCAGTATTGTAGGAACTAGGGTTATGGTGGCAAGGGGGATAGGGACAATATTGTAAGGGGTAGTATTGTGGAGGACTGGGGTTATGGTGGTGGGATATCAACTGTATTGAGGGAGCAGAGCAGCAGTGTGGGGAACTGGGGCTATGGTGAGAGGGAGGGACAGTATTGTGGAGGAGAGGGGCTTAGAGACACAGACAGACATGGCCCACTGCCAACCAGGCTCCCTACCATCTGGAGAACTGGAGTGGATCCACAGCCTTGGGCCACTGGTCTGCCGCAGGGCTCCTCTGAGGGAGTTTCGATCCAGATCTGCATTTCCTGTATAGCTCTCTCGCGCACCCTGCAGTGGTGCCTGGGAGCAGGGCTGGACTGGGAACAGAAAGCAGCCCTGGAAAAAAATAATTCCAGCCCTCTAATTCATTGTGTCACATAGTATGCTAGTATTTTTATATGTATGTGCTTTGGAAAAATTTTGTTTTATCTGAAGCCCCTTGCTTCAGATGATCCATGGGTGTTACAGTGCTGTCCCCAGGCCGACCCCTGTCTGTTGTGATTGGCTCTGCTTGGGAACAATTCTTTAAACAGGGCAATCCTCCATGCCGATATCAGCATATCGGCATCAGTGTGTCAATTGTATAATTTCAGCAAATATATATATATATATATATATATATTAAAAGGCTGTTACACATTAATAAATCACACTTGTTATTATTATTATTATTATGTTATTTATATAGCGCCATCAAATTCCGCAGCGCTTTACAATGGGTGGACGAACAGACATGTAGTTGTAACCAGACAAGTTGGACACACAGGAACAGAGGGGTTGAGGGCCCTACTCAATGAGCTCACATGCTAGAGGGAGTGGGGTAAAATGACACAAAAAGGTATGGATAGTATTAGACTAGAGACAGTTGCAGAAGAGGAATCAGTCAGGAGCTATTAACAGTTTAATTGATACGCTTTAACAGGGCCGCTATCAGAAATTTTGGGGCCCCTAACACAGCTCAAGTTCTGGGCCCCCCCACAAGCCCGCCTCCAAATCCCGCCCACAGGAATACACACACACTAACAGATACAAATACTGAATCAGACATACACACATGCATAGGGAGATACTGACACACACATATACATGCAGACATACATACTGACAAACATACATATACATACACATACTGCATGCATACTGATATATACATACATACCGACAAGCATACATACATACAGACACACACAGGCATGCATACAGACACACACAGGCATGCATACATACAGACACACACTGGCATACAGACACACACTGGCATACATACACACATACACTGGCATACATGCACTGGCATACACACATACACTGGCATACATACACTGGCATACATATACACATACACTGGCATACATGCACTGGCATACACACATACACTGGCATACACACATACACTGGCATACATGGGCATACATACACACATACACTGGCATACATACACTGGCATACACACATGCACTGGAATACATACACACATACACTGGCATGCATACATACACTGGCATACATACACTGGCATACATACACACATACACTCAGGGGCGTATTAGCCGCGAGGCAAACAAGGCATTTGCCTTGGGCGGCATTTTTCAGGGGGCGGCAAACAACGCCGCCCCCCAAATGCCTAGGGCAAATCCCTTGTTAGCCTTGTGGCTAACTGACATGCCGAGCGGGCGGGCGGCGCTGGGCGGGCGGCTGGCGAGGGAGCACTTCCTCTGAGCTGTCTGATCAGCTCCCTCGCGCGCCGCACAGTGAGGCTGGGAGCCGGAATATGACATCATCTTCGGCTCCCAGCCTCAATCTGCGGCGCGTGAGGGAGCTGAGCGGACAGCTCAGAGGAAGTGCTCCCTCGCCAGCCGCCCGCCCAGCCCAGCAGCCACTGGACCACCAGGGAGAGAGGGAACCCCCCCAGCATTCCCAAAGGTAAGGAGGGGGGTGGGGGTAAATAAAAAAAAAATGTTAATGTGAGTGTGTGTGTGTTTGTTAGTGTGTGTGTGTCTGACTGTGTGAGTGTGTCTGCTAGTGTGTGTCTGCTAGTGAGTTAGTGTGTGTCTGTTAGTGTGTGTGTGTGTGTCTGACAGTTTGTGTCTGTTAGTGTGTATGTGTGTGTCTGACTGTGTGTATGTGTGTGTCTGACTGTGTGTGTGTGTCTGTTAGTGTGTGTATCTGTTAGTGTGTGTCTGACAGTTTGTGTCTGTTAGTGTGTGTGTGTGTGTGTGTGAGTGTGTGTGTGTGTCTGTTAGTGTGTATGTGTGTCTGACAGTTTGTGTCTGTTAGTGTGTATGTGTGTTTCTGACTGTGTGTATGTGTGTCTGACTGTGTGTGTGTGTGTGTCTGTAAGTGTGTGTGTGTGTGTGTCTGACAGTTTGTGTCTGTTAGTGTGTGTGTGTCTGTTAGAGTATGTGTGTGTGTCTGTTAGAGTGAGTGTGTGTGTGTCTGTTAGAGTGAGTGTGTGTGTCTGTTAGTGAGTGTGTGTGTGTGTCTGTTAGAGTGAGTGTGTGTGTCTGTTAGAGTGAGTGTGTGTGTGTCTGTTAGTGAGTGTGTGTGTCTGTTAGTGAATGTGTCTGTTAGCGTGTGTATGCGTATCTGTCAGTGAATGTGTGTGTGTGTATTTAGAAGGCGGGGCGGGGGGAAGGGTTGGGTGGGGCTGGCGCGGGGGCGGGGCTGCCTGAGTTTTGTCCTGCCTAGGGCAGCACAAAACCAGGATACACCACTGCATACACTGGCATACATACTCTGGCATACACACATACACTGGCATACACACATACACTGGCATACATACACACATACACTGGTATACACACATACACTGACACACATACACTGACATACACACATAAACTGGCATACATACACACACTGGCATACACACAAGAGGCGCTTGCGTGCTTCTCACTGTGATTTTCACAGTGAGAGCACGCCAGCGTCCATAGGAAAGTATTATGAATGCTTTCCTATGTGACCGGCTGAATGCGCACGCAGCTCTTGCCGCGCGTGCGCATTCAGCCCGGGAGGAGGAACGGAGGAGGATCGGAGGAGGAGAGCTCTCCGCCCAGCGCTGAAAAAAGGTAAGTTTTACCCCCTTTCCCCTTTCCAGCGCCAGGCGGGAGGGGGACCCTGAGGGTGGGGGCACCCTCAGGGCACTACAGTGCCAGGAAAACGAGTATGTATTCCTGGCACTATAGTGGTCCTTTAAGGAAGTGGGCAGCCATCCAGTTAGAAATAGCAGAGAGGCAGTCAGAGACACTAGTCAAGAGGGACGGGGAGAGATCAGGAGAGGACAGGTAGATTTGCAGGTCATCTGCATAGAAATTATATTGGAAGCCAAAGGAGCTAATGAGTTTACCAAGGGAGGCAGTATAGATGGAGAACTGTAGGGGACCAAGGACTGAACCTTGGGGGACACCAACAGAGAGGAGTTGGGGAGAAGAAGCAGAGCCAGAGAAAGAAACACTGAAAGAGCGCTGGGAGAGGTAGGAGGAGCACCAGGAGAGAGCAATATCTTGTAGTCCGATATTGCGGAGGATGAGAAGAAGCTGTTGATGATCAACAGTGTCAGAAGCCGCAGACAGGTCAAGGAGAATTATGATAGAGTAGTGACCACGAGATTTTGCAGCGAGTAGATCATTGGATACTTTGGTCAGTGCCGTTTCCACAGAGTGCTTAGCGTGGAAACCAGACTAAAGCGGGTCTAGCAGAGAGTTGGACTTGAGGAAGTCTGTCAATCTTGCATACACAATTCTTTCAAGGATCTTGGATGCAAAAGGCAGTAGCAAGATAGGACGATAGTTGGATGCGGAGTTAGGGTCAAGATTGGGCTTCTTTAGAATTGGGGTTACAGTTGCATGTTTGAAGGGCGATGGAAATATACCAGAGGAGAGAGAGAGATTGAGAATTTTAGTAAGAGGTGAAGAAAGAGTATGGATGAGAAGACAGAGTACTGATGAGATGCGAGGGGATTGGATCTAGGGAGCAGGTGGTGGGGCAGGAGGACTGGAGCAGAGCAGAAACCTCTTCCAATGTAGCGGTGCGAATAAACATAGAACAGCAGAGGGAGTGAAGTTAGGGGAAATATTGTAAGGGGAAGAAGAAAGATGAGAGATCTCTTCTCTGATTGAAGAGATCTTGTCAGTGAAGTGAGTTGCAAAGTCTGAGGCGGTCAAGTTAGTACGTGGAGGAGGAACAGCAGGGAGAAGAAGAGAGTTAAATGTGTGAAATAGTCGTTTGGGTTCGCGGGAGAGTGTGGTTATGAGGGTATTGAAGTAATTAACTTTTGCAGAGGAAAGAGCCAAGCTGTTCAATGGCATAGTTCAATGGCACACACACTCACCGACTACAGAAAAGCTCACTGACACACACAAGCTCACTACGGACAGGCTCACTGACACAAACAAGCTCACTACAGACAAGCTTACTGCCGCACACAAGTGCAATGGCAAACATTCACTCAAGTACACTACAGACAAACTCAGTGACAAACACAAGCTAACTACAGACAAGCTCACGACACACACAACCTCTCTGACCCACACAACCTCACTAATGACAAACACAGAAGTGCTCTAACCCAGACAAGCTCACTGACCCACACAAGCTTACTACAGGCAAGCTCTCTGACCCACACATGTTCACTACAGACAAGCACACCAACACACACAAGCTCCCTTCCCTATACACAAGCTCACAACAGACAAGCTTACTGACACACAAAAGCTTACTACAGGCAAGCTCACTGACACAAACAAGCTCCCTGATCCATACACAAGCTCACTGACACACATAAGCTCTCTGACCAACACAAGCTTACTACAGGCAAGCTCAATTACACACACAAGCTCACTACAGACAAGCACACCAATACACACAAGCTCCCTACCCCATACACAAGCTCACAACAATCAAACTTACTGACACACACACACAAGCTTATTACAGGCAAGCTCACTGATACACACAAGCACACTACAATCTCACTGATATACATAAGCACACTACATGCTCACTGACACAAACAAGCACACTACAAGCTCACTGACAAACACAAGCACACTACTAGCTCACTGATACACACAAGCTTACTACAAGCTCACTGACACAGACAAGCACACTACAAGCTCACAGATACACACAAGCTTATTACAAGTTCACCGATACACACAAGCACACTACAAGCTCACTGATACGCACAAGCTTACTACAAGCTCACTGATACCCACAAGCACACTACAAGCTCACTGACAAACACACTACAAGCAAACTACAAGCTCACTGATACACACAAGCTCACAACATTTCACTGACAAACACAAACACACTACAAGCTCACTGACACACACACACAAGCAAACTACAAGCTCGCTGATACACACAAACTACAAGCTCACTGATACACACACACAAGCAAACTACAAGGTCACTGATACACACAAGCACACTACAACCTCACTGACAAACACAAACACACTACAAGCTCACTGACACACACACAGAAGCACACTACAAGCTCACTGAGAAACACACAAGCACACTACAAGCTCACTGACAAACGCACAAGCACACTACAAGCTCACTGATACACACACACAAGCACACTACAAGCTCACTGAGAAACACACAAACACACTACAAGCTCACTGACACACACACACACAAGCACACTACAAGCTCACTGAGAAACTCACAAGCACACTACAAGCTCACTGACAAACACACAAGCACACTACAAGCTCACTGACACACACACAAGCACACTACAAGATCACTGATACACACACAAGCACACTACAAGCTCACTGATACACACAGCTTACTACAAGCTCACTGACACACACAAGCACTCTACAAGCTCACTGATACACACAAGCTGACTATCACTGATGCAGACACAAGCAAACTACAAGCTTACTGACAAACAGAAGCACACTACAGACACACTCTCTCACACACCCACACCCACACACTCTCTCTAACTCTTTCAGCACCAATCATACAATTACCTGTCACTGGCAGTGTGGATCCTTCATAAGGTGCTTCCTGTACTTCATTTTCCTGTGTGAAAGTTCACCAGGCTGAGGCTGGAGGCGGAGCTCCAGTGCGGGGGTTGGCTGCTACCAGACTGGCCGTGCAGAGAAGCTGGCAATGTGTGAGATACTCTCACTCCTCCATGCAGGGCTGCCATCAGAAATTGTGGGGCCCCTAACACAGCTCAAGGTCTGGGCCCCTGTGTGCCCACCTCCAAGCCCCGCCTCCAAATCCCACCCACAGGAATACACACACACACACAGACACAGAAAGATACACACATACTAACAGACACAAATACTGAAACAGACATACACACATATAGACACATACACAGATAGACACACATACACACTGATATACAGACACACACACTGACGTACATACATACTCACATACTGACACACACACATACAAACTGACACACAGACATACAAACAGACATAAATACATACACAAATACATAATGGCATACATATACATACATACTGATATACATACATACAGACACACACACACACACACACACACACAGATAGATAGATACATACAGACATACTGACATACACACACATAGACATACATGCATACTGACCGATATATACATACATACACACATACATACTGACATACATATACACACACACACACACACTCAGAGACATACATACAGACATATATACATACTGACAAACACACACCAATACAGATAGACACATACATACAGACATACACACACACACACAGACATACATACATAAATGCTTGGGCCACCTGATGGGCCCTGGTGCAGATGCACCTACGGCAGTTTCGCCGCTCCACGTGGGGCCCGGGCGGCCAGCCCCCCAACCGTTATGGTTGTCACGCCCTAATGGCGGCCCTGCCTCCATGCTGCAGCTGGCTGCTACCTCTGTCTGTGTACCAGCCTTTAGCAGTCACCTAGGTAATTGTCTGCCCCAGTCATTCAATGAGCAATACGTCTGCTCCATATACCGTGAGTATATTTTATTCTGTTTCAACTTTTTATCAACTATACAGTGAGCACTATATATTTTATCCTTTTATTTCGAGCTGGACTACTCCACCAATTTATTCTACCAAAGAACAAAAGAGGAGCACCATATATCCTTGAGTGGGGATTATTCCACTTCGTGCCATTCATACCAGAGCTGGATTTAAGCTCTGAATATTGTGAGTAGTTCTACTATTATATACACAATATTATTTACCGTTCATACTATACCATTGGAGTTTCCTTTGTCTTCTGTTTTTTCCACATATCCATTTCGAAGTTGCGGATATACATCTGGGATTTTACATACCATTTTATGTACCACTAGGATTACCACCTGCATATTTGGACTATTTATATTTGGACTATTAGGTATCGCTGCTCGTACTGTTTACCATTTTTAATATTATTATTCCACTTGTTTTAGGCGCACCCTTATTCCTTCTTTTCTCTCCATTGTACTCTAAGGGGTTTAGAGGGGATTCCCCTTCTCTATAGGTGTGCTGCCTTATTGTTATATTCCCTGTTTTCCTATCAGCGCTGAACCTCCTTCCTGATTTCAAGATAAATCAAGGTCAGGATTACAGAAACAATCAGAGTCAAGACAAATCCGGGTCCGGATACCAGAAAATCACAAAGACTATTTCGAAGCTGGATCAGGATGCAAGAAATCACAAGGTCTATATGAAACCGGGTCAGAATACCAGACAATCACAAGGTCAATACAAGGCCAAGGTCAAACGCAGAAAATTACTAGGGAATCACTCGGAGCACAAAGCGAGCAATAAATGGAGGCTAAAACAATCCTTAAATAGGCTCAAAAGAGTTCCCACTAATCCACGTCATCTCTGAGTCCCCTAACAGCATTGTTGCCTAGATGATGTGGTCCCTTTAAGGTCATGACGTCATAGCAAAATATTTTATTTATAGGGACTGCAGTTCGTCCCACGAACCAGCACAGGAAGCCATTGGACCGAAGGTAAGTAATATCTATATGGGCCGCGTGGCCCGAGGACTGCGGTAATACAAACACCTAAATAGTGTTTTTTTTTTTTTTATTAATTCTTTATTTTTCTCATTCAGTATATTTTTAGAGCAATTACAGTAATGCGTAAAGTCAGATAGTAACAAATGATGTAAAACAACATTAATGCAGGACAGTGTTTGATAAGGTGTTACTTAGATTAGTGTCTGCCCGATTGCATATAGAGGAGTGTGGAATGAGATTTTTGTTCAAGTAGAGGTATACAAACGTGTAAGATATTAGTATGGGTTAATATAGAAGTCTGAAGGCCAGTCAGCTCAAGATGTAGTGTTGAACCATCTAATGCTCCTGTGTGGTACTGTCCCCCCGCCTAGTGAATGTATTCTTAGTGGCTAGATGGGAATAAATTGAGTAAGGAGTGGGGAGGGGGGTATATTTTGCTTCCCTAAGGGTGTCTGCAGCTTCTCTGTATCCCTGTTTGTAGGGATACACAGCATATGCATATGTTTAAGGTTTAGACGTGTATCCAGTGAATTAAAGTGGAAGTGAAGAGGAACACAGTAAAGAAAATTATAAAACATTGTGAAAACAATCAATTAACGCCAAGGGAATTATGTGATGTTCAGGTGAGTCTCGAGTGTCAGGAGGCTTATATCGACAGAAATCCTTTGGCCTCTCCAAACATCAGGCCTGCCGTTCAGGTGATAGCCTTATGAGGTGGCGTGATTGCTGAGGACCGTGATGTAAAATCACGAATTTGTGCTGGGTCTAAGCAGATTAAGTTTGTCCTGATTGCACTGGGAGCGGCACAAAAGCCCATCTCTTGCAGATGTCTCTCCAGCTCCTGGTAAGTTCAGGCTTTGCGGTGGATCTCCTGGGATGTAAATAGAAGGGCTTCTGGCCACTAGAGACCCCTGCGCTAGACAGAAGATCCTGCGAGGAGTATGAGGATCCGTCCTCCAGTAGCGCCATATTTTCCCAGATGGCCTTTTGTGAGCTTAGATTTTCAATATCTCGGCTCTTGGGGCCCTTTTCCGGCCTGGGTTTTTTATTTTTGCGACCCATGGTGTTACCCCTCTGTGGGGGGTTGGTCTCTGCACCAAGTGGCTTTCAAAATCACCTGAAATCAGACCCTTTTGGGCAAAAGTTTAGAGAGCACAAGAGAAGTGCGACTGTTCTGGTGTACAGCTTACTCTGCCCCCCACTCCCCCACTCAAAAGGTGTTTTTAACACTATAGGGTCAGGAATACATATTTGTTTTCATGACACTATAGGGTTCCTCTAATGGAATATAAAATATTTTTTTTTTGTATGGCCCTATATATAAAAATTACCCTCTAAATATAAATAATAGCACAAATTAAGCATGTTTAGGGTCACTGGGACTTCCATACTGTCTATACTATACTGTCTATGTTCCATGGTTGTATCGCTTTGTGAAACATCTTTATACATTTCAGTAATATTAATAATCTAAAGACCAGGTTAGAACCAGACATGTCTTCATTCCCTACTCATAAATCCCCAGAAACAGTCAATACAATTTGACTACTTACACTAGGGAGGGGACACTAGGGCATGTGTGACACAATAACCACTATAGTGAGCTGTATTACTAAATCTTACTGACAACACTGTACCTATGGCTTACCTTGTATACCTGCCTTCACTTTACCTAACCGTTTGTATTATTTGAAACCAAAAGCATATATGCACAGGTATCAAAAAAAGTATTATGATGTATAATTTGAGTCAAATCTCCATTGAACTTTGCCTTTAAAGGAATATTGTCATTGTATCTATTTGACTCTTAAAGGACCACTATGGGCACCCAGACCACTTCAGCTTAATGAAGTGGTCTGGGTGCCAGGTCCAACTAGGATTAACCCTTTTTTTCTGTAAACATAGCAGTTTCAGAGAAACTGTTATGTTTAACTATGGGTTAATCCAGCCTCTAGTGGCTGTCTCATTGACAGCCGCTAGAGGGCTTCCGTGCTTCTCACTGTGATTTTCACAGTGAGAAGACGCCAGCGTCCATAGGAAAGCATTGAGAATGCTTTCCTATGGACTGGCTGAATGCGTGCGCGGCTCTTGCCGCACATGCACATTCAGCCGGTGACGGAAGAAGAGGAAGGAGAGGAGGAGGAGAGTCCCCCGCCCGGCGCTGGAGAAAGAGGTACGTTTAACCCCTTCCACCCCCTAGAGACTGGCGGGAGGGGGAACCTGAGGGTGGGTGCACCCTCAGGGCACAATAAAGCCAGGAAAACGAGTATGTTTTCCTGGCACTATAGTGGTCCTTTAAATAAAGATTTATTTATTTTTTTAAAAGAAAGATGTCTTATCCACCATTTGGAAGTCATAAAACTGTTTACTAAGCAGCAGAGAAAAAAATTAAAAATTATATTTTCCTATAAATTTGTATCGCTCTTTCTCACAGATAGAAGAAACAAATTAGCTCAACAAAATAAGATCAATCTACGGTCCATCTCCTCCGTCAAGGGAATGAATGACCACTATTAATATTTGTTGTTTTTTTTTTTATTCTGGGAACATAATGATTATTATTACAATGTATATGGTGATAACATGATCCACAACACTATAACACGGGAATATAAAACAAAACGAAGGAATCGCGACAATGTAATGTGAAACAGAAACAAGACGAGAAGAAGGACTTGCTCAAATTAGTTTGCAATCTAGGGGATATATTGTCATTTATTAACATTTTACAGCAAGTACAGCTCATATGGCACAGATACCTCTTAGCTGATATTGCTGTGATTTCACAACTCCTGTTTCTTCCTTCATTAGAACCCATCTAGAAGGAGTTTTGTGAAGACAGGTTTGTATATAACTAGGCAACCATGTGGCAGAGAACAACAACGTCTTCAAAATTTCAGAGAGTTGCAGGTTTTTCTGCATTTTGTATCTCTGTATACTTAATACACCTAATTAATGGGTTTCTATATATACATATAATACCCATCATAATCACAAGCCACCTAAGTTATCTATGAAGGTGAGATAAGTCTGTACATCAGGTTGTTATGGTACAAATATACATTGCAATTGGGGTTACAAGTTAAAATGCTTAATAAACAATGATTGCTAAATATAACCCATTGCTCATTAACTGTACTGATGCTCAATATGCTACGCTAGATGCGGTTTGCTTACAAATCCCCCACAGTCAACACTAATAAAGAGAAACCTGTCTTTGCAGTTTCTGCTTTGCATCTATCACGAAACAATGGTATTGTGGCACTTTATAAAGAATAGAATTCCATCTATACCGTATACTAGCCAAATTGCTAGCATCTCCATACATTTTATTCAAATGTTTTTTTTTCGCATTAGTAACATCTGTGTTGGTGGACAGAACCCACATCAGAGAAATGACTTGTCAGCACACTAAGAATGTAGAATGGAGATTTTCACCTAAGCAACTACTTACTTGAAGCCTAGTTTGTGTAAAGGCCACTAGTATTTTTCTCTCCCAGTGAAAGCACAGTCAGAAATCATGCAGCTCTGGTTCATAAACAGTTAAAGGGTCAACGGTAGGCTAGGCCTCTCTGGTGTGTAAATAAATTGGCAGAAAATACTGTTTTTAGAGGTCAATGTAAAATAAAATATGATTGTAAAACTGGATTTATGGTTCTAACATTACACACTACCACTCCTTAATGTAGAACAGCATCTATAAAGTGTTTAATAGGAATATTTTCTCAATAAATAGACACATATGTTCTCAAGGGTGTTTTAGGAAGATGGTGGCAGACATGCTGGGAGTAGAGGTACAGTGACACTATGAGAGTATGGCAGTGGCTGGACCAGAGATGGAGCTAAGTGAGGTTGCGGCAGACGGTGGAAGTGAGCCCCCCTGCACATGGGTGAGAAATATTCACTAGGTCGCTTTCAACAGCTTAGGGTTCTTGGGGAACCTCAAAAATGTTGTATTATTTTCTTTGTCGAATTAAAATGGAATTTTCCCTTTCATACACACATTGACTGAAAATTCTCTTTCCATACAATGACATGGAATTTGAAGCTCTGGCAATTTCAGTCTGGTCAATGATATAAACATAAATATGGCTAACTATGTATATGTTTATGTCACCTAAACAAGTACTCTTTTCATGAAAACTCTAAATCGAGGATTGATAAACTCTTAATCTTCCTGAAGATTGTTTAACAGGGTGCAGGTTGTTCTCTGTTCTCTGTTCTTATATTTTGATGTTGTAAAAATAACCCCAAAAATGACAAGGCAGGAAATAAAAATATTTTTACATGTCGTTCTCTTTGCTAGAGGAACAGACAGGAGCCTGAGCCATTTACCTAAACTATTTTCGGAAAGTCTCCTAGCAACATCTGATAGAACTGGCTTGGGTTCTTTTTCTAGGTGCTCGATGGGTCTTCATTTGCCATCACGCTGATTTACGTGGGGGAAGAACAATTAACCCTGTGTTGTCTGGGGTCACCTATTTTTCATCTGAAACCAATAAGCAAGGAACAGATTTAATGTCTAAGGCAACGAACATTTTCCAGACAGAAATCTTCAAAGTTGTGTCCAGCTCCCATTCTGTATACTCTGCATCATGCCATTCTTTTTTTCCACATACACTGTTCCTTACTATAGGATTTGCCTTTCTCCTGCGTTTGTAGTCAGCGGCCAGTATTTGCTTTCTGTTTCCATTGGAGCGTTGTATGGAAGAAAGAAACAAAAAGAAAGAAAGAAAGAAAGAGGAAAGATAAATAGATAAATAAATGACAATAATAATAAAAAAAGTACAAAACACATACTGGAGTGTTAAAAAATGAAGCTTGCTGTAGTTATATATCTTCTTGTTTAGAAGTCTCATATACTAGTGCAACACTGTACTTTCCTAAGACAAAAACCAGCAACAGAACTATAATGAATTGAGGTGCCCAGCTCATTATGCAATGAGAAATAGAATACCATTAGTTATACTACTAAAAAAAGATAGGTTTCTAACTCATTCTAATATATTCAGGAAATTAGATTAAATATTGTTATATAGATGGCACTTTAGTACCACAGTCAGCTCCCCTATGGCTAGTCACTACCTACCTTCTTGTAAATAATTCACTACAATATAGTAAGACTCACAAGCAGAAAGCCTCAGGACATTCTAACACCTAGGGGCTATGTATTGGTCATACTATATACTGATCACTGACTGGTCAAGATAAATCAGAATGCAAGAAAGACATCCCTTTGATTCTACAGGCTTTTTTCAGTAATAACAGCTGTATCTTGCAATATTTATGGGGTTCACATCCCCTACTGACAGTAAACCAGGTTTACAACTCGTAAGAGGTTACAGTTATGGTTGGCAAAACCTGGAAGTCTAGTGGAGGAGGGCAGAGTGATTTTTGTCTCCAGTGGCCCAAATCACTTTCAGTGTCTGAGGGTGTGCAGATAGAACTTTATCACTAAGTATACTCAGTTAGCAAATTTGTGGGCCAGAAATTAAATCTGAATAGGAACAAGCTCTATCTCAGTAACGGAGACCTTAGGTTAAGAGGTTACAATTTTTTTTAGCAGCCAGAGATCACTTCAGGTAATCCCTGATACGTTTCTACAATATGACTGAGTTATATAGGGACCTTGTTGAAACAGTTATCATAGTAAATCTTATATAAAATGAGTGCTTACATTGAATGGATTGACTAGCTCGAAAAAACACGTGTTCCATTCAAATACAGAACCGCAGGCGTCCAGTTCGTTATTATTGCACCAGTAGCAGGCCTAGAGGCATGAATCATTACTCTGCACTCTAGAGAAACCAGCACTAAATTAGGAAGCATTAATGTTGCACAGATTGTGCTGTGATGACCTGCTCCTAATGGAAACAATGTTCATTTTGAGAAAATTATCCTGGTGTATTGTTGTTCTAAGAATTCTTTTTATAATACAAATGAATATAACGGATTTCCCAAATTATCTTGAGTATGGCATCACTAACTATGTCATACCCAGAGACTGAACGATGACATACAACAGAACTATAATGGACTATTAACTTAGGTACTCTCATGAAACCGTAATATGAAGTGGTTACTTCTTATACAGTATGTATCACCGGGATAGCCAGGAGTTATTGTATGAAGAACATAAAAGTAGGCATTTTTGAGAATGTCAATAAAATAACTTATTCAAAGGTTTTCTTTGATTCCATAAAAGTTTTGAGAAGTCTTAACCTATCATGAGCATAAACAAAGGCCGATATCACAGTCAAAACAGGTCTGATATTTAAAAATAATACAATATAAAATTTCAAGAAACAATATTTTAAAAAAAAATAAACTTTCAGTGCTACTTGAAATCCAGTTACGATTTTTTTTACCTTGTCAGGAACACACATAACAACTGACATCATTTTAGTCAAGTGCTGTTCTTGGTCGAAATGTTGTCACTTCTTACCCGTGTACTTCCCTAAACAGAAAGATTGCTCCATGACGTTGACACAGTGATGGACAGTTTATCAGTTCTATTTCTTGCATTGTCCAGATTGTGGGTTTGTGCTCATATTAACCCTTTATTATTTAGGATTAAAGGTCGAGTGCTCACTCTGTAATTAATACAAATAGATCCGTATAGATTGCATCTAATGTCACAGACACCAGAAACCTTGAATGGCCATCACTGGATATTTAGAATATGCCTTGGGGAAACATTCGGCCTCTTTACAGAAGAATAGCGTAACAGTATGAGAATTAGTTTTTGTACGAGATCAACTGTCACAATTTGCAGGTGACTATAAAACTGTATTTCTTAATACATGGCCCTAAGAGTCCACAGCCCTGTTATCTCCTGCCAGGCTGCATTGTGAATACACAGCTGTGATCACATGTAGGATGAAGATCACCCAGCCCTGTGCTGTCAGATTCCTCTGCACAACCACAAACTGCTCAGATGCAGAGAGAAAGAGAGAGAGTGAAAGAGAGGGGGCACAGAGAGGCAGCAGAGAGAGACACGGAGAGACACAGGGAGAGGGAACTGAAGAAAAGTGTCCGCTGAGAAAAGAAAGGAAAAAGAGAATATTTTCAAGCAGGACAGAGAGAAAAGGATAGTGAGGATAATGCAAGGGAAGACTTAAAAATATACAAATAGGAGAGAGAGCGTTAGAAAAGCATAAATCAAAGGACATGATGACAGGTAGAGAGATTGAGAAGGGCAGCACTGCAAGAGAAACCAAGGGAAGTCACTAAAAAGAGGACAGAGAGGAGACATAGTAAATGTATCAGAAGTGTCAGAATTAGCGGATTAACAGACAAAAGGGTGGAATAGAAAACGGGTAAATATTAGTGGGAGTAAGGAATTATCCAAGTCAGATGATACGTGTCGCCTTAGGAACATTCTGCTCGCATTTTTTGTTTCGGTGCTGAGGAAAGTTAGAGATTTGGGAGGAGAAAGTCAGGGGGATGTAATGAAAGTGTATCTGCACCCACATAGTGCCAGTTCCACAGACAGCCTGGGCACATCTCCGACAGTACTCGGGTAAGACATTCTACTTTTTACAAATGTTTTGGGAGTTTGGTGCCTTACTGCACAATGCTGTAGGTAACTGGGGCATGATGTGCAGGTCTGGGATGACTTTTCCTCATATTTATGGGCAATATGATATACAGAGGTGTGTGTAGATGAACAACCGCACTAGTTACAAAAATATATATAGTATGTCAATATTATTTACTTACATAAATAACTAAATATATCCATTTTAGAACAATATGTGTATATCTATACTGAATATATTTATAATACATATTTATCTGTGTGTGTGCCTATTAATTATATTTGAGATTATATATTCACCATATTTATCTCTCTCTCTCTCTCAATATATATATACCTATTGCATAATATGTACTTGTGTCTTTCTAGAAAGTGTTGTAATTTGTAGAATTATTCTCAGGTAGTTGTTTTTAATGTCAAATAAATGCATAAGTATATTAACAGAAAAAAAACCTCGGAAACAATAGATATTATATGTACGTGCCTAACAGATGAAAATGATGGGTGTTTGCTTATGTAATAAAAAACACACAAGGAGACGGAGCGAGAGACACAATATACTGTTAACGTTAATATGCCAGCTTACTGTGCAGTAATTATATAACTTTTCTAGTATCATAAAGACAGGCATGGAAAGGTAATAATTATATTAACATCAAGCAGTTATTTTTATATCTCCGTGGTACATGTATTAGTTAACCATGTATTTTAAGCACAGTTCTAATGCAAGGAAAAATACTTTTGGAGTTGAAGAAAATTAACTTTTGCATTTAATAGGTTTGTAATACTGAGCACATATCAGTTGTTACTCTTGAAAAGACAAGATTGTGTATTGATTTGCTTTCATGGTGGTCTTTTGCATAACCTTTAGGTATCAGCAGGGATGTGAACACAGGGTTAAATAAATCCAATTAGGACAGGATTAAAAATAATTATAAAATCCTGCAACCAAGCCTTATACAATTTAAACCTAATCGTTGATTTACTAAACACCAAATTGTACTGAATTGAAAACTGAACCACAAAATTAATTCTAAAAGCTGTAGTGAATTTCTCCAAACTGACATTTTTTTGTCTACATTTTGCAAGCTGGTAATCACTCTACTACAATTTGATGAATAGTGAATAAGCCGCCTAGTTTCCAATAAACCTTCCAGTGACTATTTTATTGTAGACAAAAGTTATTTCCCATCTTTTGTTGTATCTTAATACTGATCCTGGCTATATAAAGAATATTTATTTAAAAAAAAAATGTAAAGGTTTTTTTTAAAACTATTTTTAATGCAACTCATTTTCCACGTAAAAAAGAGCTACAAGATAATTCTGCCATCACTTCCCCTTCTGCAGCTTTTGGAACAATTAACACCACCATGATGGAAAAATGTAATTACATGAGATAATGGGTCCATTAATCCAATAGTATTTTGGGTAAAACTTTGCTACAGTTTAAGATAAATGTCAAGGCAAGCACTTCGTTTTAGAAGCCATATTTGAAACCCAAACCATTTCTCATATATTTCCATAGAAACACAGAATCTGATGGCAGTTCAGTTAAGAGCCACTTAACCCTTCCTTCCCCAGCTGCTTTAACGCCTTGGAACCCTGTATGTGATGACATCTTAAAATCAGTATAACATTATTTGCCAAAAAAGTTTAGAATGTATGTATTCAACATCTTGTTGTAGGTTTCAATGGTTTACTATACTTTCCTATTGCCGGATCACATAGTGCACTTTTTAATACTCTACAGATGATATAGCATATGTGCCGTGGAACAAATATCCCCTAATACATTCCGGGGTGCAATAAGAACATTTCTGCATCAGATCTTCAGAATTGATTTCTTAAAATCTCAACACCTTCATTTGATGTGCTCTGGTTATTTTAATAATGAATCAAACACTCAGGCTGATCTGGTGCTGTAAAATCAAATCAACATTTTTTAAAATTTTTTTAATTGTATAGTCTAATGTTTGGAAAAATACAACAAAAATATCTAATATTTCAAATACAACATAATAGTGTAAATATGTTTCTTGGTTGCTATGTTATATGCTATTTTACTTGATGTCTTTACATTGACTGTAACATTTAGAGATAGCATTAAATTGTGAGCTCCGTTGTCTACATTATTATAGTTTATTCAAACAGGTATTCTGAGGGGTTTAAGTGAAAATATATAGATGGGCTCTTTGATAACAAGCCCCCAAAAATTCCATCGTCCCCCAAAAAAATATTACTGTATAGTTTAAAACTTTCTGAAGGTGGTCATTTTAACTTAATTATATGTAGCTGTGTGTAAATATTCCTCAGTTGTTAGTTAGGGTGGTTTCTCTGCATATTTTGGGGCAACAGAGGAGGGTAGTTATATTTATCTTAAGCTGCCTCTCTGGGGTGTGGCCATCTTCTGTCCTAAGCCCCTGGTGCTTTATCTGTGAGGAGCCGTGTAAGTACTATAATATAAACACCACAGGTTCCTTCACAGACTAAGTCTGTAAGAAGAAGCCTTATTACCACATTCGGCACTAGTGACGGCTGAGGGAAGTGACAAAATCTGACAGTGGAAGCTCCACCCTTTGTCGAGTTTTGTCACCGTTGGGCTTTACCATAAGACTAGTGCACAATGTGTCTTATGATATCTTTTTGACTGCATTAGAATTTCAATGAATTACCTACATACTCAATATGAGTATTCCATAAAGAAATCTTTACCAAATTAATTAGAAATAATCCAACAAAAGAAAATATTAAAATAAAAATATCATGCATAAAATTGGAATATTTGCAGACGATGTTGTATTGTCTTTAAGAAATGCCACTTCCTCACTTCATTCCATAATGTCCATATTAAAACAATTTGGTGACGGTACGTCTTATCTAAATTGAATGAAACTAAAAGTCAAGCAGTGTGGGCTACCTCAAATTTTGAGTTGAGGCACATTCCTTATTTTAGCATTACTCTTAACAAAAACCTGTTGAAAATGCATGTGTGTATTCTCGCGAAAGTTTGGCCAGGTTTACAGACAGAGTTGGAAGGAATTGGAAATATCATGGCTGGGTAGGATTTGTTTGAAGATGATAGAAGATGAATGTCCATCCATAGGTTTTGTATTTTTTACGTGGCATTCCAATGTCGGTTCTATTATCATTTTTAAGGAAGATCCACACAGCCATAAAACCGTACATCTGATCGAATAAACCTAGTAGAATAAGGATGTCTGTGTTGCAGGACCTTAAAACGCATGGTGGCTTGGGTGTGCCCAACTTCAGAAATTATTACTTTGCAGCAAATTCTGCCCAGGTTTTTAAATTCAATTCGGACACCAACTTGCCTCACTAGTTTTTGACCAAGAGAGATAAATCACTTACCCATTTAATTAAAGAGGTATTATGGCTTCCACATAAGTTACTGCCTAAGATTAGGGAAACAATTCCCACTACCAAGATGACTTTAAAGGTATATCTTTAACTTCCTTATACATGACTTGGGATATCATGTATAAGGAAGTTAAGTGTAGTGTTTTGTGGTCTAGATCTACGCCAACATCTGTTCTAAAGTATGATACACCTAGGGTTGATGTGGATTTACTCTCTTACTAATTTGGATGATGTGATTTGATAAACTTCAGCTGAAATATAATTTGGACGATTCGGCTGCCCCATAACATGAGATTGTATTTGGTTATTAATGCTAGGCCCCAAGCTAAGTTGGACTTTAAAATTGCATGGGGAAGGGATCTTCAGAAGGAATGGTCTTTGGAGGATTGGCTGAGCATTGATTTAAATTTGAAAGGCATTACGCAATGTTCAACACATTTAGAAAAACACTTCACGGTGCTATATAGATGGTATTTAACCCCATTTAGACTTCAGAAAATCTGCCCAAATTCATCTAGTTTATGTTAGTGGTTGTGGACAGGTAGGCACTTACATTCATATATGTCCATGAATTCAGGAGTTTTGGAAAGATGTTCACAAAGTCATTACAGACATTAATCCCTAAATTCAACACAGAAACTTTAAAGATCTCTCCTGATGCTTTTTTTCGTTTGGTCTGCACACCATGCTTTACCTTCATATGCAGTGCGTAATATAAATCACCAACACGTAGTGAGCACTTATGATGCTTTGTTTTATTAAGGATGGAAGTTTTGTCCTAATTATTTGTATTATTTATGTTTATGTTTTTATATTTTTTTTTTCTATTACTGTTAAAAAATGTAAATATATTCTTCAGAGCATGGAAAAGCGATATATGCCAGCATTTCAGATCCTTTCCCCCCTGTTTTAGACAGTTAGTTACAGAGAGGATTGGAGGGACGCAGAACAAATGTATCACCTGTATCTGTATTGTTGCGAACCAAGTGTTTAGAAGGTTGTGTACAGCTTGTTGATCAATAAGAAATCTGACTGCCAAGTTGGAATAAAAATATATCCCCCTGCCCGCCATTTTGTGGCAAAATTGAAAAACACTTCAGGCTAGGTTTTGGGGTTTTTTAACAGCTGACACAGAGCTGTGTGAAAAGGCTGAATTAGATTTTTTTGAATATTTTTTTTCAGCCTATATGACTATGTAAGTTTTTGTTGTCCATCCTATGATGGATGGTGCCTGCACCAACAAAAATTATGATATGTACAATTATTTACATAGCACCAACATATTCTGCAGTGCTGCACAATAGCAAACAAGACAAATTCTTTAATTTCTTTAACTTTAATTCTAACGAAACATTTATTATTATTATTGCGATTTATATAGCGTCAACAGATTCCGTAGCGCTTTATGTTTAACATACATAGGAGTTGAAGCTGCATATAAGATAGCAAAGCCATGCAAACAAGGACCTCGATTTAATATTTTTGGATAAGCTTTCGAAATTGTTCACAATCTGGTAGAAATGTTTTTATTTATATTGTTATTATTATTTATATGCCACCAAAATATTCTGCAACACTTCTCATAAAGAAAAGGGTGAGGAACAGATTGTGATCATATGAGATGGCTTTTTAAAAATATTAAATTGAGACCAAGGATTGGTGTGCATTATATTTTAAAGATAGAATGCCATACCTCTCAACTTGGAAGGTATGAAACTGGCATTGGGGACTGGTGTAAGGTGATATGCTAATGATGCAGTAACACCACTAGTGATGCCCATAGTAATGGATCCAAAAAAAAAGTCAGGAAAGCTCCAAGAATATGGCCGCACATGCACAGAGTGACATTAAATCATTCTGTCCATGGGCTATACGCTGTCAGTGTAGATTGTATAGCAAGAACGCATTCAATAGTACAGTTCTGCAGTGCCTTATGGGGACTTGGTCTCTGGTATCTGTAGACACATGACCCCAGAGAGCAAACCTGCAACATCAGGACAAGGACTGTCCTAGCAGAGGTATGGAATGTTATAAACTAAGGCTTAATGCCATTTACAGACTGTTTAGTTTTTTTCTGCCTATATTTTAAGTTGGTGCAATACACATTTATTTATCATTAAAACAGTCTGATTATAATTATTATTCACTCCACTCATCCCTCCTTAAGTCTGTTTTAACAAAACTCAGCCCGCTCTCTTTCCCTTCTGTATACCTTACGTCCACAACCCTTACAACACATGTGATCTTTTACAGCCTTGTTCATTTTCACTCTAATACTGTACTCATGGAATAAACTCTCTTCGCACAATCGCACAATTTTTTATGCGAGGCGAGTGTGCTCATGCTATTGGTACCCATATGGGGATTAGGGTGTAATTAAGGCGAGTGCATGGTCTGTGTTATGTTCTTTTGAGTGGTTGGGTGTCACAATCCTCTGTTGCTTGGGAAGGGGGCATAATGTGGTAGGTTAGTTTTGTAGTTTATCGCGTTATAAGTTGGCGTTTGTGCCCCTGTGTAAGACTAGGGCCTCTATCAGAGCCTTAGCAGAGGTTGTGTGTCGAGTGTGAGGTGCGTGGATTGGTGGATAGTGTTGTGGGTCATGGGGGGGGGGTTGTATCACGACCTGTTTAAGGGGAAACAGTAACTAAACTTGGAGTGTAGAGAGAACAGTAGGGTAAACTTAGACAGGAGAACAGCAGAACATGGAAACTAGTAATATGCATTTTGTGAGGTGTTCAGGTCACCGCCTCCTGCCTCCGGCTACTCCTGAGGAAGAATGGAACAGTTCTCTCTGGATCCCACAGGGATGGGTTGATGGTGTCCCGGTGTTGGGGTGATCAGTGTTAGTCCCAATTTTTGGAGGAAGGCAGGGGCCTCCGATAGTGTGGAGAGTTTTAGGACATCTTCTCTGCTGATAACTGCCAAGGTCTTGGAAAAAGGTGAGTTGTGAAGACTCTTACCACTGCTAATTTGCAGCGTTTGTCTGACATGGAGTGGCAACGGACTATGATGTCCCTTGGAGCCGTTGTGGGTGCCCGTTTGGCCTTGTTTATGCGAAAATGGCCGTCGAATTCAAGCTTTCTAGCTTGAGTGTGCAGCAAGAGAACTGTGGCAATTCTGTTGGTCCGATTGTGTCAGGGATTCCCTGAATTTTGATATTCATGCACCTGCTGCGGTTTTCATTGGCGTCTAGTGTGTTTTGAAATGCTGTGTTTGCAGACTGTAAGTGTTGCAGGGTGTCCATCGTGCTTTGTACCTCTTGTCTGAGGTCTAATATGTCCTCTTCAGAGGCCTGTACCTGTTCTGTCACTGCCTGCATTTTTGTTCTCACAAGGTTTATGTCAGCATCAAACATCTGCTTAATTTCTTGCAGTAGGTGCCTGATATCATTTTTGGTCGCTGGGGCTGAGTCATCCCATTCTGCTTGTGGGCTGCTGGGGGACTCTGATCACCGGTCTGTTCTGTTTACCTCTAACAGCTGTTCTGAGCATATGGAGCCAGTCTTAGGGTCCTATTCAGCCGACATCTTGCGGCTTGAATGTCTTGCAGTAGGGCCCCTATATCTCGGGAGTCCTTGGGTGTACCTGCTGTTCCTCGGCTGTTGGGACCAGTCATCTAGGCCCGGGAAGAACGACGCGGGTAGTTGCGACACCAGTGGGAGGGTGACATAGACCCGATATTTGCGTCGTTTTTTTGCCCGTTTGTGCATCCAAAAAGGGAATAGGTGGAAAGCCCTCTGAGTCCTGAAGCCGTGGCTGTAGGTCTTACGGGTGATGGTCACCTGTCCCTGTGATATTTGGAGGATTGCCCATTAATGCTGGGGAGCCGTGGAGAATGGCGTTCAATCGGCTCCATGGTTAAGCACCACCCCCCTCCATGCACAATCGCAATTTTAAATTACAAAAATCACAAATATTTTCTCAAAAAATCTTAGATTCTTCATAATTCAGTCTCTATACTGGTCCCTGTTTTTATGTGTGTGCAAAAAATATTTGCAGTAGTTTAGAGCATTATTTTTTCCAGAGGGAAGGTTGTAAGCCAAAAATATGGGAAAAAGTAGTGTCTCTATAATTATGTCATAGGTTTTAGTTCTGCATGACCTCTGCCACCTTATTGGTAGTTGTTTGGAAAAGCTTACTTGAGAGCATCTATGCATGGCATAAACTGGGGCTGGTTTGGAACTTGCCCTGTTTCAGCAGGTTTTGCACATGCCTAGTGTCCTTCTAGAAGTAATTTGTTGCCATTCGGGCAGCAGAACCAGTTGCCCATGAGTGAAAGCATGCTATTGGCCTCTGTATTCAGGGGCCATCATCGGCTGATAGCATGAGGGGCTGAGGCTATAGTGCCCACTAGAGAGAGAAGCAAGAAGCCATCTTAGAAGCTCACAGGGTGAGCTCAACAGCAGCATCTCCTGGCCTCTGCCAAATGTAAGTGTTTAATATTATCTTTTTATTTCCCCCAATAGCCTTAGTGACTGCCTGAGTGCTGATTAAGCAAGGAAATTTACTCAAATATATAATTAATATAAAAAATGTTGTGCCCAGCTTGTTTTATTGTATGAGTATCTTTGTTATTCTCAGCTCTCTGTATTCTATGAGTATCTCTGTACTGTAGAGGGAGGAAAATAAAATTGCGGGGGAGGAGTCTGGTGCCCCACCATCTTAAAGCTTCACCAGCGGTCACCGCTTTGACAAAACTAAAGCATAGCTACATTGTGCTAAAAAGGGCTAAGGAATACAGGGGCGTTCATGGGAGTTTATTTAAATAAAAGTTATATGTTTAAATATTTTCAAAGACATATTAAATTACAACCTGTCAGGAATAAAAAGAAAGTTAATGATTAGAATATATAAAAGGACATAAAATTCTCTTTTCATAATGCTAGAATGAAATATACAAATATGAATGCTATTTATGCTCAGAAAATATCCTATATTTGTCTTTTTTTTTTTTAATTATGCCTGAAGAGTATAGGGACATTTGTGAAAAGGTAACAGTTTCCAATTCTTCCCAAGGAGTTGTTATACAGCTCATCAAGAAGGAGGGGTGTTGCGCATCCTATTCTGCAGTAGGATCTGAAAGCCAATTGTGCCACATTTTGCTGACCCCTGAGTTGGGCTATCCCAGGATAACATTACAGGATTAGCATTAGGAGACCATTTACAGTGTCTCAGCATTCACGTATAGAGGTAAGGAACTTTGATTTACGGCACTTCAAGGCTTACTTCTTATGAGGAAATCCAGTGTTTTTGTAATTCTTGTATCAGGTTTTCAGCCAGTAATACTTTGTGAAGATATAATTTTTGTTTAGTTGTTCCAATGTTTCTCTCTTTTAACCTCTCCTTTTCTCCTTCTGTCTACCCATTCCTGTCTATCTCATTTTATCCTCATCTTCTGATTGAATATGTCTCACTTCAAGCATTACATCCCGTCATACCTCTCTGTCCCTAAAACATGTCTCATATTTCCTTCGGAGCAGAAGGTATCTCCAGGAGCCTGTTTCAGTTGTTCTAATTAAGCTAGTCTTAATAGTTCTTTATTTGGTGTCACATTTTCCTTTGACTTGCTCTGGCATTCTTATGTCTTCTCAGTGGTGTCACTAGCGGGGCACGATGGGTGCGGACCATACCTGACATTCTCCAGGGGGTGACACCACTAGGGAGGAACTTCTCCTACTCTAGTAGTCCTCCTGGTGTCACTTCACTTGAGGGTGCAATGGCAGCCATAGCGCAATAGATCCCTCGATGATCCGACACATCGCTGCAGGGAGGACAGGCACTGTGACAGGCAGCCTGGCAGAGGAGGAAGAAGAAGAATCTGGCATGCAGGTTTTTGTAGTATACTGGGCAACCTGAGTAACTATATTCTGGTGGTCTCTTCTGTAGTATGCCGCTTTTTCTGTCCCTGCCTGTCCCACTGGGCCCTAAGGTGAGGAGTCCTCTTGAGAAACTTGCCATCGGTCGCTGCACATTACTATAGTACATTTCTATAACGTTATTTATAAGTGCACAGTGCAGACTTTATTTTATACTTTCCTGCCTTAACTTCAGTGGGTGCACGTGTGTCTGTATGACCGTGTCTCTGTAAGAGTTTGTTCATGTGCCTGGTTGACTGTATGTCAGTATGTGTGTATATATGTGTCTGTATGAATTTCTGTATAACTATGTCCGCATGAGTGTGTATATGTCTGTCTATATTCAGAGGCGGCTCTAGACTTTATGAGGCCTTAGGCGAAACTCAAACATGAGGCCCCACTAACAAAAAAGTGTCACATATACACATTGAGTCACTGTCTACATGTGTATGTGCCAGAGAGTGTGTCTGACAGAGAGTATCCTTGTGTGTGTGAATGTATGTCTCTGTGAGCATGTTTGCGTTTTTGTCTGAGACCGTATGTGTATGGGGTAGCTGCTTGAAGTGTGTTGTGTGTATGGGGGGGTGATGGTGAGAGGGAGGGGGGGGTGTTGAGAGGGAGAGGCGAAGCAATGTGAGAAGGAGAGGGGGATGTGAGAAGGAGGGGGGTGATGTGAGAAGGGGATGGAGGGGGGTGAAGTGAGAAGGAGGGGTGATGAGAAGGGAGGGGGTGATGTGAGAATGAGGGGGGTGATGAGAGAATGGAGGGTGATGTGGAGAAGGAGGGGGGGTGATGGGAGAAGGAGGGGATGATGTGAGAAGGAGGGGGGTTGATGTAGATGTTGAGGGAGGGGGGTTGATGGTGAAGGGCTGATGCTGAGGGTGGTGATGCTGAGGGTGGTGGGGGGGGGGGGGGGGGGGGGGGGGGGGGGGGGGGGGGGGGGGGGGGGGGGGGGGGGGGGGGGGGGGGGGGGGGGGGGGGGGAGGGGTGTGGAGGCTGAGGGTGGTGAGGCTGTGGTGAGTGCTCTGAGGGTGGTGGGTGGTGATACTGATGGTGGTGGGAGTGGTGAGGGCTGAGGGTGGTGGGGAGGCTGAGGGGTGGTGGGGGTGGTGAGGCTCAGGGTGGTGGGTGGTAGTGATGCTGAGGTTGGTGGGGGTGGTGAGGCTGAGGGTGGTGGTGAGGCTGAGGGTGGTGGGGGGTGAAGCTGAGGGTGGTGAGGGGGGTTGTGAGGCTGAGGGTGGTTGGGAGACTGAGGGTGGTGGTGAGGCTGAGTGTGGTGGGGGGGTGGTGTGGCTGAGGGTGGTGGTGAGGCTGGGGGGGTGAGGCTGAGGGTGGTGGGGCTGAGGGTGGGGTGGTAGGGGGTGAGAGAGCCTACCTTTACTCCCTGGTGGTCCAGTGGGTTCCCTGGTGGTCCGGTGGCCATTGCTTCCGATCTGCAGCTCCGCAGAGCTGCAGACCATGTAATCTCACGGGACCATCAGAGCGTTGCCGTGGTAACCCGCGGCAACGCTCTGATTGGCCGGTTTTCGCGAGACACATGATCTGACTGCAGCTCTGCTCACTGTGGAGCTGCAGAATGGTGTCTGCGGTGGCTGGCCGGGCAGCCAGGAGGGGCCTCGCACCCGACGGCATACCGGGCAAGCTGCTGGGCCCCCTCCTGGTGTCAGGACCTGACACAGTCTGCCCACAGGTGGTTTAGGCAGCCGTGAGGCCCTAACCAGGGCAAGGTATTAGGCGGCCACCTTAACCGCCTAATTAGAGAGCCGCCTCTGTCTATATTACTATGTTTCAGTATGAGTGTGTGTCTGCATGAGTGTGTATATGCCTCTGTGATGATGTGTCTCTATTTGAGAGTCATAGACAGACACACACACTTATATAGACACAGGTCAACCAGTGTCTGTATGAGAGTGTTTATGTGTTTCTTTATATGTCTTTTGTGTAAGTGTCTGTATGTCTTTGTATGTGAGTGTATGAATGTGTGTATATGTGTTTGTATAACTCTGTGGGGGATATTTAATTGTTCTGAAAATGGCATATATTAAAAAATTATGATTAGCATGCAAAAGAAACAACAGATAAGAAAACCCTATTACTAAATTAACTTTTTTTTTTATTTAGGAACACACAACCCCCACACACACTCAGCTTCTCACACACAGCCACCATACACAATCACACTCAGCCAACCACACTCATAGCACATTCAGCCAATCACACATAGATCCCACGCACATCACACTCATCAACCAACACAGTCAAACACACAGTCAAACACACATAATATCACACTCAAAATACAGAGGAGGTCTGTAATACATTCATGTACTCTGCACATAACTGAACATAAAAAACACATTACTAAGAGGGTTGAAGTGACACCATGGGTGACACCAACCATAGCGATGCCACTGTGTCTTCCACCATTATCCATATTAGCAATGGAACCTGTTCTCATTGTTGGTGTTGTCGATGCTTAGATAGTAATGTTGTCCTTTGCTGGGCTCATACAAATTCTAAAGCTTAATATTGTGTAGCCACCATTACACACAAAGACCCCATACCTAACAAACCTTTGCTAGGCATCGTGTGTATGCCTATATCTTGAAAAAAATAACAATTGAGATTCCTTTACCAAACCGGAGTGAAAGAACTATACCCTCCAGTATAACATTTACAGTAGTGCTTTTGGAATAAAAATTAAGTTCTACAGATTAAAAAGAAGGAGCAAAAAAAGATGGCCATATGGCTTTTTAAAACAAACTTTTATCTAACTTACAAATTTCACCAAACATGTAAGGGTGCTTTAAACGGCCCTTCATAATGCTAATTCCTTTCTAACAAATTAATTGCACAAAGGTTTAACCATTGTATTGGAACATAATGTAAATGCTCCAATTGAAAACTTAAAGGGACACTGTAGGCACCCAGACCACTTCAGCTCATTGAAGTGGTCTGGGTGCAAACTCCCATCACCCATAACCATGTAGTGTAATTATTGCAGTTTTTTTTTTTTTAAACTGCAGTAATTACCTCTGAGGGTTCACTTCTCCTATAGTGGCTGTCTACCAGACAGCCACTAGAAGCACTTCCGAAACTGAAACGGAATTTTTTTCTGTTATCAGACGCTGGACGTCCTCCCGTTCAGAATGAGGACTTCCAGCATCAGATTTTCCCCATAGGAAAGCATTGAATAATGCTTTTCTATGGGGAGATCCTAATGCAAGTGCAGCCATTTCCGCGCAAGCGCATTAGGTCTCCCTCGCAGGCGGCCGGTGGCAGGGGAGGAGCGTGGGCAGAGCTGAGTCTGACCCAGATAAGTGACTTATTAACCCCTTAAGTGCCGGGGGGGGGGGGGCGGGGGGGGGCTTGACAAAGGGGAAATCTATAGTGCCAGGAAAACACTTAAATAACCGAACTAAATATATGTACATGACTTGGAGTATTACATGAAAATTACAATTTTTCTCCTAAAATTTGCAGTTCCCTGTCAAATTAAACTTGACAACTTCTGTTACCTTTTTTGGTTTTTTTTTTCTAGCAAACTGATTTAACACTACCGATAAATATAAATACATAAAAGTTACTAGATATTCCTGAACTCCTCGATTGAAGGTTATATAAACACAGGGCTTCTCCAGCTGAACAAGTTGTCTAAAATAACCCATATGACATTGAATTTATGAGATAATGCTAAGAATCTCCGACCCTGATATTGTTGGCCGCGTAACCTAGGCTACCAGAATATACCTTGTAATTGTCATTTTAGTATCACAGTTATATTCTATCACGCATTATGTATTGTGTTTTTTTGAGTACTAGACCCATTTCTCATCCTATTTTCACTATTTTTTCATTACTTTTTTAAAGTACATTTAACTTTTTTTTTATTCTCTTTTTCCTTCGCGTTCTGTTTTTCTTTCCTTCATTATCTCCTTTTATCAGTAGTTGCTTCCCCCTCTCTCTGTCCCCTCTCTCCACATCTCTTTCTCTTTGGCTGTTTGTCTCTATCTTGGGGCTATAACAGCACATACAGGATCGATACACTGACGCTATTATTTTTCCATCAATGCAAGCAATCCCAGCCTGAAACTTCAGAGAGAGACACACGAAGGGATGTAAATGGCCACATAGAAGAGCGACACTTACATCTGAGGAACACTAACGGAGTATTGACATGTGCAGATAACTAAACCATTCCCACCACGTGTCAGTAACCACTGCTGGGCCAACATACGAGGTCTAGAGGTCATATAGACATAATGAATGTATCTTTAATACAGATTTGGCAAGAAAAGCAACATTCGCTTGAACGTACTGCCAGATTATGCAATTCTTTGTATCCATGTATACATTACAAGAATAAATTATAGGTAAAAATATTGTTTTACTGTTTAGTGTTCCTATGGTAACCAGCTGCTAAAAAAAGACTTGATCTTTATCTAACCTCATTCACAATTAAGCTGTTGTGAATCGTACATCCTATGGGTACAATTTTATTGCATTTGTTTCAACTGCAACAACAACAAAAAAAACAACAACAACAAGAAAACATATTGGTTAAATGAACAGTATTTATCATAAAAAAAAAAGGATAAAAGAAATTAGGAATATGGACATATTTTATAAGAGAAACTGTATATCAATACATGGCAGCAGATTCACAATGCCTATAATTAATTCTACACAATAATCTATATTAATTTTATAATGCATAATCTTTCCTGGCACAATTTGTTTTTCATGTAAGTCATCGTTCAATGAAAATAAATTAGGAAAAATACAACAGTTTACAAGCAATGTATTATAAAAATAATATTTGTATATTTAAACAGAAGTGCTTTATTTCTGAATTGATCATTTAGAATTGAGCATGGAAGCCACCTTAGCCAGTTTACTAGTAACTTGCTACAAAAATAAATTTAAATCTCATAATTATTGATATTGCTTTTATGTACCAGGAGGGGCATTCTAATCAACATAGCCACTACAGCCCAGCATAGATTTACTGAGAGTGCTGGGCCAACACATTGCAGCCAATCAATGTCATCCAAGTTTGGTGCAATTTATTATTATTATTATTATTAGCATTTATATAGTGCCAACAGATTCTTCTGCACTTTACAACATTATTAATATTATTGTCAAGCAAACTTTGTGCTCCCATCTCACACTTAAATGTTTTGGCATTTAACCTCTTCTCTGCTAAAACACATAGAACTATGCATTAAAAATGGCCCCTATTTTCTTAAGGCATTATACAGATAATGTATTTAAAAAATTTTCACAAAATTTAAAAAATAAATGTAAAAAATATATATTTTCAGCAGCCACACTGGTCCCCAGGGAAAGGAACCACTCCAACTCTCCCAAATTTAATTATAACGTCATTTGTGAGTGTGTAAGATAATGGGTGTGTCTGTCTGTCTGTCAGTGAATGTGTATGTCTGTCAGTAAGTGTATGTGTCTGTTTGTCTGTCTGTCAGTGACTGTGTGTGTCTGTCAGTGAGTGTGTCTGTCAGAATGTGTGTGTGTCTCTGTCTGTCAGTGAGTGTGTCCGTGTGTGTGTCATGGCAGTATGTGTGTCTGTCAATTAATGTGTGTGTATGTCAGTAGGTGTGTTGGTTTAGGTGACTGCCCCTCAGATTGCATGAGAAAGGTGTTTACATACCTTTTTTTCTCACGCTGTGCCGATCTTGATGTGGCTGGCCTTGCCTCCATGGCTCAAGATTGATGATTTTAGCCAATCAAATGCCTTCCCATAGAAAAGCATTGGGAAGCTACTGCACATGCTCAAAATGCTGCACCAATCAGCATCTCTTCATAGAATTGCATTGAAACAATCTATCTTTATAAGGAACGTTTTACGCCTCCATGCAGAGTGTGCAGCACTGAGATAAGAAGCACCTTTAGTGGCTGTCTGAGTGATTGCCACTAAAGGTGTTAATAAGCAGCAATGTAAACACTGTCTTTTCTCTGAAAAAGCAGTGTTTACCTTGAAAAGCCTGCAGGTACAGGCTATAGACTAGAGAACCACTACGTTAAGCTGTAGTGGCTCTGGTGACTATAGTGTCCCTTTAAGCAATGTATTTTTGTAGTTTGAAAATAAAGTTTTGTTAGTTAACAAAAACCTGGTAGCTAACTTTTTTAGCTGGCTTCTAGATTCAAAGAAAATGTGTCAAGCACTGCACGAAGAAGTCATTCCATAGCAAAAAAAAGTCTATTAAATAGAAAGTCTGCTGGTACATGCTTCTTTATGCTTCTATACAAAGGTATACATGTTAAAACTGAGCTTTCCTTTGCTGTTTCAGAAAATAAAGGTGATTTACATGTTGCTTTTAATGTTTAGCTCCCTTATGTGCTGAATGGGAAGTATATATTCTTTTCTTTAAAGGACCGCTATAGGCACCCAGACCACTTTAGCTCAGTGAAGTCTAGGATTAACCCTGCCTGCTGAAAACATAGTTTCAGAAAAACTGCTATGTTTAAATATGGGTTAATCCAGCTTCTAGTGGCTGTCTCACTGACAGCTACTAGAGGCGCTTCCGCACTTCTCACTGTGATTTTCACAGTGAGAAGACGCCAGCGTCCATAGGAAAGCATTCAGTAACGCTTTAGTATGGAGTGACTGAATGCGTGCGCGGCTCTTGCCGCGCATGCGCATTCAGCCGATGACATCGAAAGGAGGAGGAGCATCCCCAGTGCAGAGGGAGGCCGGCGCTGGAGAAAGGTAAGTGTTTAACCCCTACCTCCAACTTCAATCTGGCGGGAGGGGGGCCATGATGGTGGGGGGGACCTATTAATATTATAGTGCCAGGAAAATGAGTTTGTCTTCCTGGCACTATAGTGGTCCTTTAAACTTCTGCATCACACCCAGAATATTTAAAGTATTTCTGCCAATAGAAAAGCAGTACTCGTGTGAGGAGCCACCAATTGATTGATCCTTATGGCAGACTTCAATTTATTTTTCCTGGCCTAATCACACAAAACCGTTTTAATAGCAAAGCTCTATGATCACAATTGGCCCATGTGTGTACAGATGAAAAGAGTCAGAGAACCTTTATGGCTGGTCTATATTGTGGATCCACGTTAACCTTTCCCCCCACCCCCCACAACAGCTGCCTTTAGTAGCTATTTACATGTGCGTTCATCAATTGTATAAGTAACAAGATATTTTTGAATTAATGTTAATTATTAGAATTCATTAAAATAAGGTACAATAAACCTGTTGGTTTTTTTTTCCCTTAAAACAATTAACATATTTTTGAAAACTTCTACAACCCTAAATCGTTTCACAAATAAACTACAGAAACAAAAGAAATAAACTGGGTGCCTGTCGTAACAGGAAGGCACATACCCTTGGATTAATAGATAGCAACGTGTCCAACGGTAAATCTGGGATTGGCAGAAACATATAAAACAGATTAAAAAGAAGCACCAGTGGCTTGTAATGGACAATTCTGAGTGGAGCGGAATGCGCATGCATGGCAAGAGCCTCGCGCGCATTCAAACAGTCCACAGGGAAGCATTTCTCAATGCTTTTATATCGACGTTCTGCACGCTGGATGTGATTTTCGCATCCAGCATCGCAGGAGCGCCTCTAGCGGCTGTCAGGAGGACAGCCACTAGAGGTTGGATTAACCCTGCAATGTAAACATAGCAGTTTCTCTAAAACTGCTATGTTTACATCTGAAGGGTTAAAAGCTGGGGGACCTGGCACCCAGACCACTTCATTGAGCTGAAGTGGTCTGGGTGACTATAGTGTCCCTTTAACACTCTTTTGAACTTGGCCAGTTCTTCACAATTTTTGGTTTCATAAATTCACCCATCACTGTAGCAATAGATAATCTTATACTGTGATAGAATGATCACTAGTGAGTTGGTTAATGACAACAGTCAGTTACCTATTTCCAAAACGATATATCCACAAAGCATTTTTGGATCCTTTTGTGGAGGAAAAAAAATTGTTTAATCAAGCATTTTTTATCATTAATTATAATTTAATGTTTTTGAAAGTTTCCGTTTCATCCAGTAAAATTTCCACCTTTGTTACTTAAACTGTCAGAAACATTATAGAACACGCTGTGGAGACAGGTGCAATGTTCTCTGGGATCTGTAAATCAAAGGTTCTAATTTCTGTCATGTTGTAAGAACAAGACATCTATGTTATTCTATGGAGGTAATTCATCAACATGTCTAACATTTCTCCTTGCTTGATTAATATGCACCAAGGAACGACACAAAAAGATTCTGTATTTATCTCATGTAAGAGAAATAAGAACTTTTGACAAAGAGACCCCATTGTGTTCGTTAAAGCACCATATTAACAGCTCCCACCTCACTGTATTATGCATGAGAGTATATAACCGTGCACAGTATAATGCGGAAAAAAAAGGTAATTTTAAGTAAAAGGGAAAAAAAGCAGCTCATGCTATTTATAGAATATAGGATGAAGTTCAATTATTGTGGCACATGTGGGAGATGGAGACCAATTCTTTCAACAGATGCTCAGTGGCGTCATAATCTTCTTAAATAAATTTAAAAAAAAAAGAAAAAATCAGATGTTGGACTTGATAAGTCTTATTGTATACCCCTTCATTGCCAGATGTGTATGAAATACATTGTGCTGTGAAGTATTCTATTTAAGGACATACATAAGCTTCTCTTCCAATACTGGCACATAAAGGGAGTGAAGATTCCTCAAATCACATTCAGTTTTCTTTGCAAGTTAAAGGAACACTACTGGCACCCAGACCACTTTTCATTTGGGTCCCTGTCTCCTTAACCCTGGAATGGTAATTATTGCAGTTTTTGAGAAACTGCTAGAATTACCTTGCAGGGTTTAAACTGCCTCTAGTGGCCTCTAAAGACACTGCCTGGTGGTCAGGCGATTTTTGGTCGTCTAACTCAGTGTTTCCCAACCCAGTCCTCAAGGCACACCTTCTTCTTTGTAAAAACACCTTAGACACAACTGGGTAATCCCTAAATCCTGGACTGGTAGGTGTGCCTTGAGGACTGGGTTGGGAAACACTGGTCTAACTGACAATGAACATCCTCATACTCTGCATGAGGACATCCAGCATCAGTCAATGCCCCACATGAAAGCATTGCAGCAATGCTTTCCTATAGTAATGGCCTAATGTGCTGGTGGCGTCATGCGCATAACCCATGCGCATTAGCCACCCCCCATTGGGCGACATCGGAGTTGGCAGAGCACCAACCGAGCGCCGAGGGACATCGGTGCTAGAATCAGGTAAGTACAGTAAAAGTATTTTAACCCTTACTATGCAATTGGAAGAGGCACAAGGGAGAAGTGTGGGGCATGAGGGAGCTATAGTAGGTGTCTTTCTCCCAATCCCTGGTCTGTCTCTCTTTCCCCTTTCACAGCCCCTCTGCGCAGTGTTAATTTTGGTGGCAAATTTCAATTTAGTTTTAGTCATAGTCTTTTGAGTAAAGAGCCATTATAACTTTAGAAGTATTTTAGTCATCTGAATTAGTTTAGTTTTACTCTCGTTTTAGTGGACGAAATCTCAAAACTTTTAGTTGACTAAAATTTTACTAAAATTTTTAGTTGGCACAATTAACACTGATTCCTAGCACTATAGTATCCCTTTAAAGAGAACTAGTGCATTTGTTAGAGAGATGTTTCTTACTGCTTGCAAGGAGGACCCTTGTCACTAGGTCCCTGCACACAGTTGCTTAATTACATGCAAGAATGTAGCAATAAGCCCACCTCTTCATTCACTTACATCACAAGCGGAAGCTGTGTTGTACATGCTCTTGTATGGAGTTTGTCCACACGGTCTCCTACACATTCTGTCTTTCAGTATATATATTTAAATTGCAGTTACAATGTTGAACTAAATGGTTTGCACAAATAAAGCATTTTAGTCGAGCATAATGTAGTTATACAATTTTGAACTGACAGTACATTTGTGTGGGCTGGTTTTCAGGAGTTGTCTTCGCTCTTTGGTAAATCTTAAGCGAAATTAACCAGTTAATTAGAACTAAGCAAGAAAGAACATAAACAATATATAGGAAGATATATTCATTAATTACTTTAACATTTACCAAAAGTCTATAAATGGAGCTTGAGACAGAATCAGCCAGGGTAACAAAGCTATTATTATAGCTAGCAAATAGAATATATAGTTTGATTTAAATATCTTTAATCTGTATATTTGCTTATGGTTTATACAGCACAACAAATAGATTAATTGTCTACCTACCTAAAGGGGACCTGTGAAATTAGATGCAGGGGTGTTTCAAATTTGTGTTGAACCAATTATTAGAAGTGTCCATAATATTAAATATTTCTAGCTGTATAATATATGTAAAAACTATTCCACTCAAAATATAATAATACAGCTGCTACTGGGATTATACCACTTTTTTTTGTAATCACATTTTTTTATTGAGTAGTTGAGCTTGTCAGGCAAAAACAAAATTACAATGGTAAATAAAATCCCCTACTACAATTTTTATAATAGTTTTCAAGTTAAGTCCAAAGAACATAATATGTACGTAGCAGAGTAAATGCTGCCGAAGATTAGTCAGCCAGAGCAAATGGAGCATGAGAATATATAATACAAATTGATACATCGCTTTGAAATCAAAGTGTCGGGAGAGAGAGAGGCGAAGTAACCACAAGTAAGAAACGCCGATTAGCGAGAAAGTACAGTTTGACTGCATCCAAGAAATCTATGACAGATAAAACCAAAGACATTTGTAAAAGAAAAAAGTTGCTTTAAAATGACCTCTCTGACCTAGCACATTCATTATGTCATAGCCCTTGGACTTCATAGAATTGTGTGACTGATTGCCATCATTAGCGTTTGCTTTGTCTTTGACATTGGAATCCTTTTTGAAAAGGGAAACACTAGGGGGCAGGGCTTGAGCTTCATGGTGGCCAGATGCATCTTCCTGGAGCTCCTCATCTTCATGATTCAATCAACCATTTTTCTGTATACCAGCAATCTCAGCTAGCACTAAAACAGCCCTACCTGTCGACTGTACCAGCCAGAATGACCTGGATCGGTACCACATGGTGCCAGTCAGCAGATCTCTTTGGAGAAACTGTGGGGCCTAGTGCAGAGCTGCGCGGGAGAGGCGGCCGCTCTCCCTAGTCGGTGTGGCATTGACCCTTGCAGAAATCTTCCACTGTTCCATCCTCTCTGTCGGTGGGGGTATCCTGGCCCCCACTGGACTGGACTACCTAAACATACTTTTCTCCAACTCACAAAGATGGCAGAAACCTTCTCTCTAATCAGGGAAAGCCTTATTCTTCTTCAGACCATTCAACCCAGGGCAATCGATGGATCCCTCAAAAAGCTGGACGCAATTTTTGAGAGATTTTGGGCTGCTGTGGACGTGCATACAGCTGCAGCACCCCACTTGCCTCTGGGGGGGTGATCAGTGGAGTGAGCAGCAAGAAGTGAGGGGGCCCCCTCCAGGATTTAGCATGCATGCAAGTGCCAGTCCTTACCACTATTCTCCCACCTGGGCTGAAGGTCAGTAGGGCTTTGGCCTCAAAGAATCGCCCACACCGGCAAAGGACTGTCCACTGAAAGTGGCAAGAAACGAGTGCGTCCTTCTGCTCTCCCATGCATGGGAAGGCCTTGGACTCTGCGAGTCCCCAAGTCTGTGGCCGAGAGATGGCAAATTTACTCATCATATGCCATACCTCGATCCCGTTTCACAGCTGCCTTCTGCCACCCTATTGTGAATCCCAGATGCTTCCCGATTTCTGGAATCGGATGATTGGAGACCCCTCGTTCCCTGAAGGTCACCTGCTTAGGATTAGAGTTAACATGCTTTCAGTGGACGCCATCTTGCTCTTATGTTTTTATATTGCTATTGGCCTGTTGTCTTTTAACTTATTTTAGTTTTCTTCCCAGTGGTAATTTTCAGCCTATTACCTATTTCTATAGCATGTTATAAAGTGATCTTATTAATAACCCTTTCTGTACAATGAGCCTATACCATGCTTTTTGTTTCCTACCATCCTAATCCTGAATAGCCATATGTACCTACCTGTTATCTCCCTAATTTAAAAAAAAAGAGGCAGACTTAACTAGGAGTTTATTCCCTTGCACTAATTAGCAATGCAGTACTCCTGTTTTTCTTCATGCTAAGCTTGTATACACGTGTGAATGTTTGTTATAACTCTTTTATATGTGTGATCTTATTCCTCCTTACCCCAAATAAAAAAAGAGATTGACAAAAAATAAATAAAAGGGAAACACTATCTACATCCCAGACAGCTGCAATTGAAATCTTTGCGAGTCACTTTTGGATAAATCAATATCTAGGGCCTATAAAAGTGCCTGAGATTGAGAAAAGTCTTGAAGCTTTACCACCATTCCACCCTTGTTTCCTGTCCAAGATCTATGATATTTCATTAAGTGGTCTCTTAAGTAATATGTCTTAGAGGCAACCTCCATTTAAAGGAGATAATATGGCAAAAAGTCATTGCAAGGGATGGGAAATTGTATGAGGGATATCCATGTCTCTCTTGCTATTGAGCACTGCTGTTTAACTGTTGCTTTAGTTGAACAATCACTTTTAATGACCTCTGTGGCCAGGCGAGGTTTAGCCAGGTGGTAGCTTCCTTTGGTATATAAATATTCTATCCCTTCTAGACCAGCACCAGGAAGCGGAGATCAATGATAGGGGTACTGTAGCTGTGCAGTGACAATCTGTTAAGACTTGTTTTGGATGCATGTAATATGAATCTTTCGCCTTAATCTTTTCTTCAAGTATCTCTAGATCCAGTGATCCAACAAAGATGCCCTTTGTCTTTGTCTTTAAGGAGCACCTTAATATCCACTCTAGATGAGTAAGTGCCATTGCTCTATGTAAGGACTGGTTATGCGAGCTTCTTCCTTCAGTCCCGATTCAGTCCAGAGCTCAAAGAAATTCCATGGATTCTTTGTAGACCTACAATGTCCCATGTAATGCAGATGTTTTATGCAACTGTACCTGTCGGTTTATGATTATAGTTTATACATTATGATAGAATTTTTAAAAAGTTGTATGTTCCGAAATACAATCAGGGTCATAACAAATACCTATAAACATAATGATGTATGCATTCTCACTTACCTATGATTGATATATCCTATATATCCAACTATATGTGACAAAAATTTATGTTGCTAATATAGGAAACCCTGTCTGAGATATGTTAAGATAAAAGACATAAATTGAATGTTTTATATCCCACCAATTGATCCTACAAAGGGTGAAGAAGGAGGGAAAAAGTAGACATATCTACCTGAACATCTTGCTCTTTACAACTGCCAACTTCTTCATCCTGGTGTTCAACACCTGGTGGCTTAATCTATTCAGAGTGGAAAATAAAATTCTAAGGAAGTTCTGACCAAGCTTCTATAGATTTGGTTAATGACCAACAAGGTGCCAGCATCTCAAAAGAAGATGCTTGTTCCCATCAGCCATCATAAGTGAGGAATTATTGTGATAGCGTAAAGTGATCAGTATATTGGATGGTAAGGGGATTACATAGGAGGAGTATTGTTCTGGGCTGGGGATGATGAGGCAATTACAGGCATGCAATAATGTTACTCGGGCTAATTAAGGAATTACAGGGATTGGGTGAGGTGTTTATGGGGTAGGCTGTGCGGATTAAGGGTATTAGGACAATGTGATAAGGATTGAAGGGAATATAGTATTATATTTGTTAGTTGAAGGGTTTGTGGGGATATTGGTTATGAGTGGATTAGGAAGTCGGGTGATGTGATGGTTGGCTGAGGGATGAGTGGTTATGTAATTATTATTAACATTATGAGTGGGCCATGAGGGGATTAAACGGCTGAACTAATGTGACTGATGGAGATTATGGAGCAGGAGTGATGAGGTGAGTTGAATATTAGAGCCTCCTCTGTCTACCAATAGCCATATTTTGCCAAGGAAATTGGGTCCAATATCATGTAAACTAATCCATATTTTACTGAAATTCCAGTGCAAATTGAGCAAGACTTCATAAAAATCCTTGTAAAAAATAAATAAATAAAAAGTGACATTGGCATTTTAACTGCATCAGGTGGTGTTACATATGGTCCATGAGCGTTCTTATTATACTTCATACCTCGCACCAGGGTGTGCGGACCTAAGAGGGGGTATCACCTATAATTGAGCATGCCCATTGAAGGACCACATGGGTCTGTCTGGTTGGCCTCCATTACACTGCAGTGATGATGATGCCCTTGCTCTGTGATGCTCAAGAACAATTCCCTGGTGTCCCCCTACAGGACACCAAACAACTAAATCGGGACATTGGGACAGGACTCCAAAATCAGGACTGTCCTGCCATAATTGGGATTGTTGGGGGGGCCTGCAATTCTTGTAATCCAAAAATAGGAAGAGCTTAGGGTTCCATGTGATTTGTTTGCGGTGTACTTTTAGCATGACTCCAAAATCTTAGGTCTTCTAAAAGCCAGACTAGAGGTAATAAAGACTAGAGGTAATAAAAGAGTTTGCACAAAAAAGCTCCCCTTGCCTTCTAGTTTTAGAGGTTTCACACTGTGGAAGCCTGCACCCATAGCTCTCCTTCCAAGCTCAGTTTTAGATGATGCTGCTCAGTTCATTAAGATGCTAATTGATATAATAATATGCCTGAACCCCTGAGTTGACGACACAGCTGGTTGTAGGAGCTATGAATATCTCTGAGTCAGGCTGTGCCGGCTGCGGCTTTAAAACGCACGGTTAACCATTTCATAGCTAGTTACCATTAAATTCCCTACTATAGCCTGTAAGAAGTTTAGATTAGTACATACATATTGTTTATGATGCAGAAGAGGCAGGGGCAGACTGAGGAGGTTCTGTGAAGATGCCAGTATACATCACTTCTGTATTGACAGAAATGTTGTCAATCACAAATCCTTTTACTGTCTATGAGAAAGGGTGCTAGAAAGTCATGCATAACAACTGTTATATAAAAATGATAATAGATTACAATAACATCCCAGCGCTGTCTGAGCCTGTCCTGATAATCTGCTGCCAGGATCTCACCCTATAATACATATAAACCCAGCACTACCTGAGCCTGTCCTGATAGTCTGCAGCCAGAAACTCACCCTATATTACATATAAACCCATCGCTGTGTGAACCTGTCCTGATAATCTGCAGCCAGGAGCTCACCTTACATTACATATAAACAATGCGCTGTCTGAGCCTGTCCTGATAGTCTGCAGCCAGGAGCTCACCCTATATTACATATAAACCCAGCGCTGTGTGAGCCTGTCCAGATAATCTGCGGCCAGAAACTCACCCTATATTACATATAAACCCAATACTGTCTGAGCCTGCCCTGATAATCTGCTGCCAGGATCTCATTCTATATTACATATAAACCCAATACTGTCTGAGCCTGCCCTGATAATCTGCTGCCAGGATCTCATTCTATATTACATATAAACCCGGCACTGTCTGAGCCTGTCCTCACCCTACATTACATATAAACCCAGCACTGTTGGAGCCTGTCCTGATAAGCTGCAGCCAGGAGTTCACCCTACATTACATGTAAACCCAGCACTACCTGAGCCTGTCCTGATAGTCTGCAGCCAGGAGCTCACCCTATATTACATATAAACCCATCGCTGTGTGAACCTGTCCTGATACTCTGCAGCCAGGAGCTCATCTTACATTACATATAAACGACGCGCTGTCTGAGCCTGTCCTGATAGTTTGCAGCCAGGAGCTCACCCTATATTACATATAAACCCATCGCTGTGTGAGCCTGTCCAAATAATCTGCAGCCAGAAACTCACCCTATATTACATATAAACCCAATACTGTCTGAGCCTGCCCTGATAATCTGCTGCCAGGATCTCATCCTACATTACATATAAACCCAGCGCTGTGTGAGCCTGTCCTAGTAGTCTGCAGCCAGGAGCTCACCCTATATTACATATAAACCAAATACTGACTGAGCCTGTCCTCACACTACATTACATATAAACCCAGCACTGTCTGAGCCTGTCCTGATTTTCAGCTGCCACAAGCTCACCCTATATTACATATAAACTCAGCGCTGTGTGAGCCTGTCCTGCTAATCTGCAGCCAGGAGCTCACTGTACATTACATATAAACCCAATACTGTCTAAGCCTGTCCTGATAATCTGCAGGCAGGATCTCACCATAAATTAGATATGTGCCCAGGACCTTCTCAGACACCCCTCTACCATCCGCAGCCTCAAATAATGTTGCATGCACACTCCTACATTTGCTTTACATACAATACAAAGAGGTATTTCATATTTATAAACTCAATTTACATACAATACCCGGTTATTTACTCACCCAACCCCTTTTACACACAATAACATTTTTCTATGTTTATATAAAACTTACACATGTGTGAGATACTCCCATATCCCTTTTCCTGACCTTTACTGCCAGCTACAATAAGTAAAAGCCTTCTCAGGTGCATATAAACCTGTAAGCACATGCCTTCTCTAAATATATTGGCAAAAAAAAAAGCCTTTGAAAAGTTTTTAGTTTTATAAAGCAGATGAGTTTGGAATAAAAAGATACAATTTGGTACAGATACAATACTCTTCCCGATAACACCCACTAGATAGAGGTAAACGGTTAAATCTGTCTTCCTCTCTCACTTTTCTCCTGGTTTTGCTGTGAGAAACATACGTTGGTAACAGCTTGCTCTGAGCCTGCGTTGGCGAAATAAACCTTTACTTTTATATTAATTTAAAATACCATCATATTTGTACGTCATTTACAAGTCTCAACTGGTAAAGGTACGGATACTTTGGGCCTTTTCCTCATTAATGTACCAGTTTCTAGACACATGATGCCAGTCAGTGATTTCCGCTGTCTCCAGCATCAGTAATGCTGTGAACAATGAATGTTTGTAGATTTCGTATACAATCCCATGCCAACGACTAGTCTCGAACAGTACGGAATACAACCAAACTCACCTTTACGTATCACACACAGAGAGTTTACAGTAATTAACAATTACATTTCTCAGGAGACAAACTGAATGAAAGACATGTGGAAACAAAGAATATTTCATGTGGTCTACCGGAAGCTTTACAAAGTGGCATTGTCATTTTACCAAAGATTAGCAATGAACACGACAAAGAACTAATCTAAAACACTTGACAGATATCCCTACTATAAAGAGCCCTCTGTAGGTGCCCTGGCACCCTCTCAGAGTTATTTGTCAAATTGTTTAAGAATGGTTTATCAAGTTTCTTAAAGGGACACTCCAGGCACCCAGACCACTTCTGCCCATTGGAGTGGTCTGGGTGCCAACTCCCACTACCCTTAACCCTGCAAGTGTAATCATTGCAGCACTTTTGGAGATTTGTCTTGACCATTTTGACCCTGAGGAAGTTCAGTTATCTGAACGAAACGCCAAGGGCTTGTTTTTTAGTACTTAGAGTTTCTTTATTTTGTTCCTTTTGTTTTTTAGGCTCATTCACCTTTTATTGGAAACTACCGAATAAACTGCTGAACGGCCGACCACCCTGTCTGTGGAGTGTTCTGCTTATTAGCCCCCTAGAAGCTGCAGTTAACCGGCGTCCGTTTGCCTAACGCGTGGCGGCGGCCATTTTAAATCGCTGAATGGTAGTTTGTCGTCGATGCTCTGGAACTATTTTCGGACACTTATTTAGACGAACGCCACTGAAGCTCACCAACCTCCATCCCATTAGTTTATTTAGGCACGAACACTAAACCGTTCGGGACTTTCAACATACGAAAGAGACCAACCCCAGATAGCTGGAAGCACGGAGCTGTTTTCGGATACATTTTGCAAAAACAGCCGGTGAACTAAAACTTTGACTAGATGGCATTTCAACTGTTTTCTCGGGATCTGAGCGCTATTTGGCTATATTGTGCGCTCAGATCCGAGCTATCTGGGGGTGCGTTGGACATGGGGACTCTATTCGGCAAAATATGAGTTATGGATTTTTATACAGTTTTGTTAAAATGTAAAACCGAAATGTTTCTCTCTACCTGGAGAAAATTAGGTTTTCTCCAACCACTTAAGCCAATTATCTCCAGAATAGAGAGGTGTGGTTTTACTGTTACTGTGGGTGTGTTTAATAATTGTACTGTACACAAGGCCGTCTATAATATGAATAGGACCCTGGGCAAATAATTTTGTTGGGCCCCTGGGGCCCTGCAGCCCTCCCAATCCCCCCTCGCCCCCAATTACACCCAACCCCCAATCACACTGACATACTGACACATACACACACAGACAGACATATTAAAACATTCACAGATACATACTAACACACACATACACTGACACACAAATATATACTGGCAGACATATTGACACACATTCAGACATACTGACACACACATATATACACACACAGACACATACACTGACAGATATACTGACACACACAGACACTGATAGAAATACTGACACACACACAGACAGACGTATTGACACACACAGACATGCTGACACACATAGGCATACTGACATACACACAGACACACTGACACACACACAGGCATACTGACATACACACAGGCAGACTTACTGACACACACACACAGACACATACACTGACAAACATACTGACACACACACAGACACATAAACTGACAGAAATACTGACACACACACATACGCTGAGAGAAGTATTGACACACACAGACATGCTGACACACACAGGCACACACAGGCATACTGATATACACACACTGACACACAGACAGACACACAGACAGACATACTGACACACACACATACATACTGACACACACACAAACATACTGACAAACACACAGACATACTGACAAACACACAGACATACTGACACACACACACAGACAGATATTTGACACACACAGGCATACTGACATACACACAGACAGACATACTGACATACACACAGACATACTGACACACACACAGACACACATACACTGACAGACTATTGACACACACACAGACATGCTGACACACACAGGCATACTGACATAACACACAGACATACTGACACACACACTCACAGACATACTGACACACACAGACATACTGACATACACACAGACAGACATACTGTCTGACACACACAGACATACTGACATACATTTAGCCACCCTCCAACCACCCTTACCTTTTCTGGAGAGTGGTTTCCCTGGGGTCCAATGGCAGGCTGAGGCAGTTGGGAGTTATCCTCTGAAACTCCCCTCCTCCCTGCTTTCCTCCTCCCGCGCGGCTCTGATCTCCGGTAGGAGGAAGTGACGCGCGACACTCACTTCCTCCCAGCCGGCTGCCAAACAGGAAGGGGCCCGGTGACGCTGTTTAAGCGTCACAGCGCCCGACCGGGCCCCAGCTGACAAATGCCCACCGGATGGCCCTTAGTGCATGGGCCACCCGGGGGCCCTCTTTAGCGTGTGGGACAGAGCCGCACCGCCGGATCCAAGGGGGGCTGCGCAAATCGCGGGGGCCCGCAGGGCAGCTGCTCTGGGGCCCCCCAGGAGCAACTGGGCCCGGGGCAGCTGCCCCATTTGCCCCGCGCTAAAGACGGCCCTGACTGTACACTGATTGGTTCTGTATTTTGTGTCACAGTTTCCCACAAGGTCCTTTGTGAGAGTTCCCTTGCTGTGAGACCATCATAAAAGGCTGAGTTTGGCCAGCATTAAACCAGATCGTTTTACCCCTTCATGAAGTCTCGACTCATGTTTTGGGGATTGGGAGCTATAATCACTGCTGTGCTCTACTTCAGCTGGGATTTCAGGAGAAGCTACAAGGATCAGCTCTGCAGGGATAGCAGGATCCTTTACAAAAAGTAAATCATGCTAGGGAACAATCCTTACATGTATGTACTCAATGGCTTAAATGAACTGGAACACCAAGATAGCTAGCAAAATTGCGAGTTTGCTTGAAATGTACAACTGTGTGGGTTAACGTATAACGAGAGACAAAGAACCTTTCCATGCCAATGGTCACGCTGCTACAATGTCATGTAACCAACATTTAAGCTTTAAGACAAGGGAAATAAACAAAATAAGAAATTAAAATTTGAAAATTAAATCATGATGGTGTTCCTGTAAGACATATCATTATGGGATGGGCATGCGACCTGGACAAACCGAGGCCAACTTTAAGCTGCTAAGGAGAAGGCCTAGAGCTACAACTTCTACTATGTGCACCATCAGCATTCATCTGATACCCAAATGTGTCTTCGATCCCCCAAGCCAGACATAATTCCAGTGAGCCAAAGCAATCTACTCTGCCAGCCCCAGGCCTCAAAAAAGACCTCATATGCGATCCCCACTGACCCATTTGCTCTGGGCACCGTGAACAATGGGAAGCTTCGCGTCGAGTGCATGTTTTCTCAGGAGGTGTGAGACAAGCACCAGGGACAGCCCCCTCACTGCCCTCAGCCTGGTAACACAGTTGCAGGTAACGGCTACAATGACGGTCACGCCAGAGGTGGGAGATCGAGGCATTTTATTTCGTAGTTGCAGGTTTGAAGTTGTGGGTACCGCCAGCCTCAGCCAAATAGCCTTAAAGATGCAGTCTAACCACTCCATGAGTGATACCTTTGGGTCTCACGTGGCAGCAGTATCAGGTGTGTCCGCCATCTTGTCCAGACCTTACATAGGTAGGGGGTGTGCAGTGTCCCTTTTAACACTGCAATGTAAAACATTGCAGTTTTTTTTTTTAGAAACTGCAATGTTTACATTGCAGGGTTAAAGGACCACTATAGGCACCCAGACCACTTCAGCTTAATGAAGTGGTCTGGGTGCCTGGTCCAGCTAGGATTAACCCTTTTTTCTGTAAACATAGCGGTTTCAGAGAAACTGCTATGTTTACCTATGGGTTAATCCAGCCTCTAGTGGCTGTCTCATTGACAGCCGCTAGAGGGCTTCCGCGCTTCCCACTGTGATTTTCACAGTGAGAAGACTCCAGCTTCCATAGGAAAGCATTGTGAATGCTTTCCTATGGACTGGCTGAATGTGCGCGCAGCTCCTGCCGCGCATGCGCATTCAGCCGAAGAGGAGGAGGAGAGCTCCCCGCTCGGCGCTGGAGAAAGAGGTAAGTTTAACCCCTTCCTCCCCCTAGAGCCCGGCGGGAGGGGGACCCTGAGGGTGGGGGCACCCTCAGGGCAGTAAAGTGCCAGGAAAACTAGTATGTTTTCCTGGCACAATAGTGGTCCTTTAAGTCCACCTCTAGTGGGTGTCTGTATGATAGTGGGTGTCTGTATGATCGCCACTAGAGGCGCTTCCATTGCAGTGACTGAGTAAAACGTATTAATATGATGCGGAAGCCGCCATAGAAAGACATTAATTCAGCAGAGAGCATTGGATTGGACATCAGCAGAGGAGACCATGTCTCCTTTGTCACATTGCAGGAGGTGGAGAAGTAAGTAGCGCAGTGGGAGCTTCGGCGCTGGAAAAAAGTAAGTAAAATATTTTTATTGCAAACAGGGGTGGGGGCTTATTTCTGACTAAGGAGAGGAACACTATAGCGGGTTAATATTAGTGTTACATTAAATAATATTTTTAATGTGCCATATAACTGCTACTATTAGCTGGCATTATCTAATGTATCTTCATTTCGATCCTGGTTTGTACTCAGCCCTCACTATTTAATTGCAACGTATTTAGAAATCTATCCCAGCTTCTCTATTATACACTGGTTATTTCCAGATGAATGTAAATTTTCAAACACATAAGAAATTGATGTATTTTTTTTATTCGGGGCAGCTTAGTGTGATTTAAAATGTATTTATAGGGTTACTCTTGACAGGAAGGCTTTTCTACAAACAAACAAAATGAAATCCTTTATTTGTCCTGCATCTGGCAGGGAATGAGCTTCTGTGTATTATCAATTTAAATGGATCTTTTGGAAAGAATTTGTTAAATACACTTATTTGTTTCCAGATCAGAAACGTGTTTTTCCCACATTTCGGTCAATTCTCTGATAATCCCGCTAAACTAAAATATATAAATATATATTTCTGGATGTCTTAAAAGTTGTGTAATAATAAAAAGTTGAAAACAGATTTAACATTTTCTAAAAATGTTTTATAATAATAAAAAAGTTGAAAACAGATTTCAGAAGCATCAAAATGTCAACAGAAGACAATTGTCACTCTAAGTTTGCTCAGAGTTTGATGGTTTACTCGCAGTTGTGCCATTATTGTAATGTTTAGATGGCCTGCTGACCCTATATCAACTTCCCACACTTGGCATCATCCACTCACAATGGTCTATCTTCCAGAAAAAGAGATATATCACCCACTCCCATCACCAGAGTTGATGCCAAGCCCTCTACCTATGCCTCATTTAGTGGCACCAAAATACTATGAGCTACATAGTTCCATCTGGTGGTGATAGAAGCAAAGAATGGGATGGCAGTTAAGAACCATTCGGCCCATCTAGTCTGCCAAATTTTCTAAATACTTTCATTAGTCCCTAGCCTTATCTTAAATCTAGGCTAGCCTTATGCCTATCCCATGCTTACTTAAACTCCCTCACTATGTTAACCTCTAACACTTCAGCTGGAAGGCTACTCCATGCATCCACTACCCTCTCAGTAAAGTAATACTTCCTGATATTATTTTTAAACCTTTGCCCCTCTAATTAAAGACTATGTCCTCTTGTTGTGGTAGTTTTTCTTCTTGTTTTTGTGTCATTCTTTGTTTTATTTAGATATATTGCAAAAAAAATGCAAATCGTCACAAATTAAACATGCATGCCTAGTCCTAGTTGGTATAGTGAGCTTGCAATCGAGTAAGATGGCTAGACACATGGCTAACTTAGAATAAAGGGGTGTTAAGAAAACATGCTTGTGAGTCATGTGGACAACCTAGGTTAGATATGACTGGGAACTGGCCACTGTGTGGGCAGGCAGAGCAGGTGGAACTCAAAACTGGTGTGTAATTTGCATGAGGGGAAATTACACTGGCAATAAGCCTTTGAGCCTAGCATTCTAGAAAGTGGTATTGCACTGTATAAGAGTAAAAAAGAAATATAATGGATAATTACAAGAAAAACATAAGGAACGCAGAGACATCAACTATAGGCTTAGGAGGCACAGACAGAAGCAGTATTGTGTCCATCATTAGTAGAGAGAGCGCTGAATGAAAATAATAGAGCTGTCCAAGTAGGCAAAAACCCTTTCCAGCCATGGAAAAGGGCATCAACCAGATATCCAGCCTGACTCATGAAGAGAGTGAGACAAGGCCACCTTCCAGCCTCAGGCCTGTACGGAGGCCAATATCTTGTAACCATGGACTCTGTACCTCTGGGAGTCCACGTTCTGCCTATATTTGTGGTAGCAGTGTCACGTATTATTCGTCACCATGTGTCAAAAACGGAGATAATTACCTTCTGAAGATAGAGGGCAGTGCCGCTCGGTGGTCTTCTGCTATCATGCCTGGCTTTTGCAGCATGTCGTTTGACGCCGGCTTCTGCGGACCCATGCAATTATATAGCCCCATGTCCATCCACGGTAAAGACAACGTTGATGTACGGGTGACGTCAGGCAAAAGATGAACACGCACGTTTTGGGGTCAAGGGCTTGGTACAGCCAATCGGATCTGCAAAGGGGTTATTTAAACTTTCATATTCACTTAGCTCATTGCCCTGTCATGGTTTCCCCTAGATGGTTATCCGAGAGTGTGTTCCTGATTGTGTTTTTCTGGTTTTTGACTTCGTTTTGACTTCAATGATTTCTGGTACCCTTGACTTTTGACTTTTCCTTATCACTGTGTATCGTTCTGTGTCCCTGACCTTGGCTAGTTTTCAGACTATTCTCGGGTACGTTAAGTCAAGGTGTGTTTGTCAGAGATGCAGTCTGTGTGTGTGAGGGGTGCATTGTGTGAGGGGTGCAGTGTGTCTGGGGGGCCCTAAGGTGGACAGCCGGTCAGCTCTTGGACGCCCCATGAAAGAGGCTAACAAGGCAACTGTCATGGCGCTTGGGGGGGGGCAACTTTTTAGCTGCCCCCCTCAAAGTGCTGCCCAAGGCAAATGCCTTGTTAGCCTTGTGGAAAATACATCGCTGGGTGTGTGTGTGAGGGGTGTAGTGAATTTGTGAGATTTGTGAGGAGTGCAGTGTGAGGAGTGCAGTATGTGTGTTTGATGGGTGCAATGTTTGAAAGTGCTAGAAGGCTTAAATTGTGTGTGTGTGGGGGGGGGGGTGCATTATTATTGAATTTTTAAACAATACTAATAAACGTTATATATACCCTCCACTACATCCTTAACTTTACTCAGGGAGGGGGACATTTCCTGCAAGCCCTGGTGGGAAGTGAACTCTTGTCACGGCTCCTCCTCCTCAGAAATTCAGCCTCTGTGCATTGCCATGGTAACTGCAGCAACTTCACGAAAAGAAGAACACGGAGGAGCTGCAGGCTAGAGCTCCCGGGTCTTCTCCCTTTTTCTTCCTCTGCCAGGTGCCGCAGTAAAGTGCCAGTGGACCCGGTGAGGGAGATCTTTGATCTCCACACTGGACGGTCATGGCACACCGCATAGCCAACGCTTTGATAGTGCCAGCTCCTCTGATTTCCCCTGTTGGCCACGGTCCATGGCCATTTAGGTCCACCAGGCATTTGCACAGTTTGCCCGATGGCTAGGTCGGGCCTGGTTGCAGATGGTGAAATTTTAAGATGGTGAGGCACAAGACTACACTCACAGTATTTTACTATAACCCTTCTCTCTTGAAACCCCACCCCCTGGTATATTGGACTCATTGAATATGAAAATAGCTTACAAAAAAAAAAAACACAACAACAACAAAACCACAACAACAAAAAAACACTTTCTTATACTTGACTGCAGGAGATATTACCAGCACATTGCAAAGAAATTGTGTGTAGAACATTGCTTAGCCTAATGAGTTACACTATTATAATAATAATAATAATAATAATAACAACAAAGTATGTAACCAGAAAAGATACATTCAGATTACTCTGTTTTTCAAGTACGTCCTATGTAATACAAATAATTATGCTAAAATATGAAATTATTACAATTATCACACAGAAAAATAAATTTTATTAAAAAAAAGACTTGACAATACAGGATAATACAATAATGGGACTGTACCTGGAAATCTGGCATAGTCTGGCAGCAGTAACAAAATTAATAAACCCCTTCCTTCTCCTGACAGAGGTCCCTAGTGCTACCTTTTGTTGGAGAGGGGCTACCTCTCCAGACAATTAAACTCTAATTTACCAAAATTGTCCCCACTTCAGCTCTATAGTCACTCAACATCCCCATGCCAGTCCTCCATCCTCTCCAAAGCAAATTTAGACAGACACATTTACCTGCAATTAACCGTCTTCCTGCACAAATTAGATTTTGTCACAAGTGCCTGCCTACGAACCCTCTCTATTTCCATGTTAGATTTGCCACATTTGCCTGCCAAATAACCATCTCACTTCCCAATTTAGATTGGCCCATTCCTCTTCCTATTAACCACTTCCTTATCCCAAAAATAGATCATCTCCTTCTTCTTGCTACACACACACACACTGTGAAAGGACCCTATTCTGGTTCCTAAAGAATTGATCCCTAACATAAATCTGCCCTCACTGCCTGGCAGACCTCTCCTGGCCCAACTAGTGGCTCAGGACACCACAAAATGTTTAGACCCACATTCACACACCATGCAGCTCCCAGACAGATACAACACATGTTTGAAATTTGGCAGACAAATTAAATTAATTTGATAAATGAAAGTACCAAGGTTAAGGTAGCAAATAACATTTACCACCCTTTACAGCCAGACAACAAGCACTCCTCTTCCCTTTCTTCTGAAAGGCAGATAGACTCTCAGCCACCAAAGGGGATGGCTTTTTCCTGTGCCGCATATCAGAGGCCACTCCCAGGGCAAACTGAGAACTAGATTGGGGCAGCAACTAGATCAGAATTCTATACTTCCTGCTGCTCATGGGACCTTGCCTGAGAGTAATAAAAAAGCCTGGGTCTGGTCTTACGTCCCCTCACCTTACCTGACCCTCAGCTCTCTGCTGGAGTCCCTGCTCTACCTTCTCTGATGGGTAGCCAAGAATGGGCCCTAAACTCTGGTGGGCACCAGTGCCATTGTACCTGCTGCACCTGCAGTAGTTCTGCCCCTGTGTGGCAGCAAGGATACATTTCCAGAAAGCGCAAAGTGCTGTGGTTTGAGGAAGAATTTATGTTTCCCTTTATAAGGGAGACATTTACAGAAAATACACAGTGTTTCCATAGGATTACAAAGTCACAGCAGAACACATCATACTAGTTTTAAAACTGAGTTCCACTGTAGCCTAGTGGTTATGGTCTCTGCCCTTTGTGCTGCCAACCTGGTTTAAAATTTTGTTGGGTACAACACCTCTCCACATCAGAATTAAACTCACAACCTTTGCGTTACAAACTGAGTGCAATACCATTAGGCTACCTTGTAAGTAATGATATTAAATTAGATTTTCAGACTTTTGAACTATCATACACTTGAAATTAAATTCTGACAATTTACTGGGGGTTAAGTAGGGAACTTCAAAAATAACCTCTAGGGGCATACTGATCATATCTGAGATGTTCTCTGACTGGACAGCCTATATCTTACACATGTCCAGTTGTCTTCAACAGCTTATGCAGACAACCATCCTTCATCATCAGTGAGTCAGACTATGGTGATACCCTTTAACCCCTTAAGGACACATGACATGTGTGACATGTCATGATTCCCTTTTATTCCAGAAGTTTGGCTCTTAAGGGGTTAAAGGGACACTCCAGACCACTAAAGCACTTTAGCTTGCTGAAAAGTTTTATGTGTGAAGAGTGGGTCTGTTTTTTTTGTTGTTTTTTTTCATTTTTCAAAAATTGCAGAGTTCAATAGAAATTGACACTTTTATAAATTAATCTGGTTACATCCCCTGGCCTTTAAGCACACAATTGGTCACGTTACTTCCTGGTTTGGTTAGCACAGTGGAGCTAAACTCGAGAGGCAATAGAAATACAGACTTTTTTTATTGTTTCTACTTTTTTCTGTCTTTCGATCATTTACTTGATCTGTAAATAAAATAAATATTTTGTGGCTTTCTAATAACAATTGTCTTTTTTTCCCATCAATCATCTAATTTTTTTTGTCTGTGGTTGGAAATCTGAATCACAAATCTAACAAACATTCCCATCCATTGCGCAAGCTGTTCGGGTATGCATCCATATCGCGCTTCGAAGTTATGGAATTTGGATGATCTGCCAATCGGTTTAAATTCTGAAAAATTGCAACTTGGACAGAAATGAATGCACAAATCTAATAATAATTCATGCAGCAAGGGTGTTCAAATGATACGATACCCTCAATATACATTTTATGACGAAATATAATGAAAGTTACACAGTTATTGAATGTATTTTATGAAAATGTTGGAATCTGTTAATGAATCGTCATTTGTTTAGTCACTTAGATCCAGAAGTGTTTTTTCTTTCTCCATGCTGTTACAACGTGTTTTCTTTTCAATCTTGTCATTTTATGTCTGAGTTCAGTTTAATGTTTTCATTGCTACTGTTCGTATCCCATTGGATCATATATGTAATAAAATTGGCTACTTGACAAACCCTAACTTATTTAGATTTTTTGCACATTTCAATATGACTTGAATACGTTTTATGTGTTTTTGTATGCAATTATCTTAAAATTGTATTTTGTTTATAGTTAGACTGTTTTAAATTTATTGTTTTCTTCTATTCAGAGCCATATGGAGTTGAAATATTTCAAATATTTGCACCCTTCTACTATAGTGTCCATTTAATGTTATAAAAGAGAATGGTCACGGAACTTATCAAATTCAGGGACAATACACAGAGACAACACAAACAAGGGAATAAGCTGAGGTCAAGGGTTACAGAAAATGGAAGAGTCAGAAACAAGCTAAAGTTAGATAACAGGGAAACAAAACAGACAATAAATGCACTCTCAGATAACCTTATAGGAAACAGGACAAAGCATATGGGGCTAAAAAGCTGCATATGTTTAGGTACTTACTGATTGGTTGAGGTCACTCTTGCGAGTGACGAACTAGGACCAGAAATTACACAATGCGTCTTTTTAATATATATATAGGGACGCTGTTATCGGGCTGCGTCCACCATGTTGCTAAGATGGGGCCTGCAAGCCTCATTGTCCAGATTGACGAAAGTCATGTGGGCACACTGATCAGGTAGGTATTGTGAAACAAAAACAAATTAATGCAAAAAAACATAATATAATAACTGTTTCACATTTTTACAACAGACGTGTTTCGAGCAGGAAAGGGGTTAATGTTCCATAATGCAGTTACAAATATTAGAGAAACATTACTGTGCTACATTTTCCCCAAACACAGCAGAAATCCTTACCTGTCTCACTCGAGATCCTCAAGGGGGCGTTTCTCATCCAAATGTACGCATTCAACAGCTGTTGCTTCATTCCCTGCATCAACTTGAGATTTGGGGTTCTGCTTTGCAGGAGAAATTAGGGAAGTCTGACACAACATATTGTAATGGAATGTGTCAAATTCTAAATTTAAACTGTCACTGTTAATTAAAGGTATTCTTCGTGTAAAGGGAAATGTTATCCAGAATTGACTCTGCCATAATAAACTTTTTAAACCGTGTATTGTCACCTGCCACCAGTTTTTTTTTTTTTACATATGCAATTAAAAATGTCTGATATATTTGAACAACCTCAAACATCTTACTTTAAAGAGAATAAAATTATTCATTTAGGTTCTTTTATATTATAACCAGTTTAGAAAACTTCAGATATCCATAGGATGCTTTTTTCCTGTTATCGTATAGAAAGACTGCCTTTTATAGCAATGTTTTACCATTCATGTTAATGTACCAGTTTCTCTTGTCTCAATGCTAAAGGAACACTATAGGCACCATAATGTCTTTGTCTAATTGAAGTGGTAATAGTAGCTGGAGTTCCCTGGCACTTTCCTTCCATTCAGCATTAGACAGTTTTTAATTTTAAAGTGAAACAAGAGTCGCCATTAACCCATCCCTGCTGTGCAACTTGTGCTAACGAGGAAACACAAGCCTCAGCAGACTGAGCAGCAGCTGTGATTGGTTGAAAGTGTCCGCTGACTTCTTTCAGCTTATTACAGTGCCACTGCAGGTATGAGATGTTATGGCTACAAGGCAGTGTGTAATCTCTGCCTTAGCCATACCTGCAGTCGGGGTGGGGCGCCAGGAATCTTTATTCAGTGTTAAACTGCTTGAAGACGGTTTACTACTGAATGGAAGGAGAGTGCCAGGAGACTCAAGGCACAATAATCAATTTGTGAGATAAAAAGGATATAGCGCCTACAGTGTCCTTTTTGTTTTACCACAGTTATTCTCTCTACCAACATTTTTACTGTTCTACATTTCTCTACAATATAAAAACCCCATTTTATCCTATTACAACATTTCCATGCTACGCCTTCCTGTTTTATTGCTCACAGAAGTTTATTTATTCACCAACTTTTACTCAATAGTTATCCGTACTCAATCGGTTTACCTCTCTTTCACCCCCAACCTTTCTTAATAGTCTAATGAAGTAAGCAAAGGTATCTGTGTGTCTGACAACTGGGATGCCTGCTAATACATATCTGATGTGTCACCCTTTCCTCTGTTTAGGTCTTTCTGTGTACTTTTGTGAGATTTTAAGATAACTTGTTATAATGGAGAAGAAATAAATTATGACTATCTTTCCATACACCTAGTTAATACTAAAGCAAAAATGCTAATTGCTTAGCTCTTTTTTATTGATATTTTTAAAATAAATTTCGATGGTAATTTTCTCAGGGTGTACACTCTAATGCAGAAGTGGGCAAACACTAGATCCCTACATGTTCTAGAACTGGAAATTCCATAATACTTTGCCATTCTACAGTAAAGGCTGGCAGAGCATCATGGTAGTTGGAATTCTCCAGCATCTGGGGGTTTACCATTTGCCCACCCCTGCTCTAATTCAATGTGTATTTTTACTACAAACCTGTTCGGACCAGAAATTACTTAACACAAATATTTGAGGACACTTATCTGAAAAAAGGTACAAATTTCTACCTAAGAACCCAAGTACAATTGGATTATATATAGTTTAGGCCTAATGCATAACGCCTAACATTTTAAATTGACAAAGAGCGATACTTTCAGTTTAGAGGTGCGAGTGGAGTTGTGGGCAGGCTGTTCTGAGAAATTTTAGGTAACTAAATAATAAATAAATAAAATAGGTTTATGGAATTAAAATGTAATTTAGAACAAGAACAATAACAATGTGTCTTATTTACACAGACTGATTTCTAAACACATTTATTGTAGTTTAAAGACACATTACAGTGTGTGATATTGCTGTGGAACTGTGTTTTAGACTCAACTGGTATCTGCTAAAGACTCACACACACCAAGAATACTGAACTCCTACAAAAGATGGGCATTACAATAGAAAAAGGATTTGGGCCCAACATAGGGACAGTCCCTGATAAATAGGGAGCGTTAGGAGATATGTAAAATTAAGGGAGGTGGGGTGATCGTGATAAGATCGACGTATCAGGGAAAGAAAGGTAAGTAAAATTATTTTTGTATTACTTCTGGAGGAGCCCAATAATCTACATAGGTAGACTAACACTATAGTGTAAGGCATAAATATTTGTAAGAAAAACCACAAATACCACACAGACACAAGGCAAGTTCTATAAGGAATAAATTATATCTGATGTTTAAGATCAGTCCAATTAATTTGTATCCACCTCTCTGTGGCGATATTAGACAACGATGTCCTCTATTTTTACTTAATATAATGATCATGTTCTGTATTGCCTTATACCATTTGTCAGAGATATTAACCAAAAGATTTTATCTACTCAGTAATATGATATTATTTTCAGAACCCCAACACTTTAACATCCCTTTTGAAATCCATATCCATATGCAGTAATGTCTATCATGAATTATTATGCAAGTAGAAGATGAAGAAACAGATAAAAATAACCTGCGTTCTACAGCATTCATATTGCAGCAGATGGTTTTGAGAATGATTTGGCTTGCTGTTTCTTTTATCTGTTGCTATTTTTCTTCCCTTACAGTGAGAAAGTGGATTATTACGCCAGGGGGGCAGTCATCGATTCTCCTGGAAAGTTTCACGGATTTGTTTCACAGTGTTAAGAAGATTTAAGATATTAAGAGCTTCGTGCAGAAAATTATAAGACAATTGTTAAACTGCTTAAGAAGCTGCTGATGTGTGGATCCCATTCCTGCCACCAAAAATAGAGTTTGGGGGACATCTCCTCTCACAATGCTGCAGAATGTGCAGATTTCTGGATTCAATATATCATTTGAAACATATTCATTAAAAGTGACCTCAGGTAGAATCATGTTACCGTGACAAAGCAGGCTTTTACAGCAATACGTAAAGAGCCAAACATCCCTATTTCAACATCAGATTTAGAGCTACTACACCTGAATTGAAGAAGAGGAGGTTTAAACATTTAATTGTTACAAGAAGGTGTACTACTGTACATTGCAGGTTACAAATAACTGGACCCAGCATTGATGGCAATGTACCTTTTCCAAAAATGGTTATGGATTTCTGAACACTAGTGATGCCTCTTCTTGGGCACTGGATTATTGCCCAATACGGCCTGAGCGGTTATACTACAGAGTGAAAGGATTCCCATACTGGTTACCTGGGACTCAGTAATAACAGCTGCCATGGATACTATGCGTAGCAGGTAAGAATGTCCCCCCTTCGTTCTTGTCTTAAATTAATGTCCTTGCTTTTGTGTAAGCTACAATACTAGCATTCATATCTGCCTATTTGTAATAAAATGGGAAAATATATAAAAAGAAGACTAGCTTTTGAATATCACAATGTTACATAAACAACTAAACAAAAGTAACTAAAAATAGATTTACTTATTAGTCCTGGTTGTTGGATTATTTTATGTCAGACAATATTTGGAAATTACAGGACAAATATTGCAGCAGGGAATTATGGCTTTGCAAATTTTTGTCTGCTGAGAATATGACTTTAATAGCAGCCACATAATCTAAAACTACTACATAAAGTATATATTTGTAGAAAGAAGACCACCCCAGGGTAATGACACTTTTAATTTAACCATTTTATCTACACCTTCTGCCACATATTCTGGTTATGTTTATTATTTGTGTTTTTCACACAATTCATTTTCGTGGATAATTTCATAGATCATGTGTTTCCCACTAATATAAAGACCCCATATTTCTATTCTATTTCCCTCAAGTACAGAAATGCTCCTAATGTAGATTTGTGGGCAGTGGCATACACACGATCCATGGGGCCCCTGTGCAAAAATTGATCCATGCCCCCCGCTTACTCTGTGCGGGCCGGGGCCGCTACACATGGTGACGGGCACCTGTTCACAGGGCTGCGACCCCTGCGAACGCGGTATGCACGCCAGTGCATGCAGATACACATCCACTTAAAGGACCACTATAGGCACTCAAATCACTTCAGCTCAATGAAAGGATCTGGGTGCCAGGTCCCTCTAGTTTTCACCCTGCAGCTGAAAACATAGCAGTTTCAGAGCAACTGATATGTTTCACTAAGGGTTAATCCAGCCTCTAGTAGCTGTTTCACTGACAGCCGCTAGAGGCGCCTCTGCGATTCTCACTGTGAAAATTACAGTGTGAAGACGCTGGATGTCCATAGGAAAGCATTGAGTATGGGCGGTTTGAATGTGCGCGGCCACGCATGCGCATTCGGAGCTGAGAGGCGGATCGGGGCGGAGAGATCCCCAGTGCCAAGGGAGCCCGGCACTGGAGAAAGGTAAGTGCTGAAGGGGTTTTAACCACACTCAGTAACACACACACACGGTAACACACTCACTGACACACACACACACACACACACACTCGCTGACACACAACTAACACACACAGTAACACACACACAAAAACTAACACACTCACTAGCAGACACACACAGTAACACACACACTGACACAAAACCTAACACACACACTCTAATACTAACACACATACACACACACTTTTTTTTTTTTTTAAATGTGATACCCCAGCCTCCCTACCTTTGTGAGTGCTGAGGGGATTCCCTGGGGTCGAGTGGAGCTGCCCGGCGGCCGGTCCTGCAGGCGCACGAGGGAGCACTTTCTCCTGAGCGCTCTCTGCCCAGCTCCCTCGAGCACGCCGCTTACTGATGCTGGAGCTGGAATATGACGTCATATTCCAGCTCCGGCATCAGTGCGGTGCGCGAGGGAGCTGGGCAGAGAGCGCCCGCCAGCCCACCCGGTGACACTGGCGTACATACCGGGTTGCAGGGCGTCATTTGTTCTAGATTAGCCATTTTGGTCTAATTATTGTAGCACAACTTTCTGGCAATTCAAGGATTAACGAATAAACGCCGTCATTGAAAAAATGTCAGAAGCTGGAGTATGTGTAGTTGAAATACAGATTATTTTCTTTCTGGCAGAAAAGCACAGGGCAAGCCAATAACATATGATTTTGTGGAGTGTTCTTACTACTGTTTATTAAAACTAATGACACAGCGGTGGAGTGACTTAGAGAATATAAAATAATATGTCAGAGGTTTATTCTAATAATTATACTTTTACTTTTTGGTACAAAATCAACATTCTAAATGAATGAAGAAATCTCGTATATAAAGATTGTACAGCATTAATGAATAATCCCAAAATTATTTTCATAAGAAAGACTATAGGAGTTAATCTCTAAAAACTCAATAGTAGTGGTGACAATAGCTAAATTGGAGAATTAATCTAAATCAGTACTTTTTGCCTAGATTTGGCAGTTCGGCTTTTGATTCACTGCAGTTTGGTATTTTGTGAATGAACAGTCTTATTAATTGACAGCAAAATCTTTCAGAGATGTATTCACTAAATAGTGCATAGTGGTGAATTTATCCCTAAATTGTATGAATAATGAATAACTTGATTAAATTAGTGGCTATGTAAAAAACAAAAAAGTCTTGCATTATTCTATGGGTTATTTAGGATTAAGGCACAAACTACAGTTATGTGAAGAATGAATTGTTAAATTATAGCTGTTAAACATGTGCCTCTCCTCAACGATACACCAACAGTAACGGCAGAATGTAACGACTGTATATATTAAAGGTTGGGATCATAACAACAACAACAACAAAAACATGCATTAGGAAAATATAGAAATGCATAATATCAATTAAATCTAAGAATTTTACCCTGAACACGTATACATAGAAAATCATCATGAATGACAATGAAGACTGAATACATTTCAAATTTTGTGATATAGACATTGAGTCTGATGCTGTAAAGCTTTAGTACTCTCTTACGTAAACATCAATCACATCATATGTTAGTAATGTAAAATAGGCATGTCCAGATAATATTGGCATTAAATAGCAACTTACAAAATATACATAAAATGTTATGAAGTTTTGTTATTGAGGTTCCATATGTGATCTTTATATAGAATAGAAGAAAACTCTCTCAATCAAATGCATTCCGTTGGTAAATCACATTATTTTAGAACACTCAGCAATTTTTCCAAATAACCGCCTTTCACTTGGATGTGCACTACTGCATAATATGAGTGTATGTACATAAATATATTCATAAATATTATAACACACACACACACATATTTTATATAAATACTTATATACACACACACACCACTGACAGGTGAAGTGAATAACATTGATTACAGTGTTACAATGGTACAATGGCACCTGTGAAGGGGTGGGATATAGTAGGCAACAAGTGAACAGTCAGTTCTTGAACTTCATGTGTTGGAAGCAGGAAAAATTGTGATAGCTTGTGTTGCAGACTACATACACTTGTTCATGGCAATGGCATTCTGTAGTAGCTGTGGCCTCTTTCAGCAGAATAATGCTCTCTGCCACACCTCATAGTGAACAAACTAAGGCTGGAACTGCTGCAAAGCTACTCCCGCAGAGACGTAGTAGGAAAGGCATATGGATTACTGTAGGATCTGGTAGACTTAGAGTTGTGGATAAAGGCATATTGCACAGTCTGTTGCTCTACATAATTCATTTTCAGCACTTTCAGAGTGTAGTGGTGTTGTGGAGACAGGCTCAGGCACTGAGGGTAGTGGTGTTGTGGAGATAGGCTCATCCACCGAGGGTAGTGGTGTTGTGAAGACAAGCTCAGGCACCGAGGGTAGTGATGTTGTGGAGACAGGCTCAGGCACCGAGGGTAGTGGTGTTGTGGAGACAGGCTCAGGCACTGAGGGTAGTGGTGTTGTAGAGACATTTTCAGGCACCAAGTGTAGTGGTATTATGGAGACAGGCTTGGAGACACTGGCGTACATACCAGGGTCGCAGGGGTCGCGACTGCGACCGGGCCCGGCCCACCAGGGGGCCCGGCCGCCCCTGCGACCCGGTATGTACGCCCAGGGCCAGCCTCTTCCCCCTGGGGGGCCCAGGAGCCGACCACCCCAGGGCCCCCCTGAGGCTGGCCCTGCTGACCCCGGGTGGCAGGTCGGGCAGGCAGGGAGGCGGGCGCGCGAGGGAGCACTCAGTGCTTCCTCTTCAGCTCCCTCGTGCACCGCAATGATACGTCATCTTCCGGCGCCGGCATCCCTACGCGGCGCGCGAGGGAGCTGAAGAGGAAGCACTGAGTGCTCCCTCGCGCGCCCGCCTCCCTGCCTGCCCGACCGGCCACCCGCCCAGGAGCCCAGCAGCACCACTGGACCCCAGGGAATAATCCCCCCCAGCACTCCAAAAGGTAAGGAGGCTGGGGGGATTATATTAAAAAAAAAAAAAATCATGTGTGAGTGTTAGAGTGAGTGTTAGTGTGTGTGAGTGTTAGAGTGAGTGTTAGTGTGTGTGAGTGTTAGAGTGAGTGTTAGTGTGTGTGAGTGTTAGAGTGAGTGTTAGTGTGTGTCTGCTAGTGAGTGTTAATGTGAGTGTTAGTGTGTGTGTCTGCTAGTGAGTGTCAGTGAGTGTGTTACTGTGTGTGTCTTACTGAGTGTGTGTGTGTTAGTGAGTCTGTTTGATGTCTGTTAGTGAGTGTGTGTTTGCCAATGAGAGTGTATGTTTTGTAAGTGAGTGTGTATGTATGTCTGTCGCTGACTGTATCTCTGTCAGTAAATGTGTGTGTCTGTTAGCTAGTGTGTATGCGTCTGTAAGTTAGAGTGTGTGTGTCTTCAGCACTTACATTTCTCCAGCGCCGGACTCCCTTGGCGCTGAGGATCCCTCAGCCTCTCAGCTCCGAATGCGACCGCGCACGCATTCAAACCGCCCATAGGAAAGCATTATTCAATGCTTTCCTATGGACGTTCAGTGTGCTCCTCTAGCGGCTGTCAGTGAGACAGCCACTAGAGGCTGGATTAACCCTCAGTGAAACATAGCAGTTTCTCTGAATCTGCTATGTTTTCAGCTGCAGGGTTAAAACTAGAGGGACCTGACACCCAGACAACTTCATTGAGCTGATGTGATCTGGGTGTCTGTAGTGGTCCTTTAAAGGACCACTATAGTGCCACGAAAACATACTCGTTTTCCTGGCACTATAGTGCCATGAGGGTGCCCCCACCCTCAGGGACCCCCTCCCGCCCGGCTCTGGAAAGGGGTAAAACTTACCTTTTTCCACCGCTGGGCGGAGAGCTCTCCTCCTCCGATCCTCCTCTTCTCCTCCCCGTCAGCTGTATGCGCACGCGCGGCAAGAGCTGTGCGCGCATTCAGCCGGTCACATAGGAAAGCATTCATAATGCGCGCATTCAGGAAAGCATTCATAATGCTTTCTTATGGACGCTGGCGTGCTCTCACTGTGAAAATCACAGTGAGAAGCACGCAAGCGCCTCTAGCGGCTGTCAATGGGACAGCCACTAGAGGAAATAGGGGAAGGCTTAACTCATTCATAAACACAGCAGTTTCTCTGAAACTGCTATGTTTATGAAAAAATGGGTTAACCCTAGCTGGACCTGGCACCCAGACCACTTCATTAAGCTGAAGTGGTCTGGATGCCTAGAGTGGTCCTTTAAGTGTGTGTGCATCTGCATGCACTGGCGAACATACCGCGGTCGCAGGGGTCGCAGCCCCGTAACCCCTGGGCGCACCAGGTGCCCACCGCCATGTGTTAAGGCGGCCCTCGCCCGCTGGGAGGGCCCACGGATCAATTTTCGCACCGGGGCCCCATGGGTCATGTGTACGCCACTGCTTGGAGATTATGGTGAGGCCTAACAGAAAGCAGTTGTTGTTGGGGGATTCTATCATAAGAGGTGTGGACATGGACAATAGTGTTCTTGTGAGATGTCTTCCCGGAGCTACTGCTCACAGAGACAGGAGACGTATTTGTAATATTGTTAAGCAAGCAAAGCAGGATGGGGAATTGGGTGTACTTGTCTATCTAGGGACAAATGACTTGGCTTGCAATGAGGTTTCAGAGGTAAAGGAAGTTTTTTGTGTTTTTGCCAATAATACACGGCAGGTTGCTTCCAAACTGTCATTCTCTGAAGTTCTGCCTGTGCATAACACTCAGAACGACAGGTGGATGCGTACTAGGGACTTTAACTTGTGGCTTGGTGAATGGTGTCGGGAGCAAGGATTTAGCTTCATTTCTCATGGTAGCTCTGTTTGGAATGGAAATAAACTGTACAAAAAGATGGTTTTCATCTTTCTCAAAAGGAAACAAATGTTCTCAGTGAGCAGTTGAGAGGTTTTGCTAGGATATATTTAAACTAGAATGGGGGGGGGGGAGGGGCAAAAGGGTGATAAAACATCAATCCAATTGCCCCCAAAAACAAGGACAGAAGGTGCCTGTAGCAAGTGTGTTAAATGATAAGCTTAGAGTCATGTTTACAAATGCTCGCAGTTTAGGGAATAAGATCCATGAACTTGTGGCAATAATGGCAACTGGTAATTTTAGTTGCTGTTACTGAGACATGGTATAATGAGAACAATTACTGGGACATAGCAATACCATGAACTCTTTATATAGAAAAGACAGGGAAGGCAAGAAAGGGGGAGGGGTGGCCCTGTATGTTAAGGATAGCATAAAATGTAGCCTAATAAAAGTTAGTGAGGCAAACATAGAGTCTGTTTGAGTTAAGTTAGAATTTGGTAATCACACAGTAACTCGTGTAGGACAAATAGAAGAGTCAGATAATCCACTAGTTGAGGATATAGCTAAAATGAGAGTGAAGGGGGAAGTTATCATCGTGGGTGACTTTAATCTTCCTGATGTGAACTGGAAAACCAAAATAGCTGCTTGTGCCAGGAGCACACATATTCTAAACTCCCTACTGGGATTGTCTTTAAACAAGTCGTTGAGGAGCCAACTCGTAAAGAGGACACACTAGATTTAGTGTTAACAAATGGAGATTTGGTATCGGATATTACTGTAGATGAAAGTTTAGGATCCAGTAATCATCAGTCAGTGTGGTTTAATATAAGAACAGTTACTGAGTCACATCACACAAAAACAAAAGTTTTAGACTTTAGAAAAACAGACTTTTCTAAAATTAGAATGTGTGTAAAGGAGTCATTATCAGACTGGAGCAATTTAAATGGAGTCTAAGAAAAATGTGATTATTTAAAAGTTACACTGCTGAAGGCAACAAAAAAATTGCATTAGGCTTCTCAGTAAAAGCAAAAAATTCAAGAAACCAATGTGATACTCCGCAGATGTGGCCAAATAGTAAAAAACAAAAAGTTAGCATTTAGTAATTATAAAAAAAAAACCAGAGTGAGGAAGATAGACAGATCTATAAGATTAGGCAGAAAGAGGCTAAGCAAGTTATAAGAGCTTCCAAATCACACACAGAAGAGAAAATGGCACAGTCAGTAAAAAAGGGGAAAAACATTTTTTAGATACATAAATGAGAAAAGGAAAGTAAAACAAGGATTAGTTAGATTAAAAACAAAAAAAACAAAGGTATGTAGAAGATAAAGGTATGGCTGACTGCCTCAATTAATATTTTTGTTCAGCATTTACAGATGAAAATTAAGGAAAGGGGGCTCAGTTAGGAAAAAGGACAAATGAGTCATTTGTTACATGTGAGTTTACAGAGGAAGAGGTTCTGTTTCAACTGTCAAAGGTAAAGACAAATAAGTCAATGGGACCTGATGGAATACACCCAAAGTTATTAAAAGAGTTTAGTGGTGTACTAGCAAAACCATTAACAGATTTATTTAACCAATCGTTGTTAACAGGAGTAGTCCCAGAAGATTGGAATTTAGCGAATGTTGTGCCCATTCACAAGAAAAGTAGTAGGGAGGAGTCAGGCAACTATAGGCCAGTAAGCCTTACTTCAGTAGTGGGGAAAGTAATGGAAACCATGTTAAAGGATAGGATTGTTGAACATCTAAAATCACATGGATTTCAAGATCAGAGACAACATGGGTTTACTTCAGGGAGATCATGCCAAACTAATCTTACTGATTTTTTTGATTGGGTAACTAAAATAATAGATCAGGGTAGTGCAGTAGACATTGCTTACCTAGATATCAGATTTTTGACACTGTTGCACATGGTATGCTTATCAATAACCTGCAATCTTTAAGTTTGGCTTCCAATTTTGTTGAATGGGTAAGGCAGTGGCTGAGTGACAGGCAACAGAGGGTTATAGTCAATGGAGTATATTCGAAGCATGGGCTTGTCACTAGTGGGGTACCTCAGGGAACTGTACTTGGACCCATTCTTTTTAAGATTTTTACTAGTGATATTGCAGAAGGTCTTGATGGTAAGGTATGTCTTTTTGCTGATGATACTAAGATATGTAACAGGGTTGATGTGCTAGGAGGGATAAGCCAAATGGCAAATGATTTAGGTAAACTAGAAAAATGGTCAGAGTTGTGGCAACTGACATTTAATGTGGGTAAGTGCAAGATAATGCATCTTGGACGTAAAAACCCTAGGGCAGAGTACAGAATATTTGATAGAGTCCTAACCTCAACATCTGAGGAAAGGGATTTAGGAGTGATTATTTCTGATGACTTAAAGGTAGGCAGACAATGTAAAAGAGCAGCAGGAAATGCTGCCAGAATGCTTGGTTGAATAGGGAGAGGTATTAGCAGTAGAAAGAGGGAAGTGCTCATGCCATTGTACAGAACACTGGTGAGACCTCACTTGGAGTATTGTACGCAGTACTGGAGACCGTATCTTCAGAAGGATATTAATACTTTAGAGAGAGTTCAGAGAAGGGCTACTAAACTGGTTCATGGATTTCAGAAAAAAACTTACAAGGAAAGGTTAAAGGAACTTAACATGTATAGCTTGGAGGAAAGACGAGACGGGGGGATATGAAGGGGATCAACACAGTAAAGGAGGAGACTATTTAAAAGAAGAAAAACTACCACAACAATAGGACATAGTCTTAAATTAGAAGGGCAAAGGTTTAAAAATAATATCAGGAAGTATTACTTTACTGAGAGGGTAGTGGATGCATGAAATAGCCTTCCAGCTGAAGTGGTAGAGGTTAACACAGTAAAGGAGTTTAAGCATGCATGGGATAGGCATAAGGGTATTCTAACTATAAGATAAGGCCAGGGACTAATTAAAGTATTGAGAAAATTGGGAAGACTAGATGGGCCAAATGGTTCTTATCTGCCGTCACATTCTATATATTGTTCAGGAATGGTGTGAGAAACATGGTGTTCAATCTAACTGAGCATTTGTGAGATGTGCTGGAACAACAAATCCGATCCATGGAGGCCCCACCTCGCAACTTGCAGGACTTAAAGGATCTGCTTCTAATGTCTTGGTGCCAGATACCAAAGGACACATTCAGAGGTCTTGTGGCATCCATGCCTCGACGCATCATAGCTGTTTTTACAGCACAAGGGGCACCTATACAGACAGGGGGTTTTAATGTTGTGGCTGATTAGTGAGTATATATAGTCATGGAAAAAAGAAAGTACACCCTCTATGAATGTTATGGTTTTACATATCAGGACATAATAAAAACCGTCTGTTCCTTGGCAGGTTTTTAAAATTAGATGAACAACAACACATCACATATTACACGTGTCATGATTTATTTAAAGGACCACTATAGTGCCAGGAAAACAAACTCGTTTTACTGGCACTATAGAGTCTTTAGGTCCCCCACACCCACAGGGTCCCACTCACGCTGGGCTGAAGGGGGAGGAAGGGGTTAAACACTTACATTTCTCCAGGCGCTGGGGAAATCTCCTCCCTCTTCCGACGTCAGCACTGAATGTGCATGCGCGGCAAGGGCCGTGCGTGCATTCATTCAGTCCATAGGAAAGCATAACTCAATGCTTTCCTATCGACGTCAGCGTCTTCTCACTGTGATTTTCACAGTGAGAAGCGCCTCTAGCGGCTGTCAATGAGACAGCCACTAGAGGCTGGATTAATCCTCATGTAAACATAGCAGTTTCTCTGAAACTGCTATGTTTACAGCTGCAGGGTAAACCCTGGATGGACCTGGCACCCAGACCACTTCATTGAGCTGAAGTGGTCTGGGTGCCTATAGTGGTGCTTTAACAAAAATAAAGCCAAAAAGGAGAAGCCATGTGTGAAACAATAAGTACACCCTTACTGCTTCCATAGGAATTAAGAGGTTAAAAAGCAGACACGTGCTGGTAATCAATGCCCTTGAATAATTGATAATCAGCAAGTGTGACCACCTCTACAAAAGCCAAAGTTTTAGCACTTTGCTTGTCTGGAGCATTCATGTGCGTATTAAAGGGATTCTATAGTGCCAGGAAAACAAAGCCGTTCTTCTGGCAATATAAGTTCTTATAGTGCCCCTCCTCGTTTCACCAAAATTCTCAACTAATCACAATTTGTTTGAAACCAAATGCACAAGTCTATTGGTAATTCATTTATTACATTTCAGTGAATAAACCCCTTACTTTTACACAGCATTGCTGTTTTTGCAGGAGAAAAATTAAGCCTTTGCAAGAATTCAAGACAAATTGTAATAGTTATATAGCCGATCAAACGAGAAGAGGCATTCAGAGACACTGAAAGCTGTACTGAAAAAAATAGAAACATAGAAGTATATATTTTTAGATTCTATAAATCTACAAATAATTAAAAAAAACAGTTAGAGCCATGTTTATCACATGACTTTATGAAACTACTCCATGCACCATACAATATGAATGCAGAAGCTACAAATCCAGAGACAGCAGTATAAATATAAATCTACTGGTGTGTTTATTTGTAACAAAAGATTATATAGTCTACATGGACCTATAGTTTGCTGTGTGCTGGACATGTTATATACAGATTTTTAAAGGAACAATTCACTGATTAAAAGAAAAACAACAACAATAATCGCTATTTAGTAGATAAATTCCAAACAAAACATGCTTGGATTTTTTTCTGCAGGCTGTTGAGGATTATGAAAAAACAAAGCTTGCAAACAGCTGCAGATCTGGTGTCTGCAGCCTTTGTAAGCCTCCATTCAGAGGTTTACAAAATCAGAGGCTTTGCATCGAATTTATATTCATAGACTTCTCAATGAGTTGTAGCTCTGTGGAGCTAATGGTAGAGGGAGGGAACTTTTTTATTTTTGTTGCACCCCTGAACAGTAATATAACTCAAAAAATGTTTACCCTATGTTTGTGTGAGTGCTATGCATCCTATGTTTCTAATACATGTTATGCCAGCTGTTTACATGAAACGAATGTTGCAGTGAAGGCACATTATTTGTGTAATTTATCAACTTTTTGACCACTATATAGTGTATGTCATGGTCAGTTTTAAACTTGGTGAGCAACGGCATACTTTAATATCGTGATCAAAAGTACTCACTACAAGTCTTAATGCAGTCAGCAAAACCAAGCTATTTTTGAATGCCTACTAATGAGACTGTGGCAAATCTAGCCACTTCAGACTATATTTCCCACTTAAGACTTAAGTTTGTGTGATATTGTGGCTTTAAGACTACCTGAACTGTCCATGTTCCCTATTCTATATTTTATGTGAACGAGAGAATTCGTATGCTGGCGGCACGAAAGCCACCAGCATTCATGCAGTTGTTTCACGAACAGTGAATTTCAACACTGTTCGTGAAACGAACAAACTACCGAATGGGAGACCACACACAGGAGGTCGTGTGGCTCCCATCAAGGATCGCAACAATGTATCTTTCAGCAGTTAATAGATGTTCAGGGTGGCCGCCATTCGGATACCGACCACTCGGCGGCGGCCATCTTGGATCCTTTGTTAGCCCAGCGGTATTTGGTGGTCGAGTGCCTGGAACTAAAATCAGCTACTCGACAGCACGAATACCGCTTGACTTCCAGGCCGTTCGGGAGCCCCGGTCTTTCGGTACTTTATCTCTGTATGTGTATTCGTGACTTTGTAAAGAATGTGTGTTCAAGTGTATTTCGTGTGGCGTTCGGCTAATTGTGCTGGGATCTGAGCGGTACTTTCATGAAGTATGCGCTCAGACCCCAGCTATCTGCCGAACGGTTATTCGGTATAATAGCATGAATAATGTTAAAGTTATAGATCTTTATGTAAAAAGCCAGTTCTGCTGCAAGGAGGGATAATCTACTTAACTGGATATTCTAGTGAGAGTATCCCTCTCGTACAGCAGTGCATGGTGGGAGAAATGTTCCCCTACTGTACATCCCCTGTAAAGTCAGTAAGGAAACCCCTTGCGTTGGGAACCTCATAAATATTATGACCTGTGATTAAAACCTCAGTTGACTCCCAGCTTATGTGTCGTCTAGTTCTTGGGAAGGAAGGATCTGTATAATGCTACCGGGATTATTATATGCTGCTCCTGTCTACCCGCGGAGATATTGTGGATCATACTGCATCTCCGCTACAGAGACACTTTGTAAATAGCCATGCGATTTGTGAAGGTAACACCAGGCAAGCAATTCCTGGGACAGCAGCACCAGCAGTTGCTCTAAAACTGTCAAAATTGGTACACATCTCACTAGCTGATGTGTATCAAGCTGTTCCTGGATGCCTTATAGAAACATAGAAACATAGAATGTGACGGCAGATAAGAACCATTTGGCCCATCTAGTCTGCCCAATTTTCTAAATACTTTCATTAGTCCCTGGCCTTATCTTACAGTTAGGATAGCCTTAAGCCTATCCCATGCATGCTTAAACTCCTTTACTGTGTTAACCTCTACCACTTCAGCTGGAAGGCTATTCCATGTATCCACTACCCTCTCAGTAAAGTTATTTTTCCTGATATTTTTAAACCTTTGTCCCTCTAATTTAAGACTATGTCCTCTTGTTGTGGTAGTTTTTCTTCTTTTAAATATAGTTTCCTCCTTTACTGTGTTGATTCCCTTTATGTATTTAAATGTTTTTATCATATCCCCCCTGTCTCGTCTTTCCTCCAAGCTATACATGTTAAGATCCTTTAACCTTTCCTGGTAAGTTTTATCCTGCAATCCATGAACCAGTTTGGTAGCCCTTTGTCTGCCTACCTTTAAGTCATCAGAAATAATCACCCCTAAATCCCTTTCCTCAGATGTTGAGGTTAGGACTCTATCAAATATTCTGTACTCTGCCCTAGGGTTTTTACATCCAAGATGCATTATCTTGCACTTACCCACATTAAATGTCAGTTGCCACAATTCTGACCATTTTTCTAGTTTGCCTAAATCATTTGCCATTTGGCTTATCCCTCCTAGAACATCAACCCTGTTACATATCTTAGTATCATCAGCAAAAAGACATACCTTACCATCAAGACCTTCTGCAATATCACTAGTAAAAATATTAAAGAGAATGGGTCCAAGTACAGATCCCTGAGGTACCCCACTGGTGACAAGCCCACGCTTCGAATCTACTCCATTGACTACAAACCTCTGTTGCCTATCACTCAGCCACTTCCTTACCCATTCAACAATATTGGAATCCAAACTTAAAGATTGCAGTTTATTGATAAGTCTTCTATGTGCAACAGTGTCAAAAGCCTTACTGATATCTAGGTAAGCAATGTCTACTGCACCACCCTGATCTATAATTTTAGTTACCCAATCAAAAAAATCAATAAGATTAGTTTGGCATGATCTCCCTGAAGTAAACCCATGTTGTCTCTGATCTTGAAATCCATGGGTTTTTAGATGTTCAACAATCCTATTCTTTAACATGGTTTCCATCACTTTCCCCACTACTGAAGTAAGGCTTACTGGCCTATAGTTGACCAACTCCTCCCTACTACCTTTCTTGTGAATGGGCACAACATTAGCTAAATTCCAATCTTCTGGGACTACTTCTTTTAACAATGATTGGTTAAATAAATCTGTTAATGGTTTTGCCTGGACACCACTAAGCTCTTTTAATAACTTTGGGTGTATTTCATCAGGTCCCATTGACTTATTTGTCTTTACCTTTGACAGTTGAACTAGAACCTCTTCCTCTGTAAACTCACATATAACAAATGACTCATTTGTCCTTTTTCCTAACTGAGGTCCCTTTCCTTCATTTTCATCTGTAAATATCGAACAAAAACAATCATTGAGGCAGTCAGCTAGACCTTTATACTCTTCTACATATCTTCCTTATTTTGTTTTTAATCTAACTAATCCTTGTTTAACTTTTCTTTTCTCATTTATGTATCTAAAAAAAGTGTTGTCCCCTTTTTTACTGACTGTGCTATTTTCTCTTCTGTGGGTGATTTGGAAGCTCTTATAACTTGCTTAGCCTCTTTCTGCCTAATCTTATAGATCATTCTGTGTTCCTCACTCTGGGTTTTTTAATAATTACTAAATGCTAACTTTTTGTTTTTTACTATTTTGGCCACATCTGCGGAGTACCACAGTGGTTTCTTGAATTTTTTGCTTTTACTGATAAGCCTAATGCAATTTTCTGTTGCCTTCAGTAGTGCAACTTTTAAATAATCCCATTTCTCTTGGACTCCATTTAAATTGCTCCAGTCTGGTAATGACTCCTTTACACATATTCTAATTTTAGAAAAGTTTGTTTTTCTAAAGTCTAAAACTTTTGTTTTTGTGTGGTGTGACAGTCACTGTTCTTGTATTAAACCACACTGATTGATGATCACTGGATCCTAAACTTTCACCTACAGTAATATCTGATACCAAATCTCCATCTCTATGATTGAGCCTTTCCAGTAACATCCTAAATTATACAGCGCTGCAGAAATTGTTTATAAATAATAATAACAAAAATATGGTTACTTCAGAGAACAGGATCACTGTGACAGTCAATCACAACTAACAAATGATGTCAAGTTGCACCAGCGTATTCTGGGATCAGTCATAAATTATTTGCTAGGATTAGGGTTAGCTTGCATTAGCTATGATTAGAGTCAGATAAAGTTAGACATAGCATTAACATGATGACCCAGATAGTGTCACTTCACCTAACAGGGTACCTGGCACACCATGGAATCAAGCCAAGTGGCATGACATTGGTGATGAAAAGTACTAGTTAAAAGACTCAAAGTAGCCTGACAAAATTCACTACTTTGGGGAAAAAACCCCAGAAAACGCCCATGATCTGGGGGGCTACAGTTGTGCTGGAGACACCCAGGTGAACTCTTGGACACCAGACTCATCCTTATACCCAATCTGGAATCATCTGCTGAGGTCTACCGAGGATCGAGCAGGGGAGAGGCGGCTGCTCTCTTCACTTGCAAACTGGCACGAGAGTCCCTCAGCTCTCCTCTCTCCTAACCCCACCCCCTTGGACCAGCAGGGGATACACCGGTCCTCGCTGGGCATCCGAAGCAACCCGTCCGGATCGAACCCTAAGGGTTGTACAAAGTGTCAGTGGCACTCCTTATACTTACATTGTATTTTTTTTTCATTGTTTTTCTTTTGCATGATAAAATGCACTTAAAATGGAGGGGGTAGGGGGGTCATTTCAACCATACTGTGTCCCTTTCAGAAAGCAGTTGTGCTAGGCTTCCCCCTATCATCCTTGTCATTAATCCATCATGATGTCATAGGAATGACATTGCTTCACAACTCCGAGAGAGAGGGGTGAGTCAGGGTGCGTGGGCATCGAGGTGGGGGAGAGTTGTGGTAGAAAAAGGTACAGTTGAGTCCCCTGCCGTGTCCTAGCTTGAGACTGATGCTGAAATTACAGCCCTGAGCTCCTGTTAGACGCCACCAGGGCTGCAGGTTGCCATGGCAACTGAGTTATGCTGTGTGTGAAACAGTCACAGATGGTACTTGTTCGAGTCTGAGAGCAAAATATAGGATCCTGTGTTACATAACATGCAGAATGCAGAGGAGCTATGTGTCCCACAACAGTATCTTGTGGTTCTTCTAACAGCATCCTGTGTATAAAGCCCCCACCTGGACAATGTTATCTTATCCCACTACCAGTAATTCCTTAATATTCACACATAGGCCATAAATGGTCACGGATTTCATCAATTTAGAATTTATCAGTTTAAGACGAGATATTTTAGCTTTTTTTTTTTTTTTTTTTTACAGTGTCATTGAGTGTTATATTACACGACGCATCATCATGGACATTTAGAGATGCTGCTCAGCTTTTTAACATTGATGTCAAAAGTTACACTGAACTGTGGAGGCCATCAGCAGGCAAACACCACAATATAGACTTACATGGGAGGAGAGAGTGTGACATCGGGTTGGGGAAAGATGGCACTGGAGGTGCTTGTGGACACGGTATTAAATAGTAAATGGGATTGCGTTTGTGAGGGGTCTTTCGGTTTTGCTAGGGATAAGCCGTCCACGTTTATTTGAAAATTTATATTTTTATTGCATTTGTTTTCCAAAGAATAAAAAAAAGATATACAATGCAATGTATATCTTTTTTAATTTCCCTTCCCATTTTTAACAAATTACACAAATATTAGAATATGTTTAATTAAATAAAATAATACTCACTTAAAGTTTCCTTTTCGGAGGCAGTCTCCATTATGATGTTCATGTCAGTAACACTAAGGAAGTGAAACCTATCTCAAACAATCCTGGCTCTCCTCTTGTTCTCAATGAGAGAGATGGTACATCCCATAAACCTCCACTTTTAGTTCCCAGTCCGGTCCTTGATCCACCCTAAACTGGAAGAAAGGATGAATTCCAGTCACTCATTCTGGACTATTAGGTCTATTCTTAGTAGTTTATTCTTCAGCAGCATTCCATAGGATGATCTATAAACTCATAGCAATCATACAGTTGCCGTTATCAGTTTTGTGAATAGTGCTTTGTGTAGAAGTCTCCTCAGCTGCTCAACCATGCATGTGTGCAGTTAAGGTTCAAGGGAAAATAGACTTGTGAGGCTGCACTCACAATTAGGACAGATATTGGACAGCAAAGGAGGAAGTAAAATAACTCAGTAGAATTTCAGTGAGTCAGGGGTTAGTCTTATAGATGCTGCAATTTTTACAGTATATTTTCAGCTAATTATTTTTCCTCTTTGTCTCCTACAGTAGATACAGCATTGTGTCCACAGATGAAGAAGGCCTCCATTTGCCCTCTCTTGGTGTTAATGGTCATTGGGCTGCTTCTCTCCATCACCCACATTCTCGACGGAAAAGGCGCAACCGCTTTGTAAAAAAGAATGGTCAGTGCAATGTCTACTTTGCCAACCTAAGCAACAAGTCCCAGCGTTATATGGCTGATATCTTCACCACATGTGTAGATACCCGTTGGCGTTATATGCTACTCATCTTCTCAGCTGCCTTTCTGGCATCCTGGCTATTCTTTGCCTTTGTATTTTGGTTTGTTGCTTTCATCCATGGAGATTTGGTTAGTGGGGTTATTACTGGGGGAAAGTCAGGGCCACCTAAGCCATGTCTTATGCACGTCAACAGTTTTGTGGAAGCATTTCTCTTCTCAGTAGAGACACAGACTACAATAGGTTATGGATTCCGTTGTGTAACTGATGAATGCCCATTAGCCATACTTGCTGTGGTAGCCCAGTCTATCCTTGGTTGCCTCATTGACTCTTTCATGATCGGAACTATTATGGCCAAAATGGCCCGGCCCAAAAAAAGGGCCCAGACACTGCTGTTCAGTCACCATGCTGTCATTGCGCAAAGAGATGGAAAACTCTGCTTAATGTGGAGAGTGGGTAATCTACGTAAAAGTCATATTGTGGAAGCACATGTTCGTGCCCAGCTAATAAGACCTTATGTTACTCAAGAGGGCGAATACCTGCCTGTTGATCAGAAGGACCTGAATGTAGGATATGATAGTGGACTGGATCGCATATTCCTGGTATCTCCTATCATCATTGTGCATGAAATTGATGAGGAAAGCCCATTTTACTCCATGGGTAAGGAGCAGCTTGAGGTGGAGGACTTTGAGATTGTAGTTATCCTCGAAGGTATGGTAGAAGCTACAGCCATGACAACACAAGCTCGAAGCTCCTATTTAGCAAGTGAGATTCGCTGGGGACATCGTTTTGAACCTGTTGTATTTGAAGAGAAGAATCACTACAAAGTTGACTACTCACATTTCCACAAGACCTACCAAGTTCCGGGCACACCTGTGTGCAGTGCCAGGGAAATGCATGAGAGTCGTATTACTGCTTTACCATCACCAAGCGCCTTCTGTTATGAGAATGAACTAGCCCTTCTCAGCCAAGAGGAGGATGAGGATGAAGATGCAGTCGGTGGCGTTGCAGATGAAGGAGTTATCCATGTCATGGGAAGCCATCTAGAGCTAGACCGTCTCCAGGCTTCCATTGCATTAGATAACATTTCCTATCGTAGAGAATCGGCTATATGACGGAGCTAATTAGTTAGAAAAATCTTCTGTGCTTGCAGTGATTACATATTGGCTGTGTCTATAAAACTAAAGCATATACACTTATGTCTGAAGACATTGGCACCCATTAAATAACAATCTGTTGCCGTACCAAAAGGTTTTACCGAATATATTCTGATGACTTATTCAGAAAATACTTTACGTTCTGGAAGACATATATGTAGGACATATACAACAATGTTTTATTGGTTATAATACTGAGGGGCAGAATGTGGTCACATTTTGGGGACCAGCAAAGATTGGGTGAAATCAGTGTATATAAATATTTTGTACAGATAAAACAAGAAATAAACCTTGAATCTGTGTTCTTCCAATCTGTTAGACTATATAACATTTCTACAAATCATATATCACTTGTTCAGTTATTCATATTACCCTCCAAAGAAAAGAAAAAAGAGAAGAAAAACACATTTTACACTTATTGAAAGAGAAATTGTAGCTTTGGTTACTCTTCATCGAATGTAAGGAGCAGGAAAACGGAGTGTTTTATTTTTTGATATTTTTTTCGTTCAGCGCTATTGTTTTCAATTTCTCTTTAATATGTTTGTTCATAAACTTTGAGGAATTACTGGAAGCCACTTGTCAATATTTGCAGATCACAAAGATCAGTAAGGTAATATAACGTGAAAATAATGTTCTTCTCTACAGAGTGATTTGGTTAATTTGGTGACCCGGGCTGCAAATGTCAATTCAATTACAATGTAAATTAATGCTAAGTTTATGTTGGCAACAAAAACGAAACTTGAACATCGGAATAGGTAAGGTAATATTGTTAAATGATAACGTTGGAAGGATTGAAACAAGAGACTTGACAAATAGTGTGCAATACAAATAATTAGGTGCGTGGTGCCATTAAATATAATGATCTATTATATTAAAAAGCACCAATGCTAAATATTTTACAGAGAAACGTGCAAATTATTCTACAAAAATAAGTGATACACACTTTTTCTACCTCATTAATACAATTTGCAAAAATCCACAATAATGACATAAAAAAGAAAAAATTATATAGTGTAAATTTGCATAAAATTAGAAGAAACACATGCCAGGAATGGCACTCGTTTAATTTTTTTATTATTGTTTGAATGTTATTTCTCTTAACACACCACATTTTACATTATTGTTGACACACGTCAAAGTGGCCTTTAGGCGTCTGATGTCATTAGGGGCCAAGCCTCTATATTTAGTATTGGGCCACAAACCTAATTAGTTCCGAACCACAGCTAACAGTGTTAGCCCCCACACCCGCTGCTGCCTTGGTTATTGGTACCCTCTCATCCTTGGGGCCATCTTAGCATCAGCCATTTAAGTTGCGACTGGTATCCAGCTTATTTCATATGGGCTCCATTGCATAACCGGGCCACATGCCTACCTACGCCTTTCTCTCTTATAATCACTAGCCCACAGGCTCTGGGATTACAAGGGCATCCAGCATGGCCTTAGCTTAGAGTAGTGATCTTCCAAGACAAAAACCACTGATTCACGCTGTGAAAGGCAGTACCGATCCCAAAGCTAAACCAGAGATCAAGATTCAACCCCCTATCACAAACACTGGCTGAAACAAGTCACCATGACGTTGCATACACGTTTCACTACCTGATTATCGTTTAACTTTATTTTACTTTACGTCATAAACCGAAAAACGTGTATGTCTGCTTCATTGTCCTAAATGTTACAAATGATTCTTTGCTTATGTTATGCTATTGGGGCACCTCAAACATGTTTGTACACATATGCACTGCAAAAATAAAGAATTATTAAAAAAAAAAATGAGAAGAAACAGGAGGACAGGGGTCAGGGGAAAAGAATAATGTTTACAAAAGGGGAGCAGATAAAGTACAGCTCAAAATTACAGGCTCCAAAGATAACACTACTTCACTATTTCATTGTCATAACTGATTTCACAGAAGCAGAGGCAAACGGTAGTTTACAGAATCCATTGGGTCGAAATACAGATAAAATAATTTCTTTATTCAAAATAAATAAAACAGGTCAACTCTCCAGTTTTTCTTACACTCACAGTCCAATGCTGAACAGAGTGCCAATGTCTGCTCCTGAGCCCCAACAGTTCCGTGAGGTGAAGCCGTGATGTCCTTATGTATGTGTAATAATGCGTTTCGCCTAAGATACCGCTACCTCAGTTTTCAGGGAGTCTTGATTATACCTGTCAGTTTTTTTAAATTAATAAGACACACTGACCAGGCGGTAACAATATTTATTAGCATGGCTTTTGCCGAATGGAAAATTAGATTAGGACGCATTACGTAACTAATGCCTATTAGTTGAAACCAGTGTAATCAATATTCTGCACAAATTTTCAAATAAATCTCTAACATAAAAATGGTTATATAGATGGTTTTACTATACGGAAATGAGGATGATATATTTTACAAAAGACTTATTATATTAAAAAAAACATATGTATTAAAAAACACAAGATCAATAAATTTTTTCATAACTTAAAATACAATAAAAACTGAACCACAAGCAAGAGATAATAAAAAATTAACAATAAAAACAGAAAACACTATTATTAAAGTTAGCCTATACACTGATTGGCCACAACATTAAAACCCTCTGGCTAGCATCGTGTAGGTCTCCCTCGTATTGCCAAAACAGCTCTGACGCATCGAGGCAAGGACTCCACAAGACCTCTGAATGTGTCCTGTGGTATCTGGCATCAAGACATTAGCAGCAGATCCTTTAAGTCCTACGAGTTGTGAGGTGGAGCCTCCATGAATCGGATTTAGTGTTCCAGCACATCCCATAGATGCTCAATTGCATTGAGATCTGGATCATTTGGAGGCCAAGGCAACACCTTAAACTCTTTGTCATGCTCCTCAAACCATTCCTTAACAATTTTTGCAGTGTGACAGGGTGCCTTATCCTGCTGAAAGTGGCCACTGCGATCAGGGAACACTATTGACATGAATGAGTGTACGTGTCAAAGTAACATCCACATGAATGCCAGGACCCATGATTTCCCAGCAGATCATTGCCTAGAGCAGTGATGGCGAACCAATGGCATGCGTGCAACAGGTGGCACGCCGGGCCCTCTCTGTGGGCACGCGGCCATAGGTTCGCCATCAATTTAGAGTAGGCACCCGCCTACCCAAAACTGCAGGTGCCTACTCTGCTTTCTTGTCGGGAGGACAGGAAGCAGGGGGAGGGATCTCGAAGCAGCTCTCCTGTCCTCCCGCGAGCAATCTGTGTGGAGCATTGCCGAACATTACCATGGCAACTCTCCACACAGCATCGCACAGGAGGACAGGAGAGCTGCTCCCTACAGTACTCACCAGCACCGGACCACCATGGATGGCTGTGTCCCCACCCCCCTTCATCAAAGGTAAGAAGAAGGGGGGTGGTACTGATTTAATATACTTTTTTTAAAACAAAAAATTGTATGTATCTTCAACCCCCCCACACAGCACCCCTACCACCTCACACACACAGCACCCCTACCCCCCCCACACAGCACCCCTACCCCCCACAGCACCCCTAAGCCCCAACACACACAACACCCCTCACACACACAACCCAGCACCTCACACACACACCTCTCACACACAGCACTCCACACACACTCCACACACACTCCACACCCTTACACACAAACACATACACTGCACCCCTCAATGCAGTATATGTGTGTGTGTATTCAGCAGTCTTTATGTATTCAGCAGTGTGTGTGTGTGTGTATTCAGCAGACTCTGCGTACTCCGCAGTGTGTGTATGTATTCAGCAGTGTATGTGTATTCAGCGGACTGTGTGTGTGTGTTCAGCAGACTGTGTGTATGTTTGTGTGTATTTATTTAGCGGACTTTGTGTATGTATTTAGCAGTCTGTCTGTGTGTGTATTTAGCAGTGTGTCGGTGTGTGTATGTATTAAGCAGTCGGTGTGTGTGTCGGTGTGTGTATGTATTAAGCAGTCGGTGTGTGAATGTGTTCAGCAGTCTGTGTGTATGTATTGCATTTGTTGGAGATACTAATAAATATAAGCTTAATTTGATCTATTTATATCATTATATTAAAATTTTTATAATTGGACTCTCTGTTGTGGACAACTGTATGAGTTGTTTTTTTCTAAACTTAAACCTCAGTATTCAGGTTTAATTGCCGTGTTGGCACTTTGAGGAAAAAAAGTTGGCATGTATTGCGGTTTAGTCAGTCGGACTCAAAAAGGTTTGCCTTCACTGGCCTAGAGCATACAATTGCCTCCACCCAGGCCAGCCTTAGGCCATTAGGCTTCCTGTGCCAAAATAATTCACGGTGCCCCCATCCTCCCCTGTCATACACCTTCATCCATATATATGTGTGTGTGTGTGTGTGTGTGTGTATAGAAGTGTAGGTTTGTATGGGGGATTTATTAAATTAACAATGATTTAAAAACAAATATATTTTTTTTCTCTGTTGTTACCTTGCAGTGAGAGGGAAATGCATATCTTTGGTGTTCCAGAGTGCTGGGAATCTGGTCTGCCCCTTCACCGGGTGCAGAATATGAGTAACTGTCTCGCAAGCTCAGGCTTTAGTGTCAGAGCTTTCCTCTGGTAATCCACAGCAATGAACTGATTGGCCGGAGTTCAGAAGACAGCTACTTCTGGTCTGCAGCCAGCAGAGAAGTGCAGGCCAGAGGTGCCAGATTGCCTCTGCTGCCTTACAGAGGAGCAGACTTAGTATATCACATAATACTGTGACACACAGTTACAGGCAGACAGTCACACACACACACACACACACTCAATTGCCTGTATACAGTCACACACAGGTGCAGGCAGACAGTCACACACACAAACAGTTACAAGCAGACAGTCAGACACACTCAGTTACAGGCAGACAGTCACACTTGCTCAGTTACAGGCAGACAGTCACAGAGACAAACATACAGTTACAGGCAGTCACACAGTCACAAGCAGACAGTCACACACACTCTGTTACAGGCAGGCAGGCAGGCAGACACTCACCCAGGCAGATAGGCACACACTCAGTTAAAGGGACACTGTAGGCACCTAGACCACTTCTGCCCATATTTTATAAACTGCAATAATAACCCTGCAGGGTTAACTCCACCTCTAGTGGCTATCTACTAGACAACCTGTGCTAGAGCATCGCTGGACGTCCTCACGCTGTGTGAGGACCTCCAGCATCGCTCAATTCCCCATAGGAAAGCATTGAAAAGCATTTTCAATGCTTTCCTATGGAGAGCTCTAATGCACATGCTCGGCATTGCCGCGCATGCGCATTAGGTTTTCTCAGCCGGCGGACGGGATCAGTCTCACCCACCGGCTGATGGAATCACTGGAAGGAGCGGCGGCGACCCACCCCTTCAGCAACCGGGGATTGGGAGGTGGGAGGGAGAGGGGACCTGCAGTGCCAGGAAAATTTATTGTTTTCCTGGCACTGGAGTTTCCCTTCAAAAGGCAGACAGTCACACACACAGTTGAAGTCACACATACAGGCACAGGCACACACAAAGGCACAGTTACAGTCACACACAGGCAGACAGCCACACACAGTTAACAGTCACACAAAGGAAGACAGTCACACACACACAAAGGCAGACAGACACACACACACACACACACTCACAGGCAGAAAGCCACACACATAGGCAGTCACACACACAGACAGACATTCAACACACACACAAACACAGAGAGGCAGACAGTCACACACACAGACAGTCACACAAACACACACACACACACACACAGTGGAGGCAGTGCAGCTGTAGCCTAGTTGTTGGGGAAGCAGGAACTCCTTCCTGCTTTCCTCTTCCTGTGCTGCAGCAAGCCAGGAGCTTCTGGGAGCTGTTAGCTATGCCTCCATTTAACCCCTCCTCTGCCACTCGCAAGCTCCGCCCTGGTAATGGTAAGCCCCGCCCCTGCTGTCGTCCTATTTTCTTTCATAGTCCCGGGTGGAGAATAATTAATCCTCCACACAGGTACTTACTCTAGCTCCCCCTGCACTCCTGTCTCCCGGCCATGTGTAAGCTGTGCGGCCACATGGCGTCCCCTGCTCCATGGCTCCCTGTGCGGCCGCACAGCTCGCACACCCCTAGAGCCGGCTGTTGTGGTCGTGACCTAAATATGAATATTAATCTCTTAATACATAATAATTAAGCAATACGGAACAACATTAATATTTTTATAATTCATGGTATTATGGTCGAATATGTGGATAGAAAATACACAAAACGTTGTAATATTAAATGTATATTTAATATAACTATAACAAATAAACAGATGCTAGCAGAATGCCAATTTACTACAATTATGATAATACAAAACTACAACATATTACTTACAAGGCCCCAGCCCTTTGGCTGGGGTTAAGTCAGAGCTGGTACTACATCTTAGGTTCAGTCAGTTACAGGCAAAGGGAGCTTGCTTCTCCTAACATCTGGTTTTTATTCAGTGTAAGTAGGCTGGCCTGTGATGTCACTGCCAGAAGCACAGGTCTTCCTACACACTCCCCCTAGTGGTGCCCCCAAAGCATTACACTAAATATGCTTTACTGACATCTAGTGGTGCGTCTAAAGCATTAAGCTCATTATGCTTTTTTTTATGACAAAAAGTCATTAATTAATAAATACCATTACACCGGCCCTTCCTCCACCAGCCTGCCTTCTTCCCACAGTGCATTTTGCTGCCATCTCTTCCTCAGGTAAACCACACACACAAGCACCTTCCCATGCACATGATGTTAAAGAAAGTATGATTCATCAGACCAGGCAACCTTCTTCCATTGCTCCAGGGTCAAGTTTTGACGTATACATTCCCATTGAAGGTGCTTTTGGCAGTGGACAGGGTTCATCATGGGCAGTCTGACATGATTTTGGCAGTCTCATCATGGGCAGTCTGACATACGCACAAGATATACTGTATTTTCCAACACGTTTCTATCATGGCCAACATTACGTTTTTCAGCAATGAGTTACAGTAGCTCTTCTATGTGATTTGTCCAGGCTAGCCTTAACTCCCATTAGCATCAACAAGCCTAGAGCACCCATGAGACTGACACCGGTTCACTGATTGTTGGTGGTCGATGCACTGGGATAGAGTCCCTCTTGGTCTTCAGCCCAGGTAGGCCGCAGGTACGAGGCTGTAGCACTGTTTTGGAAGGAGCACTGGGGGGCGCTCATCTCCCGCCTCGCCTCGCTCCACTCTCCCTCTCCAGCCAACATCGTTGGTGTCTCAAGGCGGGCTGATAGTTTGACCCAGAAGTTGTCAAAGATCATGGCCAGACGTTGCTGTATGGACTGGTATGCTCCATGTGTAGCCTTGGTAAGTTCCTGTGCACGAGGTGGTAGTATGTCTGCCATCTTGTGGGATTCTGCCTTTTCCACTGCCTGTGTCAATGTGGGTACTGGAAGACAGCAGAAAGTAGTGTGGTTCACCAGTGGGGACCGGGATAACCCCCACCGATCCAGAGGGGGGTGACAGCTTTTCGCTGATCAGAGAACTAGGAGAGCGGCTGTTCCTCCTCAGCTCAAGTTTGAATAGGCCGTGAGCCCCAGTCCAGTTACCCAGAATAGAACTGGCTTGTGTCGGGTATCTTTGGGTGCACCGTTGGCAGCTTATCAGGGTGAGCACTATTTAAGGTCAGAATAAGCCTGTGGCCCGCAGCTGGACCCAGGTTTTCAGTGCCAGGTGTGGGAGCTCAGACGAGGCATGTCTGATCCGACTGGCAGTCAAGCTCTGCCCCCCCTTCAAGACCAATTTATGCACATTCCAAATTGTCCTGCTAGATAAATCAGGATCTTTGTTTTCAGTAAAGTAACTTTTTAATACATTTTGAGCCAGGATTTTATTTTCTGTACCGAATATTAAATAATTGCTCATTCTCCATGGTCTGTCTGGTGTTAATGAAAGATGTTTAGATACATGTAAAATAATATACAGACACAAAGATAAAGCACCGCGCTTACAGCAGCAGTGGCTTAGTATCCAACAGCTTAAAATACATAGTAAAAACAAAGAAAAACGTTACCTGCGCTCTGGCCTAGATCCCCATGTGCATTTGAACAAAAATGGAGGCTCTTTAGTTCTATTCTAAATGGCCATTTGAATATGTAAGCTCACCTAATGGCTAGTGTAGGAACTCACCTATTGAGGCTTGCCTTGACGTGGCTGGTGAGCTTACATATTCAAATGGCCATTTAGAATAGAACTAAAGAGCCTCCATTTTTGTTCAAATGCACATGGGGATCTAGGCCAGAGCGCAGGTAACGTTTTTCTTTGTTTTTACTATGTAAAATAATAGTTGCATGGTCTGACCAATTTATAGACTTCACAATATATGGTATTGTGGATTAATTAAACAAGCCTGTCGATTCTAGAATACATACTGTAAATTGAAGAATAGTGAGAGTGAAGTATCTATCCCATTTGTGAAATAGTAACCAAATATCATACAAGCCTTGTGAAAAGAGATATTAGGAACATAGATATTTGTTTTTATATTCTATTATTATTTTATTTTAATTATAATGATTTATTTTTATTTTTCTAATTTTTATTCTTCAGTATACATTTTTTTTAATTTTTTTTATATTAGTTATATTCATTATTATGTATCTTTATGTCTTTTATTTTCATTATCTTTAAATATAAGCTGCTAATTTTTATGCTGACATAAATTATTTTTTTACATTTTCTTTTTCCTTTTATGTAACATATAGGCTCAATTTAATAAAATTGTTTTCTTTTTTTTTATTATTCATTATCTCTTGGTTGTGCTTAAGTTTTTATATGCCTTTTGTAACATAATATATCCTCTTTTCTGCATAGTAAAATCATCTATATAACCATTTGTATGTTAGAGATTTGCATGAATATTTCTGCAGATTATTGATTACACTTGACTAATAGTTAATACTTAAGTGATGCTTCCCAATCTAATTTTCCATTCATCACAAGTTTAGTTACCACCTGGTAGTATGTCTTATTCATTTAAAAGGACTGATAGGTATGATCATGAATCCCTGCTATCTGAGAAAGCCATGTCTTTGGCGAAACGCGTCATTGTGTATATGTAAGGACCTCACCACTCCAAGTTCCAGAACTGTTGCATTTGGCACTCGTACCTTAAAGTTTGTTCAGCATTGGACAGCTACGGATTTCAGGTGGAAGAGAAAGTGGAGAACTGTCCTGTTTTACTTGTTATTTCGAATAAAGAAATTATTTTACCTGTTTTCAACCCTATGGATTCAGTACACTACTTCTTGCCTCTGTTTATGTTAAGTCTATCGAATTAGTGTTTATCATTGGAGCCTGCTCTAATGCTGTACCATTAGATTGTCAGCACACTTTTTTATCATGTGTCTACCTTTTATTTGTGAAACTAGTTTGATTGGTTTCACATTGGTCAGAAGCTGTAATTTACTTTATTGCATGACACAATTACACGTTATATCTAGCGCCGGTGGTTATCACACTATTTTGTACCGTAAGTCTAGTAGTATTTTATTTGCTGTCCTTTCACCCTTACCACTATTTCCTCTAATTATTTTTATAGGATTTTATGACAGTGTTTTTTTAAATCTAGACACTTTTTAGGTTGCTGCTATTTTTGGGTACTTGTGCATATAATTTATATCAGTAACTTCATGGACTGGTAGGATACTGGCATTTATTAAAAAAAAAAAAAAAAAAAGGTTTTGTCTACTTATATATGGGACAAAATATAATCCTCCCCCCCCATGACTCCTCTTCTGCAACTGTCAAAAATAAGTTCTCAGTGATTACTTTTCTAGCAACCTATTTCATTACCCCTACTTATACCCTTTGTGTCACTATACCACACTCCCTCTAGCATGTAAGCTCATTAACCAGGTCCCTCAACCCCTCTATTCCTGTGCGTCCATATGTCTGGTTACAATTACATGTCTATTAGTCCACTCATTGTACAGGGCTACGGAATTTCCTGGCGTTATATAAATAATAAAAATAATCATAAAATAAATCATTATAACCCCACTCTGATATACAGTAAAAATTGGAAAATTAAAAAAAAAAAAAAAGGTGTAATAAATAATTTCATGTTACTTTATTATTATTTTATTTTGACAAAAGAAAACAATAAAACAAATGGTTTCCTTTTTTGAGGTAGAAAAGAAAATTGCTTTACCCAGGATGAACATTAGCAGATGTCAATGCAGAGATGAACCTGATGACCTTAAATGGGAAGTATCACTTTCTAGATTTTTGGTTTTTTTAGCAAAATATTATTTGTGAGGTGTGAAAATGCAATTAAATGTTGAAATCCACACTTTCTTATCCTGCAGTCTTAGTGCTTCCATCTTAGTTCTTAGTCAATAGCTGTTATAAGCGGTGTCCTTTGCACCTGGAAGTCAGCATCGAGAAAACACGCAGAGAAAATTAGAAATTAAAAACAATGGGAGTATTTATCAAAGTGTTCTGACAGTTTGCATGCTAGCGTTATATCAATCATATTTATTAAAGTGATTTTAAAAAAAAAAGTGTTCATAGTAAATATCACCAGTTTTAACAGAAATTCCATCTTAGAAGAATATCAACTTTATAGTGGAAACATTCCAGGAAGATTCCACATCTGTTTTGTCAGAATAAAAACAGTGGAAAAATGAATCCATTAAGGCCTCCGATTGTCTCCTCCGATTGACCCTCCACAGGAGCGGATGGTGGAATGGATTGGAGGTTTTAGGCATCCGAAGACTTGTTCCGTGCAGGCCTTTATCTCCCTCCACAGGGTAAGTGACTAATAATGTCTTGGTTTGCCGTTCAGATACCATTAACCAAAACTTCACACATAAGAAATTTAAATTAAGTCAGGATATCTTCTGGCTGTAAGTCATGCTCCGCTTCTCTGAGTCATTTGACCATCTTGTAGAAAGCTCTGATACTTCACTAGTGCAGGTCACATTCTGACAACCACTCTCACTAGTAGCCTCTGCTTTGAGGACCCAGATAACTCCCACCAGTCTAAGGGAGCCTAGTTTGGCTGCAATACAAGGGAGCAGCAGACCCCCCCACACAGTCTCCAAGTTGGGCCTCACTGGCAGGAGATGCAGTCTCTATGCTAATGGGCCAGTCCACAGCTTGGTTCATTTGAAAAATATCACAGAATCCTTGCTATGTCTGGGTCTCACCCGAAGTCAGAAATTCAGCTTATTATAGCCAATAAACAAACAAACAAGTAAGCAAATTATTGGAGGAGGTCCAGTCTAACATGACCTCCAGCCCTTGCCATCCCCCCGACTCCTCCCCCAGTTTGTTTCATTTTATAATTAGTAGATCAATTCACAGACAGGAGTTTTGGTCTTTTTGCTTCACACCAATTTTGTGCTTTTTACATTAATATTGAAACATACAAACAGCCAGATATTCAATGTTATTTGTGGGGAGAGTAAAGAGATATATATATATATAAAACCAAAGATGGCTAGGGCTATACTCACCTTAACATGCATATATTATATAGTGCGGCTGCAGGGTGCTTTCAAAGCCCGTCCTTTTCAAGTTATGTCATCTCAGGGAAGTTCTGGCATGTACATACTCTGTGTCAGCCTGCCCAAGATTTGTAATAATTACTCTTCTAGACAGTAGTGTTTTTTTTTGCTACGGCCAGCATTTTATGTTACTCACTCCTGATAATGATACGTCAAGAGATGCGAGTCAGAGAGTGCACGTTTCTCCTTCCAGGCCTCTCTTCCAGCATATCAGATCTAGAGAAAGACTGAATTAGTGGTATTAGTAAATACTACTCTTGGTCTTGCTCAAACATAAATTCAATTTAACACTAATGCTAAGAAAATCATGTAAATCATTATACATAAATGTGTGACTGGTGGACACAAATAGACCAGAACACCGAACACCCCTACATCACTTTCATTTATTCATTATAAAGTGACAAGCTACAATTATAATATTAGTTATAAAATGAAAGATCAGACTAGTGCAGAATATAGCACATAATCTCTGCAATAGTCAAGACCAAATTGGTGAAAACTTTTTTGAGCAAACTGCCGCAGAGGACAGCCACCAATGAAGTTGTGCAAGGAGCAGCATCAATCAGGTATCAACACCTGTGCCTAAATTGTGATAATCTACTGCATTTACAAAGGCACTTGTGACACTCAGAACTAGCTCTCCTTTTGACTTGTCCTGGAATACAGGGACCAAGCAGCCAGCCAACAGGTCCAAAGACTCTTTTAGTAAGATACCTGAACAAATAAACCAGGACACACAGTTCCAAAAGGAACTAATATTCTAATATTCTGAGCTTTATTTTAACTCATTACTAGCACATATGCGCATACCATTCATTATCCTTAATGTGACAAACTAAATATAATACAATTATTCAAATTATATCGGAAAACATACACAAACCTAACATATTTACAAAGATAGTGGGGAAGACAATATCTAACGTGGAATATCTCTCCTACCTGCAGAACTCCTTTGTAAATGATGTAAATCTACCTAAATATGAAAATTAACAAGCCTTGCTATTCAGGTAGTCAGGGGCGTACCTAGAGCATGTGGCACCCGGGGCGGGTCCTGAGTTTGGCACTCCCCCCTCCAAAAAAAAAAAAAATACCTACTAAATTTTTTAAATGTGTTCTTTTTTACATTTTTTTTTAAATGTATTGCACAAATTTGTAAACTTTCTAAAACCCCTGTCCCTTCTACAAAATCCCTACACCCCCTCACATACAGTTACAGGCAGACAGTCACACATATAGTCACAGGCAGTCATACACACAGTCCGTCACAAGCAGTAACACACAGTCACGGACACTGTTACAGGCAGAAAGTCACATATACAATCACACACACGGTTACAGCCACACACAGACACATTACAGGCAACATTACACAGTCACAGGCAGACAGTCACACACACACAGTCACACACACACATTTACAGACAACATTTACACAGACAGTTACAGGCAGACAGTTACACACACATACACAATTACAGGCAGACAGTCACACACACACACACACACACATACACACAGTTACAGGCAGTTCCACACACACACACAATCACAGGCAGATAGTTACACACACATACACAGTTAAAGGCAGACAGTTACACACACACACAGTTACAGGCAGACAGTTACACACACATACACAGTTACAGGCAGACAGTCACACACACATACACACAGTTACAGGCAGTTCCACACACACACACACACACACAATTACAGGCAGACAGTTACACACACATACACAGTTACAGGCAGACTGTTACACACACACACACAGTTACAGGCAGATAGTAACACACACACACACAGTTACAGACAGACAGTTACACACAGTTCCAGACAACAGTTACACACACATACACACAGTTACACACACAGTGACAGGCAGACAGTTACACACACACACATACACTTACAGGCAGACAATTACACACACACACACACAGTTACAGGCAGACAGTTACACACACATACACACAGTTACAGACAACAGTTACACACACAAACACACACACAGTTACAGGCAGACAGTTACACACACATACACACAGTTACACACACACAGTTACAGGCAGACAGTTACACACACACACACATTTACAGGCAGAGAGTTACACACATATACACACAGTTACAGACAACAGTTACACACACACAGTTACAGGCAGACAGTTACACACACATACACACAGTTACAGACAGGCCCGGACTGGCCATCGGGCATACCGGGCAAATGCCAGGTGGGCCGCGAAGGCCGAGGCCGGCAGGGGAGAACACAGAATCTCCCCGGCCAGCCCCTGCAGGGCCAGCGCTACCCGAGCACCAGCCCTGCTGTGTACCTTCATGCCTTCATCAAAGATCTCCCTCCTCCCTGGGCCTGAGGCACTGTTACAAGCGGCCGCAGGCGGGGGAGTAAGGGAGGGAGGCAGGAGAGGACCGGCGGAGCTCTAGCCAGCAGCTCCGCCGGGTCCTTACCACGGCAACGCTCAGATCTCGCGAGAGTGAACTCTAGCCTGCAGGCTAGAGTTCACTCTCACCACTAGGACCACCAGGGAAAGCAGCACGGCACCTCCACATGGCAACAAGGCTCCCCCCTATGGCAACAAGGCTCCCCCCCCATGGCAACACACACACACAGTTACAGGCAGACAGTTACACACACACACACACACACACACAGGCTAAAGTTAAGAAGGGAGGGGGGGATATAACTTTTTAAAAATTATTAATAAAAAATATATTTAAATTCACACTCACACATAGCACCCTCAGACACACACAGCACCCTCAGACACACACAGCACCCAGATACACACAGCACCCTCAGACACACACACAGCACCCAGACACACACAGCACCCTCAGACACACACAGCACCCAGACACACACAGCAGCCTCAGACACACACCGCACCCACAGACACACACAGCACCCACAGACACACACAGCACCCAGACACACACAGCACCCTCAGACACACACAGCACCCTCAGACACACACAGCACACCCAGACACACACAGCACACCCAGACACACACAGCACACCCTGACACACACAGCACCCTCAGACACCCTACAGGCTAGAGTTCACTCTCACCACTAGGACCACCAGGGAAGGCAGCACGGCACCTCCACATGGCAACAAGGCTCCCCCGTATGGCAACAAGGCTCCCCCCCCCATGGCAACACACAGTTACACACACACACACACACAGTTACAGGCAGACAGTTACACACACACACACAAACACACACAGTTACAGCAGACAGTTACACACACACACAGTTACAGGCAACAGTTACACACACACACAGTTACACACACACAGTTACAGGCAGAGAGTTACACACATATACACACAGTTACAGACAACAGTTAGACACACACACACACACACAGTTACAGGCAGACAGTTACAAACACATACACACAGTTACAGACAGGCCCGGACTGGCTATCGGGCATACCAGGCAAATGTCAGATGGGCCACGATGGCTGTGGGCCGAGGCCGGCAGAGGAGATCACAGAATCTCCCCGGCCAGCCCCTGCAGGGCCAGCGCTACCCGAGTGCCAGCCCTGCTGTGTACCTTCATGCCTTCATCAAAGATCTCCCTCCTCCCTGGGCCAGAGGCACTGTTACAAGCGGCCGCAGGCGGGGGAGTAAGGGAGGGAGGCAAGAGAGGACCGGCGGAGCTCTAGCCAGCAGCTCCGCCAGGTCCTCTCACGGGATTCTGAGTGTTGCCGCGGTTACCACGGCAACGCTTAGATCTCGCGAGAGTGAACTCTAGCCTGCAGGCTAGAGTTCACTCTCACCACTAGGACCACCAGGGAAGGCAGCACGGCACCTCCACATGGCAACAAGGCTCCCCCCTATGGCAACAAGGCTCCCCCCCCATGGCAACACACACACACAGTTACAGGCAGACAGTTACACACACATACACACAGTTACAGACAGGCCCGGACTGGCTATCGGGCATACCGGGCAAATGCCCGGTGGGCCGCGATGGCCGTGGGCCGAGGCCAGCAGGGGAGATCACAGAATGTCCCCGGCCAGCCCCTGCAGGGCCAGCGCTACCCGATCGCCAGCCCTGCTGTGTGCCTTCATCAAAGATCTCCCTCCCTGGGCCAGAGGCATTGTTACAAGCGGCCGCAGGCGGGGGAGTGAGGGAGGGAGGCAGGAGAGGACCGGCGGAGCTCTAGCCAGCAGCTCCGCCGGGTCCTCTCACGGGATTCTGAGCGTTGCCGCGGTTACCACGGCAACGCTCAAATCTCACGAGAGTGAACTCTAGCCTACAGGCTAGAGTTCACTCTCACCACTAGGACCACCAGGGAAGTCAGCACGGCACCTTCACATGGCAACAAGGCTCCCCCCTATGGCAACAAGGCTCCCCCCCATGGCAACACACACACACATAGTTACAGGCAGACAGTTACACACACACACACACACAGGCTAAAGGTAAGAAGGGAGGGGGGATTTAACTTTTTAATAATTCTTAATAAAAAAATATATTTAAATGAATAAATTCACACTCACACACACACACAGCACCCTCAGACACACACAGCGCCCACAGACATACACAGCACCCACACACACACACACAGCACCCCCAGACACACACAGCACCCCCAGACACACACAGCACCCTCAGACACACACAGCACCTTCAGACACACACAGCACCTCCAGACACACACAGCACCCCCAGACACACACAGCACCCCTCAGACACACACACACCACCCCCAGATACACACAGCACCCCCAGACACACACACAGCACCCAGACACACACAGCACCCCCAGATACACACAGCACCCCTCAGACACACACATCACCCTCAGACACACACAGCACCCAGACACACACAGCACCCTCAGACACACACAGCACCCACAGACACACACAGCACCCAGACACACACAGCACCCTCAGACACACACAGCACCCTCAGACACACACAGCACACCCAGACACACACAGCACACCCAGACACACACTGCACCCTCAGACACACACTGCACCCAGACACACACAGCACACCCAGAAACACACAGCACACCCAGACACACACAGCACACCCAGACACACACAGCACCCTTAGACACCCTGCAGGCTAGAGTTCACTCTCACCACTAGGACCACCAGGGAAGGCAGCACGGCACCTCCACATGGCAACAAGGCTCCCCCGTATGGCAACAAGGTTCCCCCCCCATTTGGCAACACACAGTTACACACACACACACACACACAGTTACAGGCAGACAGTTACACACACACACACACACAGTTACAGGCAACAGTTACACACACATACACACAGTTACACACACAGTTACAGGCAGACAGTTACACACACACAGTTACAGGCAGAGAGTTACACACATATACACACAGTTACAGACAACAGTTACACACACACACAGTTACAGGCAGATAGTTACACACACACACAGTTACAGGAAGACAGTTACACACACACACAGTTACAGACAGGCCCGGACTGGCTATCGGGCATACCGGGCAAATGCCCGGTGGGCCGCGATGGCCGTGGGCCGAGGCCAGCAGGGGAGGTCACAGAATGTCCCCGGCCAGCCCCTGCAGGGCCAGCGCTACCCGATCGCCAGCCTAGCTGGGCCAGAGGCACTGTTACAAGCGGCCGCAGGCGGGGGAGTGAGGCAGGGAGGCAGGAGAGGACCGGCGGAGCTCTAGCCAGCAGCTCCGCCGGGTCCTCTCACGGGATTCTGAGCATTGCCGCGGTTACCACGGCAACGCTCAAATCTCGCGAGAGTGAACTCTAGCCTTCAGGTTAGGTTGAGTTCACTCTCACCACTAGGACCACCAGGGAAGTCAGCACGGCACCTCCACATGGCAACAAGGCTCCCCCCTATGGCAACAAGGCTCCCCCCCATGGCAACACACACACATAGTTACAGGCAGACAGTTACACACACACACACACAGGCTAAAGGTAAGAAGGGAGGGGGGATATAACTTTTTAATAATTCTTAATAAAAAAATATATTTAAATGAATCAATTCACACTCACACACACACAGCACCCTCAGACACACAGCACCCTCAGACACACACAGCACCCACAGACATACACAGCACCCACACACACACACAGCACCCCCAGACACACACAGCACCCTCAGACACACACAGCAGCCTCAGACACACACAGCACCCACAGACACACACAGCACCCAGACACACACAGCACACCCAGACACCCTGTAGACTAGAGTTCACTCTCACCACTAGGACCACCAGGGAAGGCAGCACGGCACCTCCACATGGCAACAAGGCTCCCCCCTATGGCAACAAGGCTCCCCCCCCAAGGCAACACACACACACACACACAGTTACAGGCAGCCAGTTACACACACACACACACACACACACAGGCTAAAGGTAAGAAGGGAGGGGGGATATAACTTTTTAAAAATTATTAATAAAAAATATATTTAAATGAATAAATTCACACTCACACACAGCACCCTCAGACACACACAGCACCCTCAGACACACACACAGCACCCAGACACACACAGCACCCTCAGACACACACAGCACTCTCAGACACACACAGCACTCTCAGACACACACAGCACCCAAACACACACAGCACCCTCAGACACACACAGCACCCTCAGACACACTGCTCCCTCAGAGAGACAGCACCCTCACTCACACAGCACCCACACACAGCACACTCCCACACATATACAGCACACACACACACACACACACATATATATATATATATATATATATATATATATATATATATAATAAATAAAATAACCCTCAGTGAGTTAACAGACAAAAAAAATTAGAAACCTAGAATGTGACGGCAGATAAAAACACCCTCACACACAGCACCCCTCTTACACACACACACACACACACACACACTGCACCCCTCACACATACAATACATCCAAATATATATATATATATATATATATATATATATACACATATATCTATATATACACACACACACTACAGCACCCCTCACATGGCACCACTACACACATTACGCTCCAGATACACGCTAGATCCCTTACCCTATATGCACTCTTAATCCTCTACACACACACACACACACAATCTCCTATACACACTCTGAGTCCTTTACACACTAGATCTCCTACACACACACACTGCCCCTAGCCACACATATTACACCACAAACACAAATTAAATTGACCTATTTACACAATACCACACCACACTCTACACACACGCAATCCCACAAGCAGGTTCCAAACACATACACCATACGCTTTCTTGGCCCTTTTGTCCTCTGGTATCCCACTTGTGGAGACCCCAGAGACAATTTAAAAGCAAACACAGCGCAAGCATGTTATTAAATTTGCTTGCGCTACGCAGTACAAATACAGGGCCTTTTTCTAATGCTAGAGCTCTTCACCAGGGCTCTGCGCGTTGAACCAACATTCTCACTTTGAGAGGGGGGGCGTACTTGTCTCTAGCCCCGTCCCCCGACTTAGGGGGCTGCTCTGATTGAAAAATGCCCGGGACTAATTTTTTTCCCAGTCCAGCCCTGGTTACAGACGACAGTTACACACACATACACACAGTTACAGGCAGACAGTTACACATACACACACACACACATATACAGTTACAGGCAGACAGTTACACACACATACACACAGTTACAGACAACAGTTATACACACATACACAAAGTTACACACAGATAGTTACAGGCAGACAGTTACACACACACACAAAGTTACACACACATAGCTACAGGCAGACAGTTACACACACACACAGTTACAGGCAGACAGTCACACACACAGTTACAGGCAGACAGTTACACACACATACACAAGTTACAGACAACAGTTACACACACATACACACAGTTACAGACAGGGCCGTCTTTAACGTGGGGCAAATGGGGCAGCTGCCCCGGGCCCAGTTTCTCTTGGGGGGCCCGAGGCACCTGCTCCGTGGGCCCAGCTGACCCCGGCGGGCGGGTGGCCGGTCGGGCAGGAAGGCGGGCGCGCGAGGGAGCACTCAGTGCTTCCTCTTCAGCTCCCTACGCGGCGCGCGAGGGAGCTGAAGAGGAAGCACTGAGTGCTCCCTCGCGCGCCCGCCTGCCTGCCCGACCGGCCACCCGCCCAGGAGCCCAGCAGCACCACTGGACCCCAGGGAATCCCCCCAGCACTCCAAAAGGTAAGGAGGCTGGGGGGATTACATTTTTTTTTAAAAAATGTGTGTTTGTGTGTATGTGTGTGTTAGTGTATGTGTTTGTGTGTTAGTGTGTGTGTGTGTTTGTGTGTTAGTGTATGTGTTTGTGTGTGTGTGTGTGTGTATGTGTGTGTTTGTTTGTGTGTGTGTGTATGTGTGTGTTAGTGTTTGTGTGTTAGTGTATGTGTGTTTTAGTGTATGTATGTGTGTGTTTGTGTGTGTTAGTGTATGTGTGTTAGTGTATGTGTGTTAGTGTATGTGTGTGTTAGTGTATGTGTGTGTTAGTGTGTGTGTGTTAGTGTGTGTTAGTGTATGTGTGTTAGTTTGTGTGTTAGTGTATGTGTGTGTTAGTGTATCTGTGTGTTAGTGTATGTGTGTGTTAGTGTATGTGTGTGTGTGTGTCAGCATGTCTGTGTGTGTCAGCATGTCTGTGTGTGTGTGTCAGTATGTCTGTCTGTCTGTGTGTCAGTATATATGTGTGTGTATATCTGTGTGTGTCAGTATGTGTATGTGTCAGTATGTCTGTCAGTGCGTCAGTATGTCTGTTAGTGCATGTGTATGCATGTGTGTCAGTATATCTGTCTGTGTGCCAGTATGTCTGTGTGTGTGTGTGTCAGTATATCAGTCTGTGGGTGTCAGTATATCTGTCAGTGTGTGGGTGTCAGTATTTCTGTCAGTGTATGTGTGTCAGTATGTTGATCAGTGTATGTGTCTGTGTGTGTGTGTCAGTATGTCGGTATATGTGTCTGTGTGTCAGTATGTCTGTATATGTGCCTGTGTCAGTATGTCTGTCAGTACGTCTACCAGTGTATGTGTCTGTGTGTGTGTCAATATATGTACCTGTGTCAGTGTGTCTGTCAGTGTATGTGCCTGTTTATCTGTATGTAGTCAGTGTATGTATCTGTGTATCTGCTTGTGCGTCAGAGTGTGTACCTGTGCATCTGAGCCGCAACTTTAAATACAAATACACCCTCCATTCAAACTTCAACACTACATATAAAACACACTCCTGCATTGAAACGTCAACACTACATACAAGCACACTCCTACATTCAAAAACAAACACTACACATAAATGCACACTTGCATTCAAACTCCAGTACCACATACAAACACATTCACACAAACATACTCCATACAAACACATGCTTACATTCAAACATACTAACATGGCTCAGTGCTAAATACAACCCTGCAAGCATGGGAAATTGGTAGAGTCCCAGCTGTCAAAGCATTGTTGGAGTTGCACGACAGATGGGGTTCTACCTTTAGTCCAACCTTGCAATTGGGGGTCCCAATAAAATTCATTCTACTTTAGTACCGCCACTGCGTTGGGATGGATGCCGTGATTGCATACCAGGGAGTGAGGGGCGAGAGCGGCAGGGCACAGGGGGCCCAAGCAAACACTTGCCCAGGGTCCATTCGTTATTAAAGACGGCCCTGGTTACAGACAACAGTTACACACACATACACACAGTTACACACACAGTTACAGGTAGACAGTTACACAGACACACTCTCTCTTACTTACTTACAGACAGTGTGGGCTGGACGGGACTGTATTCATTGAAGTCCTTCCCTGGCTGGAGCCTGTTAGGTGGAGGAGCAGGGATTTCTTCTTGCTACACCTCCATGTGCAGCAGTAACAGCAGTGGGTAAGGGCCGTGTGAAGCCCCACCCCGATTGGTTCCGCCCCCAAACGGCCATAGCTCCACCCCCAAACTTCAGTGCAGCCACTTCAGCTTGCTTGTCTCTGCCAGTGAGCTATGCGACACCCCAGTTGCCATGGGGCGCAGCTCACACGTCCCCCTTTAGCTCTCAGACCAGGGTCATGGCACCGCTCTACCAGGTGGCACCCAGGGTGGACCTCCCCCTCTGCCCACCCTTAGTCCGCCACTGCAGGTAGTGCATATTTCTGTTTAAGGATCCCTACAACCAGTGATGGTGCTGTACAGACTCCACAGCCAAATCCACCTAGTCAGTTGAGAGAATCAGGAGGACAGGAGAGCACAAAAAACATTTAACATCAAACAACCACATTACACACACCATACACCCACAATGAGCACAGGGTGACTTAAACATAGGAGTCATCCAGGGACCTAATTGAAGTGTCCATCTTATGCACCATCAGTGATGGTGACTCCTGACAATTTTAAATGTCTTCATTCCAAGTGAGACAAATTAATCTGTGGAATCAACGTTCCAGTCCTGCAATCAGTGTCCAAATTATGGGGTTGAAATGCTGACCCAAATTATTTGCTTGTCTGATGTGGAAAAAAGAGCTGTGTAGGAAGTTTCTCGGTAGGGAAAGAAATCATATGATGTTGCAGTTTCATTCTTGACCAAGGAGAAGCCCCCCTAATATTGGTATGTACTATGTACGTAACTATAGCGCCATGACCAGGGCCGGCGCTTCCTATAAGGTGAACTAGGCAGCTGCCTAGGGCTCCATATAGGAGGGGGCGCCCTCTATAGAGAGCGCTCAGACGGCTGCTGCACTGCCTCACCTCCCCTTCCCTGTAGCGTGGCCGAGCTCCTTTCCGGTCCGCGACCCAGCCGGACTGACAGGAAGTGCACACTGAGTGTGCACTTCCTGTCAATCCCGCCTAGTCGCGGACCGGATAGGAGCTCGGCCACGCTACAGGGAAGGGGAGGTGAGGAGATGATTACAGGGAGGGAGGAGGGGAGAAGATGATTATTACAGGGAGGGAAGGAGGAGGGGAGAAGAAGAAGATTACAGGGAAGGAGGAGGGGAGAAGAAGATGATTACAGGGAAGGAGGAGGGGAGAAGAAGAAGATTACAGGGAAGGAGGAGGGGAGAAGAAGAAGATTACAGGGAAGGAGGAGGGGAGAAGAAGAAGATTACAGGGAAGGAGAGAAGGGGAGAAGAAGAAGAGGGGGAGTAGAAGAAGAAGGGGGAGGAAGAGGAAGAAGAAGAAGGGGGTAAGAAGAAGGGGGGTAAGAAGAGAAGAACAGGTGGGGGAGTAAGAAGAACAGGTGGGGGAGTAAGACGGACCAAGGGGGGAAGTAAGAAGAACACAGGGAGGAGGGGGGTAAGACAAACACAGGGGGTGTGAGGAGAACACATAGAGGGAGGAGTGAGAAGAACACAGGGAGGGTGGAGGGGGGGATGAGAAGAGCACAGGGAGGGTGGGTGAGTGTGAGAAGAGACCGCTAGGGGAGGGTGGGGGAGAGGAGAGACCACTAAGGTGCAGGGGAGAGGAGAGACCACTAAGGGCAGGGGAGAGCTCTACGGGACAGAAGGGGCAGCTCTATAGGACAGGGGCCAAGACAGGGAGCTCTTTCACACTACGCGCGCGCACACACACACACACACACACAATGCATCCCTATACATACACAGAAACACAACATGCTTCCCTTACACACAGAGAAACACACAATGCATCCATTACACACACACAATGCAACCCTTACACACAAAGACAATGCATCCTTTGCAAACATACACAGAAACAGACAATGCAAACCCGTACACACAGATGCAAACACACACACTTCTTTTCTTACATACACACAGAAACACAATGCATCTCTTACACTCAATGCACACACATACAGACACACACCTTGCATCCCTTATGCATACAAACACAGATTCACACAATGCATCCCTTACACACAACCAGAAACACATAATACATCCCTTATACACAAATACACACTGCTTCCACTGCACACAAACACACTGCACCAACTGCACAAATGGGTAACCCTATACACTACATACCATAAGCACACATATTAGATCCTCTACAATAACACATAACACATCCCCTACACACTCCACTCCCTGTGAGCGAACTCATGGGTGGGTGGAACTTATGAGTGGGCCTTATGGGCATACTCACCGTCAGGCTCTGGGGCCCAGACCTTGAGCTGTGTAAGGGGCCCCAAAAAATGGAGCTGCTTCCAATTCTCCCAGAACATTGAATTTTGTGACCACAGTTGCAAACAGCCTCCAGAGATTCTGTTCTACACCAGACCAGTGGAGCCAAACTGCAGCCCATCATCATCCTCATCTGCTTGTAAGTAGGCAATCTAGTATATTATTAGTGACACTAATCTATAATTTACCTCACATTAAAGGGACACTATAGCTTAATGAAGTGGTTCTGGTGTCTATAGCTGGTCTCTGCAGGCTTTTTAATGTAAACACACACTGTGTGCAGCACTGGCGTTAGTTCATATGGCAGATCATATGGGTGGGGCATTGTGATGTCACATGGGGGGGCAGCAAATTTTTATTTTGTCTAGGGCACCGGCTCTGATCCTGGGCAGGTGCACCAGTCTACTGGTGACCCACAGGAGGGGAGTGCACTGATTGCACTGCACTCTCCTCCTGCCCAGCCCCGTCTTTACCGCAGTGCAAGTGCCCTCTGCCCCTAATTTACAGTGGCTCACACTCACAACAAGCAGTGCCTGGAGCCGTGAAGGAGCGGGTATGGCAAAGAGCTACTGATTAGCATAACATCAATATCCGTTATAAAACCAGGAAAAGGTGGGCATGGATGGTGAACTGATTTGGTGGTGCAATAGGTCACTTGACTGGTTTTGCCCCCCCAGGCCTAAGGCTGCCAGCCCTCCCCTGACTGTAGATAACAATTACGCAACATTATGCTATGTTGCCATTGTCCTAGGGGCACAGAGGAAATGTCCCAGCACCCTAGAGAAGGTGGACTGAGATATTCCACTCACAACACCATTATATCTTTCTATCTATGTTTTAATAAATATCCCTGGTACGGCTCTGAGTGTGAGTGTGAGTGTGGTTTCATACCTCATCCTTCACTATATTTGTAAACAGTTTACACTGTATGATTTTTGTATTTACTCTAGATGTATTATATTCTACTTTTGGAACCACATTGAACATATCTTTAGCATCTTAAGCATTTTATGTCAATATTTTTATATATTTTGTGTGTTTTATAAGCTGTTTTTTATTTCTGTTGTTATTTAATATATAACAATAACATGCATTGTACCTTCCATGGTCTGCACCATATAGATTTCAATTACTGAGCATGGTGGGGATATGGGGGAAAGAAGGCATCTGTGCTGCAACAGCTACCCAGTCGCTAGTTTTTAATTATAGTGAGTAGCTGCTGGCTATTCACTGTTTAGTAGACATGTTTGTAGATATGTTGCCACTCTTTGGTAGGCATGCACTCACTGTTTAGTAGACACACAGTTTAGCAGACATGCCCTTAGGGTTTCGAAGACATGCCTTCACTGTTATGCTTGATAAATTATTATAAATCACTAAATTTAAAAAAATGTGAGGCTTAGGTATTCCTAATATAGTTAAATACTATGAAGCCTCCATGTTGTCTTATGGTCTGGCAGTACTTTTTTGAGCAATCCCACCTCTATGGTTAAAAATGGAGCAAGCTTGTGCTAATCCTTATTTAATAGAGTTCTATCTTTTACATATACATCAAGATTGGGGTCGAATGGGGCAGAGCTTGACCGCCATGCGGAGAAGTCGCATGGAACCGGAGCTCCTGCAAAAAAGCAGACTTTAAGCCATCCTAACCGCAATTCCAACAAACTAACCGGGCTACATGCTTACCCGCTTCACAGAACCCACGGGAGGACCAGACTGGGAAATCATGGAGTCTCCGGACACACTAACCAAGGCAGGTCCGACCTGCGGCCTAGCAGTTGATGCGGGGTGGAGGACGTGGCCAGTCATCCAGTCCTGAAATTCTGCAGAAGCAGTCCTCCCCCCTCCCATTGTACCTCTGGGGGTCATCACGGTCCACCACGGCACCCTCACAAGTCTGCTATCCCAAAAACGTCCCACAGTTCTAAGATGGCAGCAGCCCTCACCACGATGCCTCACACAAACAAGCTGCTCCACACATCGGAATGACAGGCTGCTAACAGGCTCAGTGCAACGACAGTGCAGAGGAAGCCGGGGAGGTCATGGCAGCCAATTAACAGCAGTGGAGAGTGTCTCACGGCAGGAGACAGAGAGCAGCTGTACGCTCTCCCTCCAGCACTAAGCGCAGAACGCATCAGCGGCTGCATGATAATGAAGCACGCAGGCCTGACCCCCCGAGCCTCGACACAGGACTGCACGACCTAACCATAAGAGATGGCAAGGGCTCGAGTGGCATGGACTGACCCAGGGACTAAACATAACAGAAAAGCGATGAAAGCTCCTTACTCAGTCGCAACCACTCTGACACACATCCCCTCTGCTCTCACCACCGGGAGCTACCTGTTGTGAAGCGCATCCTGACCAACGGTGCTGTGACATAACAATCTGACACTTCAGATTTAAACATTTTTTATTAAGCTGGTGTATCATCTTAGTTTTAAACCTTTCTTGTTTAAGTTTAAGCATGTTTGAGCTTGTGTACCACTCAACTACTACATCTCACTTTAAGCTTGTTTACAGGTTACCTTACAATCCTGTCAGTATAATCAACCTGTCTACAGCCATTAGTAATTTACTGAATCATCAAAAGCATGTTTATTCTTTATTCCTTTATAACAAAAGTGCATATTTTGACTAAGCAAAGCATCCCTCACACATATTATTAACGTACCCAACACCAGCATGTTCATAACTTAAAACTGAAAAATGCCTAGTTTAAATCGTTTACTCTTACTATAAAAAGTGCAGTATTCCCTAAGTGCCATGAAACTGTAACTTATGTATGCATATCAAATGTTTGTTTATGCTGTCGTGGCAAACCATGCATGTTTGTACTTACCTGCACGCTAAAAATAAAGAATAAAAAAAAAAAAGATTGGGGTTGAATAAAAAACAACTTAGTAATTATACATTTATTATTAGCTGCTAAAAAAAGTATTACTCAAAATTTCTAAATTGGAAAAAAACAGCTCCACCAAATATTTCAGAAGTGCAAGCAAGAGTAGATAAGACGTGCCAATATGAGAGAATAGCAAACAAAATAGAAGGCAGAGAATCCTGGCATAAGAAAAAGTGGCAAGACTGGTTAGAATACAGGAGTAAGATGTCAATATATATTTAAATAAGTTGGATAAGAGTAGATTATTATTATTTTATTATTTATATAGCGCCATCACATTCCGTAGCGCTAGATTGCGATTAATAAGAAAATTGGTCAAATTTATGGTTGGGTCAGATGGTTTGATTCTAACTTAATGAACTTTATTTGAGGAGGGCGAATCTTTCCTTGATTTTTTGAATAGAAAACTATGGGCAGTTAATAGGAAAAAAGTAGAATGATATAAGGCTTATGCTTGGGGTAATTTTGATGTCGTAGCCACATTGCAAATTATTACATACAAATGATTATTGTATGTACAGGAGAAGCATAATAATGGTTCTAAATAGTGATGTCCCAAACGGTTCGCCGAACGGTTCGCGAATGGTTCGCCACGGACTCATCATTGAGTAAACTTTGACCCTGTACCTCACAGTCAGCAGACACATTCCAGCCAATCAGCAGCAGACCCTCCCTCCAAGACCCTCCCACCTCCTGGACAGCATCCATTTTAAAGCTGCATTCTTAGTGAGCTGTCCAGGAGATGGAAGGGTCTGGGAGGGAGGGTCTGCTGCTGATTGGCTGGAATGTGTCTGCTGACTGTGAGGTACAGGGTTAAAGTTTACTCAGTGATGAGTCCATGGCGAACCGTTCGCGAACCGTTCGGCGAACCTTTCTGGACATCACTAGTTCTAAAGTAATTACTTCATAAAATAAACTGAACATGTTGTGCGTTCCATCTGGTTGTCTTTAATGGTTAGCTTTGTTCTTTTTTGATAATAATAACCAATTACATGTAGCCCGTGAAGTTACACAGGCTGCATTATCTGAAATGCCCAGTAGATGGCATATGGACTCAGTATGCTGTTAATAAAACATTGAGCTTTGATCACATGACTTGCTGAAATCAAGAGAGGAGTGTGGCATCATCGCAGGGCCTGTCAGGACTTCCTGCACAGCTCTGAGGGAGGAGGATTCTAAGAGTGACCACATGCTGAGCCAGAGAGAGGACATGTGAGAGACTGTAGCACAGAGAAAGGACCTGGCTGAGAGAACTTGTTTCACCCAAGATCACACCAGCTGAGAGAGGGACCTGCAGGAAAGGAAAGAAGACAAGCACTGAGTCCAGACGTCTGGCGAATCCAGTGAGAGGAGACTGCTGCTGACTGACTGGTTAATCGTGTTGTGAGGGTAAGCCAAGCCTCTCCCTGTATCGCCACAGGGCACCTGTCTCCTCACTCACAGTAAAGACTCTGAGGTCCCGTGACGGACATTACACATCTGAGGCTGCTTCAGTGACCCTGTGAAGCAGGACTTATAAGGGCCCCAACTCTCCTATGTGCACCAACGGCCGCTAGGGCGAAGATAAGGGGGTGGGGCGCAGGTGTGCTGGTGGGTGAGTGAGGAAAATCCCCATTTGCATTGTTATCTGTGTTACTCTATTGTATTTTCCTATGTATGTTGGTTCAATTGCTACTTACCATATAAAGTTAGTCCCAGTTAGACTGTGTCAGTCTCATTGCACCAAGTATGTTCCCAGTGGGACCCCACATCCCTACACCGGATGCTCCACTGGGTGGAGGCACTGCCGCAGACATGTACCCCAGCTCCCAGATAGCGGAGGCTCAGGATCCGCCTGTCAGGCATAGTGAGTTAACTAGGTTTGGGGACCCCAAAGACACTAGGGGGCACCCCCAAAACCCCGTTACAGATGGAGGCACTGCTGAGATGTATTGGGGTACAACCAGTGAGAATAGGTTAAGTCCTCAGGCCACTCCCTCCTTTGTGAAACAGTGGGCCCAGCAAAGAAATGTACCATTACAGCAAGCTGTGATGTTATGCAAAGTCCCATCCTGCTGTGAGATGAATCACGTCATCTTGTGTATAGAAATTCGACTGGGAATAGAAATGGCGACCATCAGAGATATCCTGCAGGATTCTGAAGGCCAAACTTACATGTTAATATATTGTCATACGGGCTTGGGAGACCATGAGATGCCTACCAACATTCATTTACATGGAGCCCCGGATGGAGGATGCTCCTTAGTGTACGCTCTCCTTGATAAGAAAGAAAGGGTCTCACTGCAACAACCCTTTAAATTAGAGCGGAAAGATTATGTCACAGAAAATTATTCTAAGCTCCTGACCCCCATCTCCGGAAAGGCCGGAGCCATTCCTAAACAAGCTGCCCATCCTCCTAGAGGACAGGGGATGATTACTCCTAAAGCAGAATCTCATCCATCTACAGCATTACTGAAACCAGACAACCCTGAAAGACACACCCTGCCTACAGGAGGTAGTGATGTATCGGACATACTACAGAAACTCTCAGAAGCCATAGTGACGGCAAACCACACCCATAGTTACCGCAAACTAAAGGTGTTTTCTGGGAATCAGCCTGTTCCTGCAGGAGAAGAGCCTTTTGAGGTCTGGAAGGATAATGCTATGCAGTTGTTGGAGGAATGGTCTTGTACGGATACCATAAAGAAACAGCGGCTGGTGGAGAGTCTTCGTTTTCCCGCTACAGACATGATAAGACTGTACAAGGGAGTAAATGGGCAAGCTACTGCGCACGACTATCTACAAGTTTTACAGGATGCTTATGGGAAATCAGAAGATTTGGATGATCTGTTGGTCAAGTTCCTAGCCACTAAGCAGAAGGAGCACGAAAAAGCCACTGACTATATCAACCGGTTACAGCTATCGCTTGGAAAGTTATTCCATAAAGGAGCAGTCACTGCCTCTGAGTTGGATGCTCGGCTATCTAAGCAAATTCAGAGAGGTGGTTTGACCAGTAATCCAGTTATGATTCTGCTGAGAGCCAAGTTGGATGATAAAGTTCTGCCTTATTCCACATTAATAAATACAGCCAGGAGATTGGAAGACCAGATGTGTCCACCCCTACAGAAGGAGAAAGAGAATACAGAACTGTCAGCTCTTAGGAAGAAGGTGGCTGAATTGGAGCTTTTATGCAAATCACCACCAGAGAGAGCAGATCTTCCCCCTGGAAGTGGGGGGCAACACAGGAAGACTCAGAAAAAGCTGTTTCCTGAGGATTCACCCCGCCGAGGGAACTGCTTTAAATGTGGAAAGTCAGGGCATTTTCAGCGGGAGTGCCCTGCGGATTCCATGGAGGTGGATGTGGGGGTGCTGGCAACCGAGCTCGGGGAGACTCAAATGACCAGGTCTTACAAGCGAAGGAAGACCCGGCCTACATATAGTCTATCTGTAGGGGCCAAGATTGGGCCTAAATCTTTGATACACGTGCAAGTGGAAGGAATTCATGCTTCAGCATTGCTAGATACAGGTTCTCAAGTCACCATTATCTACAGAGACTTCTATGAACGTCATTTGAAACACATTCCTATGGAACCTGCAGGAGAGTTTCAGCTATGGGGCGTTGGGTCTCAAGCTCAACCTGTGGAGGGATGCATAAAAGTGACCATAACTATTCCCCAGTTAAATACCGGGATGATATGTCCTATGGAGCTGGAAGCTTTGATATGCCCTGCAGCCAAGAAAGTGTGTGCCCCAATAATATTGGGTACTAATGCAAAGATGGTACAGGATGTATTCAGGGCCTATCTGACAGAAGTGGGAGATGTCTCCTTAGACCGACTGATGGAGGTCAGCCCTGTCCTAGGAAAAGAGTGTCGACGACTAGCCCTTGCAACAAAACCAGGGTTGTGCCACTATTCAGGAACAGAACCTGCATTTGTGAAGCCTGGTGAGACCAAAACCTTACGAGCCATAGCCTCAATGCACCATGAAATGTTGGGGGGAACTGGACAATACCTTATTGAGTCTCTGCCTGAAGAGGATCAGAAGAAGGGGTGGACTCTCATACCTGAGATAAAAGATTGGCGAAAAAGGTGGTGTCGGAGTTTTCCTGTGATGGTACAGAATTTAACCCCCACGGAAATCCGGATTGATCGTCATCAGAAGATTGGTGTAATACACCTTTTAGATCAAGTTTCGTCCATCATGTCTGTGAGTGCAGAACAGACGGATCATGTGAAAGCACCTTTAGATTTTGATCTAGAAGATTCTCCCCTACCACAGCAGTGGAAAGACAGCCTTCGTTCAAAACTGGCCACCCGAGAGGGAGTGTTCTCCAGAGCAGAGATGGACGTGGGGTGTTCTAAGAGTGCCACCCATGCTATAAGACTTGCTGATCCTACTCCTTTCAGAGAAAGGTCAAGAAGGATACCCCCTCGAGATGTGGAAGATGTCCGGGACATACTCCAGCAGATGGAAGGAGCAGGCATCATCACAGAGTCCCAGAGCCCCTATGCCTCACCTATTGTGGTAGTGAGGAAAAAGAATGGTTCAGTTCGGTTATGTGTGGACTACCGTACTCTGAACAAGAGGACTGTGCCAGACCAGTACACTTTGCCCCGGATAGAAGATCTTCTGAACGCCCTATCTGGCAGCCAGTGGTTCAGTGTGCTTGACTTGAGATCTGGATATTATCAGGTACCCATGAAGAAGGAAGATCAGGAAAAGACAGCTTTCATCTGCCCTTTGGGGTTCTTCCAGTTTACCAGAATGCCACAGGGAGTCACAGGAGCTCCTGCTACTTTTCAGAGGCTGATGGAGAAAACTGTGGGGGATATGAATCCCAAAGAGTGTCTAGTGTATCTAGATGACCTAATTGTTTTCGGGAAGACACCAGAGGAGCATGAACAAAGATTGCTAAAGGTGTTGGATCGACTTCAAGCTGAAGGCCTGAAGCTATCAGTGGACAAATGCCGATTTTCCCAGAACTCTGTCACTTATGTGGGGCACATAGTCTCCGCTGAAGGAGTAGCCACAGATCCTGCTAAAATTGAAGCAGTGCTGAATTGGCCAAGACCAAATAACATCGGTGAGTTGCGGTCCTTTCTCGGATTCTGTGGTTACTACCGAAGGTTCGTGAAAGACTACTCAAAGATTGCTCGAGAGTTACATGACCTGCTTAAGATTATCTCTGACGTAAAGGGTGTTAAGGCACCATATCCTAAAGACCCCTTTGGAGAGAAATGGACTTCAGGATGTGAAGATGCCTTTCTGACGCTGAAGAAGAGACTTACAGAAGCTCCTGTCTTAGCCTATGCAGACCCTGAGAAACCATATATCCTCCATGTGGATGCCAGTATGGAAGGCCTAGGGGGTGTACTGCACCAAAGTTATCCAGCAGGATTGAGGCCGGTGGCTTACATAAGTAGGAGTCTTACAGGTGCAGAGAAGAACTATCCAGTCCATAAATTGGAATTTCTGGCACTCAAGTGGGCCATGGTGGATAAGCTGCATGACTATTTGTATGGGGCAACATTCGAAGTAAGGACTGACAACAATCCACTTACCTACATCCAGACTACAGCTAAGCTGGATGCTACAGGACATAGGTGGTTGGCTGCCTTGTCAAACTACAGTTTCAGCCTGAAGTACAAGCCTGGGCCCAAGAATGTCAGTGCAGATGCCCTGTCCCGCAGACCTAGACTCCCCCCTCACCAAGAAGAAGAGGAGTGGGAAGAGATCCCTGGGCCGGGGGTAGGAGCCTTTTGTCAGATGTATGTGGTGGGCGAGAGTCAAGAAGAATTTGCCGAGCTAAGAGGGATAGACTCCATTAGCCACTCTCCCGAAGCTGTGCCTGAGGTGTTCCATGCTCCAGTCATGCTTCAACAGTGGTCCAGTATAACCACAGAAGACAAGAGGAAGGCTCAAGCGCAGGACTGGTATATTGGGATAGTTATCAGAGCAATAAAGACTAAGAATCCTAAATTGCTGACTTCTCTACCTGTGAATCAAAAAGAATTATACCGAAGAGAATGGAGCCGACTACATCTCGAAGATGGAGTACTCTATAGGGTCGTGAAGTATCATGATCACCCTGACAGAAAACAATTGGTACTACCGCACCGATACCGTGGCATGGTCCTGAGAGCTCTCCACGATCAACATGGGCATCTCGGGGTGGACAAGACCTATGACCTAGTACAAGATCGGTTCTATTGGCCTCGCATGAGGGAACATGTCGAGCAACATGTAAAGACATGCAGGAGGTGTATCCAGAGGAAGACCCTGCCTGTGAGAGCTGCCCCTATGGGTCATCTGAAAAGTACGGGACCCATGGATCTTGTGTGCATGGACTATCTCTGCATTGAGGACGATACAGCAGGAATTGGAAATGTGCTGGTGGTAACGGACCACTTCACCAGATATGCTCAAGCTTTCCCCACTAAAGACCAAAAGGCTGTGACTGTAGCCAAAGTCCTTTGGCAGAAGTATTTTATTCACTATGG
>OW240919.1:95122512-95168187 GCA_933207985.1 Pelobates cultripes | reverse complement strand
GGCTCTTAACAGAGCGCTCGGGCGGCTGCAGTATTTAAAGGGCCTGCCCTGCGCGGCCGGTCTTGGCAGTGAGAGGAGCAGGGCCGCCGGACCGGGGAAGCTGCCGCCCGGCGGCTCCAGCCAGGAACCCGGCCGTCCCCCAGGTGCCGCGGCCCACCGGGAAATTTCCCGGTATCCCGGTGGGCCAGTCCGGCCCTGCTTGCCAACCCATATATAAGTATAAATGTTTGCACAAAACTAGCAATATACTATAATTGAATTAAGATGTTGTTCAATTCATAGACACTACTTAGACAACTAAATGAATATTCAGTAAGTACTACCAATCTGGTAGGCTCTAATGCATATGCCTTCAAACCTATGACGTGTCTATTGACATCCTAACAAACTTGTTAAGTTATGAGACCCCATTTCAACTATACTGGAGCTCTCTTACTCTCCTTCTTCTCTTTCGTAATCAATTTTCACTAGCTTTTACCCCCACCTTTTCCTCCCAATATTACTTTTCATATAGTTTTCACCATATCAAAACCTGACCAACGGAAACACTTGACGTATTTTATGATATGTGTAAAAGATGCTGCACTTGTGAATAATGATGTAAACCTCTCAATGGCATTAGACACTTTGAAGAAAACCCGTTTTATGGACTTAGTTTGACTGTTTTGTTCCCCCCCCCCTCTTGGAACACCAGTTTAAACCCTTAATACCTGTCATATTTTCAAACTCTGTCTGACCCGTTTTAATTGTTATTTTGTTTTTCCTCAGAGCAGGAGTGGTTTTACTGCATGAATACTGTTGTTTTGTGTGGCATTAAACAGATCTCTACCCAGCATTAAGCCTTGGCTCATGTGTGGAGGGTTGTGCTATGCTTGTGTCTACACTCTGCCTGGAAGGATTATTCGCTAACTACTGGGAGAAAGGGAACCCAAGATGGTCAGAGAGGGTTGGACCGTCACAGACACAATGTTTACTGTTGTAATGCACACTTTATTCTTTATTTCTGCTGTAGAAAAATGATAAAATACACTTTGAAACAAAATAATATTTCTGCATTGAAATGGTGGTTGAAGGAGGAGGAAATGGAGCCAGGAGGACAGGCACCATCAGTTGAAACCATTCATTAATTATTTATCCCAATAAAGGGAACCTATAGTCCAGACACTTGTTAATTCGGGACTATAGGCTTCCTTCTTTCAATGAGCTATAGAGTTAACCAGTCAGAGTGACAATCCAATATTCTCATGTGGGCCATGCACGCCGACTGGGTAAGTGATGTGAGCAGCCAGAATATCAGCAATGTGAAAGTTGCTTGCATTCAGTGTGCGTTCTTAAAGGCACAGAGAGGATGCCACGTCACTTCAGGTTCTTGGTGGCTAGCATCGCTTTGGATTGGAGAGCCCATGCGCAGCAAAACCCACAGCCCCCCAATCAAATTCTGCTATCAGGAGCATTTGATTGCAGCACCAAGTTTTATTCAGTTATGCAGATGGAATTGCTTATAGTGGCTGTCCGGAGAACATCCACTAGAGGCTTGCTTAACCCTTTTATGTAAACAGTGATGTTTTACATTAAAAGGATTTAATGTACACTGCACCCAGACCACTTAATTGAGATTAACTGAGATTAACCCAGAGCCTCAAGTCATAACCACTTCAATGAGATTAAGTCATTATGGTGCCTTGAGTGCTCCTTTAAGTCAAAATTAGTGATGGGATGGGTGGTATGGTGAAACATTATCTACATATTTCTATATAAGTTGGAAAACAGACAGATATATGTATAAAATTATATCCTTTAATTGCCCCTTACATTCTTAAAGAGGAACTGTCAGTTGTCTAGAAATTACACCGTGGAATAAAACATTCTTTTTTTCAATTTTATTTAGTACCTTTTATTCATTTTAACACATAATCATAAAGACACAAATAATCAAAATGTCAAAACAGTTTTCCATATATCAAACAAGGAATAAAACCAATTTATTACAGCAACAATATTCACATCAGTATAGATCTCATTACAAAAAAATCTCTGACATATCTGTACATCCAAAAAGACAAGACATACCTATACTAACTGGACAATAGTTACAAGACATTTTGCGCAACGGGGAAAACAGATCTACCTAGTAAGCTGTCTAATACTTTAGACTATTAGTAGAGAGGAAAAATGGAATAAATAAAAATATTGTTACCCATGAATGCCAATTCGTTTTAAACAAGTATGTCCCGTCGAGGCCCCTACGCTCTGCCAAAAACCTACGTCTATCCTCTGTCCGTACTCCCACCTCTGATGTTCGCCTCCAAGATTTCTCCAGGGCTGCACCTCTTCTGTGGAACGCCCTTCCCTTCTCCGTAAGACTTTCACCCAGTCTCCACTCATTCAAAAAATCTTTGAAAACTCACTTCTTCAAGAAAGCATAGTAGTTAAACTGTAAGCAGGTTTTTATCCCCCACCCCCATGACTCCACTCCTGCAACTGTCAAAAATTACCTACTAAGCCCTCAGTGAATACTTTTCTAACAACCTACTTCGTACCCCTACTTTTACCCTTTGTGTCACCATACCCCACTCCCTCTAGAATGTAAGCTCATTGAGCAGGGCCCTCCACCTCTCTGTTCCTGTACGTCCAATTGTCTGGTTAAAATTACATGTCTGTCAGTCCACCCAATGTACAGTGCTACGGAATGTGATGGCACTATATAAATAATAAAATAATAATAAAAATAATAATAAACTTCTCATATTGACAATGAGACAGACAATAGCCTTTTGGAATAAAACATTGAAAATCACCTATAACTTGTGTTGCAAGTGCTGCTTCGTTATATTTTAAATGTATATTAAAGATTTAGCAAAGACATCACAGTCCAGGCCAGTCCACTATATTACTTCTGTTTCAACTCTTCCACTAGGATCAGTGTAGAAAGGCCAACATTCATAATGATGTTCGACGGGGAGCCAAGATGGAGGAGTCTAGAAACACGACCGAAGTACAAAGGAGCCGTGTATCTATATTTAATTTTATCTTTCAGAACAGTGTATTCTGTGATGTCCCTTATAGTCCACACCCATCAGCAGAGTGATCAGGTAGGCTCTTTGCCCAATAATCACTACAATAAGCTGTAATGGTTATGTTGCTTAAAGTGCCCTTTGATGTATCTCTAAAATAGGAAAAACACTAATTTCAAAATTAGTTGCAAAACACCCATATCCTGCTCATAGAGATAGTCATGCTTTTTTCTTCCAAAACTTGAACTCCTGCGAGTGCAATTTGAAAGTCACTTAGTGATTGGCAAGAACGGCCTATTTTTGGTTGTCTCACGGAAATAGCTATATGGAGGTCTCAGTAGGGATGGAACCACTGTTCTGCTTTTGTGAGTGCACGCCTATTACTGGCAGCCATTGCAGAGGCCTCCAGTTTTATTTATACATGCCGTACTGCAGGCATACATGCATACACTGACAGACGTACTGACGCACACATACACATACAGGCACATACACCGACAGACACACTGACTACATACAGATACACTGACACAAACTGACTGTCATACTGACACACAGAAATACATACATTGACAGACATACTGATACACACACACATACACTTACAGATACACTTATAGACATACTGACATACACACAGGCACATATACAGACATACTGACTCACACACAAACACATACACTGATACACATACTGACACACACAGGCATAGTGACACCCACAGACAGGCACATACACTGACACACATACTGACACACACACAGGCACATACACTGACACAGACAGACATACTGACACACACAGGCACATACACTGACACACACACAGGCACATACACTGACAGACATACTGACACACACACCTACAGAAATAGTCATAATAACACTATTAGAAGAAAAATAAATAAATAAAACTAGCTAGAATAACCCTTTAAAGTTGCAGTCTCAGCAGACCAAAGTTTGCAAAGTTTTTTTTAAAATTATATTTCAGTCCTTGCAGTCTTTATTCTATTACATACAAAAACTCATTTGAAATCCTAGGATATTGGACATTTCAACAAATCGGACTAAAACGTAATTCGATTTTTAATTCATACTTAATGTTGGGTTATATATACACAATAGTATTCACTGTCTGATCGAAGGTGTATGCATATATATATATATATATTTATATATATTTTTTTTACATATACTTAATTTAACGTAGAATCCATTTCCTTTTAAAACTTGATGAAAGGATCATATTAAAAAATTGTATATCAGCATATATTAAAAAATAGTATATCAGCATATATTAAAAAATAGTGTTGAGGTGACAGTTATCCATTAGCAGTTGCATTCAATTATGCATGTCTGCCCATATAAATACCCCCACCCCATCGGAAGTGAAGGAATTTTTTTATTTCACTAATTAAATACATACTTGTAAAAATATGAACATTATCCGTTTTATATTATTGTTTGCCAGTGTAGACTATTGCGGCTTAAGAATTAGGTGTGGTTTATGATGTATAAGAATAAAATAAATATAAAATATGCAGCTCGTTATAGTCATTAAAATGTTATGAGCTTATTTTATAATAAAATTACAAGAACGAAAAAGTAGTATAAACTAACCCTGCTTGATCTCTTCTAAATGCTACAAACCAGTCTCCTAATTATGTGCAGTACAGTTAATCTAGAACATGCTGAAACATTTTTATATACTGTGCCATGTATAGTAAGATCACCATGTGTTGCCTTTAACCTGTAACAAAGAAAAATTTAGAAATATGTGGTTTTCACAATAGCATATAAGTCACAGATGCCCTGCAGTATGTGTTTTCTATACGCATTCTTGGTTAATGGAGAAATCCACAACTATGAGGAAAAGCTGTAGGAACATCAAATAGCTGTCTTGCCATCACCTCAGCACACCAATGCCCTTGAAAATATGCACTGAAACCCACGGAATCGGAAGCATTAGTGAATAAATCCAACCCACGTTTGACACGGCGGAGCAGAGCCAGCAAGATTGACCATCATACGTATCTAGAAAGTAACTCAACATCTGAAGGTCATCCCAATGCCGATTAGTGACCCAGAAAAAGTAAAACGGTTGCTTTACCCCAACCGTCGCCAAGGACAACCGCCAACATAAAGCCCTACACATCGAAAGAATCCAGCATGCAAAATTAAGATGCCAACAGTTTAACTGTTTTCACTCCTTCACCAAATCCACCAAGTGGAGCAACTGCACCAGTTTATCCTCCAGAAGACGAAAAACTATAGCTTGCAAATCAATTTCTGTCCCCATGTATTAAAGAACCCCAACAGGCCCAATTGTTATATCTGCACCTACAGGGACACTAAAGACCGACGAACCAGATGAAAGGCCTCCAGGTACATTTCACATGTATCCGATTCTTGCGGACCCTCAAACCAAAAAGTCGAAGTCAAGGACAACCGGCCAGACTCCTGCGAAACTACCCATTCGAGAAATGAGGCAAACATTTCAGAATAAGAAGACAAAATAGAACAACCAATGGGCACAACACGTATAAAAAAAATCTATCTAAATTAACAAGTGGAGGAAATCCGGGTGCACCGGGAGCAGACGCAACGTGGACTATTTATCTAACTTCTCTAACTGGACTCCTGGCCCGGCCTCCCGAACCAACTCAAGGGCCCTATAAAAAGAGGCATAGTGAACCCGAGACACCTCCTTATTAATCTCATCATTCACCGACCCGCTTAACGGGTAAGACTGGTAGTAAATGAGACAAAAAAGCCCCAGTGTCCTTCTTGGGCTGTGAGTTATTGCCACTAGGGATGCATGTCCTGCTGGACATCAAGGACAATATCCTGAATGGTAAGTATGTGAACCTGTTGTCCCTGGTTTCTCCTGACCGGTTACTTGGATCTGATTTGGGGGGCATATAAAATCTATGGGGGACAGTGCTGGTTTCGATATGACAAGCTGTTTTGCCAGAAGGACTCAAAGTGTAAGTAGTCAATGTATTTGAAAATGGCTTGGCAACTTACCTAATTTTTACTAAGCAACAGTCACCTGCTCTATAAGACCCAGAAGTTCACTGCCTTGAGTTAAGCCTGGCAGTGCAGGGCTTAGCTCATTGGTTAACAGCAATCAGCTGATGATCTGAGCCAGTTGGCTGGCACTGCACAGAAGGGTTAAGGAAAGCTGAAGGCAGCTCCATGCAAGAGCTTCTGCCTCTCCATAGACCAGTACCCAGCAGACTCCAGGTAAGAAGTCAAACCAATACTTACAATTGGGGGCACCAGGAGTTGCCTGGTCCCATAGCCTGTATAGAACACTATAGTAGTTATGGTGCTTGGAGTGTTCCTTTAGCAAACTGTAGTTGCTGTGAATGGCATCTCACATAATTAATGCTATGATGGTAGGTATAATCTATAACTATAAGCAAGCCTGTCCTTCATTCTTAGTTGCCTGTCAGGCTTAGCAAAACTACAAAGCAAGTAAAAGATTACTTTAAGGAATGCCCTAGTGATTTGCATAGGTACTGGAGATTTTAATTTAGGCTTGTACACATGTGTATGACAGTATGAAAAAGAGGAACAATAGAATTAAACTTTCAGGTTGAAATAGGAAACCATGTTTGGTTCTTACTCCCAAAAACATTAACTGCTGGTGCACTTTCGAGTGGCCAGATGGTTAGACATCTTGAATAGGGTAGCTGGAGGTGACAGAGGGGCAAGTCCAGAAGGAAGTGGAGACATTAGTGGAAACCAGATACTCTGGATACATTGGGGATGTTGTGTGAAGTTCTATTATCGTTCATGAACAAGCCTTTTATTTGCTTTTAGATTTTTTATTTTTTTTTATTTGGATCATATTTCACAACCATTCCTTCTAGGAGACCTTTATTTATTTTTTTTTTTTAAACCTTGCAGATGGATTAAAGAAAGTTGCTTGCAGCTATGCTTCTTCTCTAAGATATTGCAATGTGTAATGGGTTTCAGTGTTTAAGACTAATCAATATGTTTGTGTTGTCGTCTCCTTAACATGTCCACTACACTAATATAATCTTCAGTTTTTACTGAGTACTATTTGAATATTCTCCTTGGCGTTCTTTACTATGTACTGCTCAGCTCTACCCTGTTTCTGTGTCTGTATAATACATAGCAAATATATATATATGTGTGTGTAAAAAAAATAATAAAAATAATAACACATAATGCAAACACAATTACAATAGCAAAAATTGATAGCACTCCTGGGACTTCTTAAAAAGTATTAAAAAATACCTGCAAAAATATAATTTTCAGTGATATTTTAAATTAGAGTGGTAACAGCTTCTTGATCAAAGAAGAGATCTGACTGCCATTCTGGGGTCAAGAAGTAATTATTATCTAGCAAAATTGGAAGCGCTTCAAACTGTGTTTTTTTCCCCCCCTCTTTTAGATCCACAGCAAAAACATATGTTAGAAAGGCTGAACTTGATGTACAATGTTTCAATTTTTCCTGATTACAATAAAAAAACCTTGACATTCGATTTGTACTTTGCTTGCTCGCAACGTAGCGTTTATATTTCGCATGCTTGAAGACTGACTCAATAATCCAAGAGTTTCTTATATCACCACAGAGCATCCCCTCCCCCAAACTCACTAAGACCCTTTAGATAAACTTGATATTTTTATATATGATATATTTTTTATACTTTAATATTTTGTAAAAATCTATTTAAAAGTCTATCCAAAAATATTCAATAATTTGAAAAGCTCATCAAAAATAATAATAAATTGAGGCATAAGTCAGTTAAAAATAACCTTACTTACAGCTCTTACCGTGACCCCTACTTTGAATTAGAGAAATGAGTGCCCTTCCCGGCTGGGCTACTTTTACATGTAATGTCTTGTCATGTCATTAAGTCTATACTTATCAGTTTAAGTGTGTGAAATCTTTCACTCAGTGATGAGAATTTTGTCCATTATACAAACAAACGGACTGAAAACAACCACGCACCTTACTTTGCTGGTCATTGATCAACCTAGGCTTCCTTGAGTGTAATCTGGATCTGGCCTTACTAAATTACAAACCACCCTATGTACCTTATGGCTGCAAATCCCATTTATACACAAGGATTCTTATTGATCTTTCAGATCAATAACTACAGAAAGTCAGCTTATATTCATCACTTCCTGCTGCCAACTCCTCACACTTGTGAATCCTTCCCTCTATCCGACCCTTTTTTTTTTTACTACAATCACGGTCACCGCCATTTCATCCTTATTTATGTCCGTCACAGCTGATGGTTATTTTAATCTCGCCATGAAATTTAATCTACCTGTCCATTATCTATGCATTGCACGCAATCACCTCAATTTATAAAATAAGTCACAATGTATTGTACAATCATATTATTACTCGATATATAAAAACCATGTTGGCAAATCTTAACTTGACATATATACAGTTTGTTGTGCTTTATTTATTATTATAATAGTTTTTGAGTTGTCTTGTCAAATTTATATTACTTGCTAGCTATTCATATATACTCATTCAAATTGTATTCCAATGGGTCATTATTTTTAGTAAAAAATTCTAAATTCTGTATGGACCTATCCACCAGAATGTGGTCCTGGCAAAGGGTGTTTGTAAAGTCTTAAAGTGGCTTTGTCAACAAAAATAAACTTCATCTGGTCTGTTTCTACATTGCTCCTTGTGTCTGAATCTCTTTTTATTTATTTCCTAAACGCTCTTGTTTTCAATAAATACATAAGTAAATGAAGTGACTACTTTTTCTCATTACAGCAATCAGGTTGACAAAACTTGACAATGGGCAGAGCTTAAAGCAAGGTTCTGTTTCAGATGCCAATCAAAATTACCCACAATCCATCAGTAAAAACTGAAGACTTAATGGACAGAGGAGAAAATAAAATTGCTGCTCCCAGATATTGAGATCCGCACATGTCATGTTGCAAAAGCTGGGAGAATGTAATTACGATACAGAGGGCATAATGAAAGGAAAAGCAAAAGAAAAAAATTACATATCTGCTTTAAGCTTCATAATAATATAACATATTTTAACATGTAATGTATGATTAATTGGGAAGATGGGGTTATTTACTAAACAAAATTGCACAATTTAGCCCAAAATAGCCAAGTTGGGAAACAACAGTTTGCATTATTTGCTATAGTTTACATATTAAAAAGGGAGGTGCATTGTCAGATTAAATTGTACCTTCCAGGCATGGAGAAGCTGGTGAGAATCAGGATGTCAGTGGAGATTAATGAGTAATAACACATGCAATGGGCACATGGTGCTGAGACAAATTTAATGGGCCTTTCCGTCTTTATTTATTTTGTCTTGTTTTGTTCCCGTGTCTCAGAATAGTTTATGTGGACAATCTTTAGGAGTTTTATTCCCAGGCCTTTTGATAGGTCTCATAAACAACACAAAAAGCAGAAAGGAACAAGGAATTAATTATCTTTTTTGCAAAGCAAATTTTGTTTCTCTGCCTAGTGTATTATTTATGGGTTGAGCAGACCCAACCCAACTCAATTCTAGTGTATTTACCCGGAGCCATTCCATGATCTTTCAGCCACTTATCAATTATCAGTCAAGTACATTATTCATTTGAAATCCAGTCATTAAAAGACTGCTAATATTTCATTATATCAGTTGTGGTTTTTTTATTTATTTAAATATTTAGGCAAATATGTAGAAAATTCTTCTTAATTGTCTGATTTAAATTGTTTTTAACATTCCACATATTTTTTTTTTTCATATTCGTATTTTATTGAGTTTTCCAAACAGCCATGTGGGGGGTACAGAAAGGAAAAAAGGGGGGGGGGGGTGTATCCACAAGCATATAGTAGATAGGTACAGTGTAACAGTTATCAGTATTCAGATACATACAGATACATACACTTTGTTACAAACATTACGTTTGTGCTTTCGTTAATACATACACCTGTGTATCCAGCCAGTTTTAGTCAGTCGCGTCTCTTATGTCATGTCGTGTTTGAGCCCGTCCTCGTTTGTAAGGCTGCCTATGTGTGTCTGGCAATTTACCCTGCGTGTGTACTATCAGTTATGTATTTACTCCATTTTTGCCAATTATTATGTGTGACATCTCTGCGTCTGGGTGTCGTAGTGATCATCATTTCATGTCTCAGATACTGTTGTGTCTTGTGGAGTAGTTGCTGTAGCGTCGGGCAAGTCTGTTGTTTCCAGTTGCATGCAATAAGATTGCGCGCAGCAAGTGCCATCATAATCAGTAGTTGTTTGTCCTGTGCAGGAATTTGAGCAGGCATCAGAAACAACAGACTCATGGTGGGAGTTAGAGTTCCCTTCATAAGTCCTAGAGAATTGCCCAGTCTTTGGACTTCAGTCCACAGTGGAATAATGTTTGGGCAATCCCACCAGACGTGTTTCATCGTCCCTACCTCTTGAAAGCATCGCCAGCACGTGTTGGGTGTTGCTGGATAAATTTTATGTAGTTTGTGGGGTGTGAGGTACCACCGATATACAAGTTTCTTATGTGCCTCTATGTGTGAGTAACAAGAAGTCACTCCTTTGAGTGCCCCAAGTGACTGTAGCCACTGCTCACTATTTAGTTGTGGGAGTCCTTCTTTATGCCATTGTATCGTAAAAGCGAAATTCGTTAGTAGGGGGTGTTGTCCTAAGGCAGCATATCCAAGGGATAAAGCTTTGGCTTTGATTGGTGTGTTCCGGCACCTATTGTATATAGCTATAAGGTCTGGGTTAGGAGCGGGAGTATGTTGAGTCTGGGTGTGGACCCTATCGTTGATTATGCTTTTGAGTTGGAGGTATGGGAATATGTAGTTAGATGGTAAGGCATATTTGAGTTGAATGTCAGGGAAGGACAACACGGTTCCATTTTGATAGATATCGGTGATGTGTGTGATGCCCTTGTCTTTCCATTTATGTAACGATAGCCATGGGGAGATGGAGTGGAGCGTTGTTATCGGGGCCCATGGAGAGAATTTCGTAATATTCTCAAATTTTTTATGGAGATGGTCCCATATTTGGATTGTGGTTCTAGATGTAGGTAGCATTGTGGCATTTTTATCCCTGAGATGTTTGGGTGTCCATAGGATATCTACCAGCGAGGAGCGCGGGGAATAATTATTCTCCATATCTACCCATTGGAACGTATTTGCGGGGGCATGTAGTTTGATTGCCGCTTCTAGTATTGCAGCTTTGTGATATAGCGCTATGTTAGGGAGACCTGTCCCTCCTCGGTTTACTGGAATTTGTAGCAGTACGCTCGGCAGGCGTGGTCTCTTATTTTCCCACGTATACTTGTTTATAAGACGTTGTATTTGTTTGCTTATTGAGGTAGATAGGGGAATAGGGAGCATCCTAAAAACATATAAAAGTTTGGGGAGGATCACCATTTTTACAGCATTAATCTTTCCTAGCCATGATAACCATACATCTTTCCATTTGTGTAATAATTGCCGGCATATTTGTGGTAGCGGGGAGTAGTTGAGTGTGCTAATTCCCCTAAGTGTGGGTGCTATTTTCACTCCTAGATACGTTATGTGGGTATTTCTCCAGTCAAATTTATGTTTGTGCTTCAGTGATCGTACCATCTCCGTCTGCAGCCTAATTGGTAGGGCCTGGGTCTTCGCTTGATTAAGTCTATAGTATGAGATTGTACTATATTCCCGGAGCACACCCAAAAGCTCGGTCAGGGAGTCCCCCGGATCTGCCAGGGTTATACAAATGTCATCAGCGAACATAGCCAGTTTAAATTCCTCAGTTCCCACCTGTATGCCCCTGATCTGAGTGTGGTTTCTGATTATATGCGCTAAGGGTTCCAGGGATAGTACGAACAACAGGGGTGACAGTGGACACCCCTGCCTCGTCCCATTTGTGATAGTAAATGGGCTCGAGACAAAGCCTGCGTTGGTTACCCTGGCTGAGGGTTGTGTATATAGTGCCATGACCCCATTGATAAAGGACGATGGAAAACCATACCTAAGCATCACCTGTTCCATGTACTGCCAATTCAGTCTATCGAAGGCCTTCTCCGCGTCCAGCGCTAGGAGAAGACCTTCAGTGTGCTGGGTTTCCATATGGGCTAAAATATTCAGTATTTTCCTAGTATTGTCAGACCCTTGTCTCTGTTTAATGAAACCTGACTGGTCGTTGTGTACAATACGTGTCAGTATACCTTTCAGTCTCTCTGCTATCAATTTCGCATAAATCTTAGTATCGCAGTTCAGGAGGGATATGGGTCGGAAATTTGGGCATACGTCGGCAGGTTTGCCTGGTTTCGGCAATGTGGAAATATGTGCCTGAAGCATCTCTTTCGGCATGAAACCGTTGGTGTAACAGTGATTGATAAGCTGTGTCATGTGTGGCAGTAAAACCTTTGCAAATGTTTGATAGTATAGGTTCGTGAAACCGTCAGGGCCTGGCGATTTATGTGTGGGTAGTTTATTTATCACTGCAGCCACCTCTGATTCTGAGAATGTGCTCGTGATTTGTGCTATTTCTTCGTCTGTGAGAGTGGGTAGATTGATTTTAGATAGGAAATCTTGAATCTGGATGGGAGTAGGGACGTGTGTATCCTCTGCTTCTTTGAGATTGTATAGAGTACTGTAGTATTTTGCAAATTCGTCTACTATATGTTGCGGGTGCAAAATTTTTTGTTTGTCAGCTGTCAACAGATAGGCTATTTTGGAGTTCAGTAGGCGTTCCTTGAGCTTCGCTGCCAATGCAGCGCCAGATTTATTACCATGTGCAAAAAATTTATGTCGGTGTTTGTGTAAGATGTAATTAGTCTTCTCTATCTCTGCATCGTTTAGTTGCGTTTGCAAAGTTCTAAGGGCCTCGTAATGCATTTGGGAAGGATTTAATTTGTTTGCATGGGTCAGCTCCGTTATTTGTTTTATGAGGTCTGTGTGTTTAGCAGTTCTTTGTTTGTTTTTATAGCTGGCATGTTTAATCAGGCTCCCTCTGATTACAGCTTTATGCGCTTGCCAGTTTGTGTCAACGGAGGTCTCTCCCTTGTCATTGAGGTCAAAGAAAGTGTGAATGTCTTCTTCAATGCTTTTAACTATGTGTGGGTCGCGTAGTAGTGTTTCGTTGATTCTCCATGTGCCCTGGCCTTTATGCGGGAAATGTTCCTGTATCGTGAGTAGTATAGGTGCATGGTCTGACCATGTTATCGTCCCTATCTGAACATCGCAGACTGTACGAACCATAGCGGTGGGTACTAGGAATCTGTCTATTCTGGAGTATGAATTGTAAACTTGTGAGTGAAAAGTAAAATCTTTTTCTGATGGGTGTAATATCCTCCATATGTCTAGAAGGCCTGCTCCATGTAACGTTTGCCGTATTTGTTGTGTGATGTGGGTGCGTTTTCGTGAGGTGGAGCGATTCACTGTATATGTGGAGGTCGTGTCAACAGCACTATCAAGTATAAAATTTGTGTCCCCCCCAATAATCAAGTTATTGCAAGGAAATTTGCGGGCTAGAGAAATAATTTTGGAGATGAAGTCTTTCTGGTTCTCATGTGGGCCATATACATTCAGTAGTGTGAATGGGTCCTCATTTATAGTGCAATGTAGTAGGAGAAACCTGCCTTCTTTGTCCCTGACTTTTTTGCAGAGTTTAAAGGTAACATCTTTGTGTATTAAAATAGAGACGCCTCTTTTCTTTTTGGCATACCCTGCATGGAACCCTAAGGGAAATTGTTTTGACGTGAATTTGGGCATCTTAGTGGTCAGGAAATGGGTCTCTTGGAAAAATGCAATTTGGGCTTTAAGCTTAGTAGCTTCATTAAGTGCAAGTCTCCTTTTGTGAGGGGAATTAAGACCCTTAGCGTTTAGTGATACTATTTTCAGAGTCATCTTTGGCAGGTCTCATAGCTTGCTAAATACGCCTTAGAATATTGGTGGTGATTAAGATGCAACAGCCATCCAGACATGCAGGTCTTTACAGCCTTGCTACTTGCATTCCCTCTTAGTTCTAAGAGATTCCTAAAGCTAGATTCCATTTGGGTTTCCCACTGTGGTTTGATAGTGTAACATTGTGCATACTGTGTGTATACCTGATAAATTCGATATATTTGAGCATTCTGTATAGCTTGTCCCTTTAATCGCCGGACGTAAGTGTCCAAGGTTACTGTTGGATACTTCAAGAGAAATGGGGTGGGAGAAGAGGGGTATAGGGTGATTAAACGCCCGAAGGCAACTATATACAAAGTGGTTGGCAGATCTGAAGTGTCTGCCATCTGGTATAGTTTTGTGGCTCTTCAGAGCCTATCTGGGGGGGGGTAATTATCTGCATATGTTTTACCCTTCTGTCTCTGGGTCACTTCGTCCCTATATTTAGGTCAACTCTCCTACCCAATAACACAACCTCCACCTATCATAAGTGGTTACAACAAAAAAGCTAACAAATCAACTAAATAAAGCAATACATTTCTCATGCATTAAAGCTGCCGTTAAGCAGTGATACATGCTCACGTATCTTCAGGTGGCGTAACCAGGAGTACAGTTCTCCTGTGTTTGGATGTACAGGGAGGTGTCTTTCACTTGTATTTGGACACCGTGAGCCAGTCTTTAGTGACCGTCTTTGGCGATTGCCTATGTTTCCCCTCCTCGGCGTGCCCGCTTGGTGTGGGCATAGGGAGATTCCATTCTTTGAGAAGACGGAGTCCATCTTGTTCCGTGTGGACTTGGTGTTCTATTCCATTTCGTCTTATTATCAGGCGGGTGGGGTATCCCCATTTGTATTGAAGTCCTGCGTTTCGCAAGGCCGCTGTAAAAGGAGTAAATTCTTTACGCTTCGCCAGCGTCGCCGCCGACAGGTCTGTGAATAGCTGGATACCTGCGAACTTTTCTGGCAATGCGCTTGTGTTCCTTGCCGTTCTCATAATTTTTTCCTTGGATGTAAAATAGTGAACCCGCGTTAGCACATCCCGCGGAGCAGTGGGAGCAAGAAATTTAGGGCGCGGTAATCGATGAATTCTATCCAGGTGCAGTTCGCTCTCCTTCAGATCAGGGCATAAAGCTTTGAATAGTTCTGTGGCATATTCCAGCAGCTCAGTAGGTTTAACCTCCTCGGGGATGCCGCGCAGGCGGACATTGTTTCGCCTATCACGGTCCTCGTGGTCCGCTATCTTTGCTGCCAGTGCGTTTAGTCTTGCATCAAAGGATTCATATCCTGAGGCGAGATTGTTGTGTGCTGCTATGATTTCATCCGTCTTTTCTTCTAGTTGGGCGGTGCGCTCGCATATTGCTTTAATATCCGTGCGGACATCTCTGGCAAGTTTGGAGAATTCAGCCTGTAAGTTATTCTGCAGCTCCTGCATCATTCTTTGCATTGCTGTCTCTGAGGCCGGTATTGTGGGCTCCAGGGATATTGACGTGCTGTCACTCCGTTCGGAGTAGGCTGTGGGTGAGTTAGGGCCTTCGGCGCCATTTTGAGGCTTTCCTCGCGGCGGAGTAAGTGCCGCTATTTGCAGCTCTGCCGGTCTAATTTTAGCTTTTTTTGCCGTGCGTTGGGCCATAGCTGATGCAGAGCTCACTTCTGCTGGTACAGGTGGGTTACCTCGTCGGGTATGCTATTGTATTCGCTGCTTTTTCCGTTTACCCCCGTCGGAGCTGATCTCTCACGCGTCCATTCTCGTGAGTAGCCAGGCCACGCCCCAACATTCCACATATTTTAAATGCAAGCACTGGCAGGTGCAGACATAAAGTTAAGAAATTCCAGAATATAAAGTGACTTTTATACGAAATAACATGAGATAAGATCACATACACGTGTAAATTTATGGGAAATATCTGCTTTGCATTTTTTCAGCACGTAGCCTTTCACTTTAGAGAAAGTTGTAGAGCGGAGAAAAAAAATAGAGAAAAAATTAAAAGCTGAATTCTGATTGAGTGGAAATTAAATGCATGGCCATAAAAAAACTCCACAAATTAATTCTAACATGAAAATATAACATACACCAGTCACTTTAAATATGTAAAATATACACTCATTGGACTATTAGAAGTAAAAATAGCAAAGTTCCTTCAAAAGTACACATTTACTCAAAGTTGTCTAAACATACTCTTCACATACAGCCATAGAAAAAATGAAAGTACACACTATGAATTTATTTTATTTATAAAATATTTTACCAGGAAAGATACATTGAGATTTTTCTCCTTTTCAAGTATGTCCTGGGTCCACAAAACATTGCATTGTTACATTAGGGTACAATAAAATACAAAAACAATATTAATACACAATATATACAAAATTTAATATAGAACATGTAGGAAATATATAATCAACCATGACAGGTGCATTCTGTTTTGAGGTATGTAGAGAGGGATCTCTGAAAGGACTTTAGCCTTGGGGAAGATTTGAAAGTGTGCTGGAGGTCGTTCCACAATTGTGTTGCTCTGTAGGAGAAGGAGGATCGGGCTGCTTTCTTTTTGTATTGAGGTCGACTAAATAAAGTGATACCGGATTGGAGGTTATAGAAGGTGGGAACAGCCGAGAAGAGCATTAAGCTCAGGTAGGGAGGGAGCTTCCCAGAAAAGCTCTTAAATACAAGGCTGATAAGATGAAGGGTGCGTCTGGATTCCAGCGACAGCCAGTTTAGTTATTTTAGCATGTCACAATGGTGGGTCCTGTAATTACATTGTAGCACAAATCGGCAGAACGAGTTACACAATTTATTGAGTTTATTAAGGTGGGTTTGCGGTGCAGGTGCATACTAAATCCCCATAATTCTATGGCTTTGCATATCAGGACATACTAACAATCATCTGTTCCATAGCAGGTCTTAAAAGTAGGTAAATACAAACTCTGAGGAACAACACGTGACATATTACACTGTGTCATGATTTATTTAACAGAAATAAACCCAAAAAGACGTGTGAAAACTAACTACACCCTTAATGCTTCCAGGAATTAGGAGGGTAAGTTGCAGACAGGGGCTGCTAATCAAATGCCCTTGATTAATTGATCATCAGCAAGTGTGACCACCTCCATAAATGTCGAAGTTTTATCAGTTTGCTTGTCTGGAGCATTCAGGTAGGGCCAGTTTAACATTGGGGTTGGTGGAGCTTGGTAAAAAAAATAAAAAAAAATACTTTTTACAATTTTTTTTAAATCTTTACATGCCCTTGCTTAAGTATGGAAACTTAAGAGGGATGTATGGGAACAAAACTTGTGTGGACTGGCTGACAATGAAATTAGTTAAGCTGACTTTGCGCACTATCCAAATGCTCTTGCTGCTTCAGTCTCTCTCTCCCTTTCTTCTACACTCACTACATACACTTTTTCTCTGTCCCAGACTGTATAAGAGGAGCTTCTGCCTCCTAGTAAGAACTTTAGAAGAGGAGTGCTTAGAAAGCGTGGAGCTAGCACATTATTAGATGCATTTATGTCAAGTTCAGGTTGGTCATTCTGCGTGATTGGCAAGCAACCTGATGTGCATTCATGCCAGGCTGACCATCTTTATGCAGACACGCCTTCTTTTTGAGCATGTTTGTCCCTTTGGTTACGTGATTCACATCAGTGGCCCACCCTTTTACCCCACCCACCGAAATCCTGCTTCACCGGACACTGCTGTTAAGGGGGTATGGATTTACTTATTATTATTACTGGTATTTATATAATGCCAGCATATTCCGTACCGCTTTACAATATTATCAGAGGGGGAGATTTAACAAAAATTGAGACAATTACAAAAACCTGCAGGAACAATATGTTGAAGAGGATCTTGCTCAAAGAGCTTACAGTGTGGGGTATAAATCACAACAGGACAGGAGATAGCAATCAAACAAGGTGGTAGTGAATCAGAGTTGGAGGAGAGAATGGAGTGCTGCCCTTTAGGAGAGAGCAAGGAACAGGATTGTGAGGTAGAGGTTACTCTGGGCAGCCGTAAGCTTTCATAAAGAGATTTGTTTTGAGGCACTTTTAAAACAATTGAAGACTCGGGGAGAGTCTGATCGTGGTAGGCCAAAACCTGCCTACTTGAACTATGAAAGCGAGTGATTAGTAGGGATGTGCATGGACAAAAAATTTGGTTCGGTTCAACAAATTCGGGACTTTGGCAATTCAGCACTTTGGTTCGGCACTTCCGAAATTTGGGACTTTGGCACTTCAAGACTTCGGCAATTCCCTAACCCTTACCCTAATCCTACCCCTAACCTTACTCCTAATCCTACCCTATCCCTATCCTAACCCTACAAATACCATTAACCCTACCTCTACCCCTAACCCTAACCCTATTAGGGTTAGGGCTAGGGTTAGATTCCTGTCATCATTCCCTTACTTTGTCTTCCCTCTCCTGTTTTGCCACTTTTCAGAAATCCGAAATTCCGAAATTCAGCACTTTGGTTCGGTTCTTAACTTCTGAAATTCGGGACTTCGGCACTCCTGAAATTTGGCACTTCAGAAATTAGGCAATTCGGCACTTCAGCAATTCTGATATTCGGAAGCATCCGAACGTCCTAATTACCAAAATTCGGCCGAATTTAAATTCAGACCGAAATGAATTGCACATGTCTAGTGATTAGCACAGGGTATGTGTTTTCTGATAGGTATATACTGTGAGTTACCCTCCAGTACCACCTCCACCAGATACATGACGCTTGGGAGATATAACTGGTTTAGTGTTTTCTGTCAATAAGATTCTGTAATTTGGCATATCATAATTGTCAGCACCAGGCCCAATTGGATCTTAAATACGATCCTGCATTCAGGTGTATGTTACACAAAGCCAAGGAGGAAAGACATCGATGGGAGGGTCTGGGAGGGAGGGTCTGCTGCTGATTGGCTGGAATGTGTCTGCTGACTGTGAGGTACAGGGTCAAAGTTTACCGCATATGTTCGCCGTCCGTGGCAAACCGTTCGGCGAACCGTTCGGGACATCACTAACCCAAAGGTGTCACAAAGTGGATGGTTTAATATTTCTGAAAAAAAAAAAAGTCTCCACTTGGTGTTAGTATGTTTGTTCATGTTGAACAGATCACATGACATGTGACAAGATACATTCGGCATAGAAACTGAGATGGGAAGAGCATCATAGCCTATGTAATTACCATGGATTCCTGAACTGTTTTAAAGTATTAGTGCAAAGGCAAAATCTTTGTTTTACATGTTTTCATACTTAAGGAATGTTTGTCAGTGAAATGTTTGTATAACAATGGGATCACTTCTGAGAAAATGTATGTGTAATTGTGTTTTAGACCTGTGCATTTGGTTTTGGCCAAATTGCAATTAGACCATAATTAGGCCGAATGTTAGTTTGGGCCGAATTACGTATCTCTGAAGCGCCATACGGACATATAACCATGCAAATGACTTTTGCAATTGATGAATGTAACGAACGCCTTGTATTTCGTAATATGTTCGTTCGTATACTTCCGAAATGCTAGGGATTTAGTGATTATAGTCCATTCGGATAGCACGCTGAATCGTACTTTCCCGAAATCCAAGTTAGTCATGAGAATAAAGCCAGCGGTGCGTCGTTCGCATACCCAAACATCAGTCGAGACTTGATGAAGGTTACAACAGGAATGTTTTATTATGGCCAGATAGCCCACTTTTATACACAGATCCCTAGCAGGGGATCTCAAGCAAGGACTTAACATAACACTCCCACAACACGCCCATGACACTCCCACAACACGTCTTGCAGTCTCTGTGTCTGCGAGATACTTTAGTGTACTTTGCTTAAACTAATTATCTCTCAGGCACTAGAGTTATATTTAAATTGTATTCACTGGAAATTGCTGGGATTGTGTACCGAAACATCTGCACAGAATATGGTTTTTGACCTGCCCAAGTCCAGATGGGAGATACCACAAAGGGTAGTTGAGAATGACAGGGCTAAGATCTTGTGGGACTTCAAGATCCAGACAGACAAGCAAGTGCTGGCCAACCAACCAGACATCGTGGCGGTAGACAAGGAACGAAAGACTGCCGTCGTGGTGGATGTTGCAATATCCAGTGACTATAACATCAGGAAGAAGGAACATGAGATGGTGGAGAAACACCAAGGACTGAAAGAAGAACTAGAAAGGATGTGGGAAGTGAAGGCAGTAGTAGTACCAGTTGTTATAGGAGCACTCTGGGCTGTGACTCTCAAGTTGGGGGAGTGGCTTCAACAGATTCCAGGTCGGACATCTGAGATCGCTGTCCAGAAGAGTGCAGTTCTAGGAACAGCTAAGATACTGCGCAGAACCCTCAAACTCCCAGGCCTCTGGTAGAGGACTTAAGAATGAGGAATAAACATACCACCCAGGAGGGGTGAAAAAAACAATTTTTTTATATATATATATAAATATATATATATATTGAACAAAATTATAAACACTTTTGTTTTTGCCCCCATTTTTCATGAGCTAAACTCAAAGATCTAATACTTTTTCTATGTACACAAAAGGCCTATTTCTCTCAAATATTGTTCACAAATCTGTCTAAATCTGTGTTAGTGAGTACTTCTCCTTTGCCGAGATAGGTGTGGCATATCAAGATGCTGATCAGACAGCATGATTATTGCAAAGGTGTGGCTTAGGCTGGCCACAAGAAAAGGCCACTCTAAAATGTTCAGTTTTACTGTATTGAAGAGTCCGGGGGGGGAGTCAGAAAACCAGTCAGTATCTGGTGTGACCACCATTTGCCTCACGCATTGCAACACATCTCCTTCGCATAGAGTTGATCAGGTTGTTGATTGTGGCCTGTGGAATGTTGGTCCACTCCTCTTCAACGAAGTTGCTGGATATTGGCAGCACCTGGAATACGCTGTTGTATACGTCGATCCAAAGCATACCAAACATGCTCAATGGGTGACATGTGAAAATGCTGGCAATGCAAGAACTGGGAAGCTTCCAGGAATTGTGTACAGATCCTTGCAACATGGGGCCATGCATTATCATGCAGCAACATGAGGTGATGGTCGTGGATGAATGGCACAACAATGGGCCTCAGGATCTTGTCACTGTATCTCATGCAGATGAGCTTCCCTGAGACGATTTCTGACAGTTTGTGCAGAAATTCTTTGGTTATGCAAACCGATTGTTGCAGCAGCTGTCCGGGTGGCTGGTCTCAGACGATCTTGGAGGTGAAGATGCTTGATGTGGAGGCAGGGACGTATTAGCCGCGAGGCAAACAAGGCATTTGCCTTGGGCGGCATTTTTCAGGGGGCGGCAAAAAACACCGCCCCCAAATGCCCAGGGCAAATGCCTAGTTAGCCTTGCGGCTAACTGACATGCCGGGCTGGGCGGGCGGCGCTGGCTGATGGTCGGGCGGGTGGCTGGCGAAGGAGCACTTCCTCTGAGTGGTCTGCTCAGCTCCTTCGCGCGCTGCACAGTGAGGCTGGGAGCCGGAAAATGACGTCATATTCCGGCTCCCAGCCTCACTCTGCAGCGCGCGAGGGAGCTGAGCAGAACGCTCAGAGGAAGTGCTCCCTCGCCAGCCGCCCGCCCGACCATCAGCCAGCCCATCAGCCCGACCGGCAGCCACTGGACCCCCAGGGAGAGAGAGAACCCCCACCCCCCAGCATTCCCAAAGGTAAGGAGGCTGGGGGGGGGGTTAAATAAAAAAAAGCGTTAATGTGAGTGATTGTGTGTGTGTGTGTCTGACTGTGTGTGTGTGTGTCTGACTGTGTGTGTGTCTGACTGTGTGTGTGTCTGTGTGTGTGTCTGACTGTGTGTGTGTCTGACTGTGTGTGTGTCTGACTGTGTGTGTTGTGTCTGACTGTGTTTGTGTCTGACTGTGTGTTTGTGTCTGACTGTGTGTGTGTGTGTGTGTGTGTGTGTGTCTGACTGTGTGTGTGTGTGTCTGACTGTGTGTGTCTGACTGTGTGTGTGTCTCACTGTGTGTGTCTGACTGTGTGTCTGACTGTGTGTGTGTGTTTGTGTCTGACTGTGTGTCTGACTGTGTGTGTGTGTTTGTGTCTGACTGTGTTTGTTTGTGTGTCTGACTGTGTGTGTGTCTGACTGTGTGTTTGTCTGACTGTGTGTGTGTCTGACTGTGTGTGTGTGTCTGACTGTGTGTGTGTATTTAGAAGGTGGGGTGGGGGAGAAGGGTTGGGTGGGGGTGGCGCGGGGGGAGAGGGGCGCCTGAGTTTTGTCCTGCCTAGGGCAGCACAAAACCAGGATACACCACTGTGTGGAGGTCCTGGGCTGGTGTAGTTACACGTGGTCTGCGGTTGTGAGGCCGGTTAGATGTACTGCCAAATTCTCTGAAACGCCTTTGGAGACAGCTTATGGTAGAGAAATGAACATTCAATTAACGGGCAACAGCTATAGTGGACATTCCTGCAGTCAGCATGCCAATTGCATGCTCCTTCAAAACTTGCAACATCTGTGACATTTTGCTTTGTGATAAAACTGCACATTTTAGAGTGGCCTTTAAGGCACACCTTTGCAATAATCATGCTGTCTAATCAGCATATTGATATGCCACACCTGTGAGGTGGATGGATTATCTCAGCAAAGGAGAAGTGCTCACTAACACAGATTAAGACATCTTTGTGAACAATATTTGAGAGAAAAAGGCTTTTTGTGTACATAGAAAAAGTCTTAGATCTTTGAGTTCAGCTCATAAAAAATGGGGGTAAAACCAAAAGTGTTGTGTTTATAATTTTGTTCAGTATATATATATATATATATATATTTGCTTTCATTATACATTTGCCCCTTGTGTTACATTATAAGTATTGTGTAACTCACCCTTTGCACAGAAGGGCAGTATTATCAGAACATTCCAACGTCCCATCCAATTAAGGTGATAAAGGGCAGACCGGATTGTGCCAAATGAAATATGCAAGTCTTTTAAATCAGATGGGAGAAAATACTTATTTTTTTTTCTTTTTAACTTCGTAAATTTTGATTTTTAAATGAAACACCAACTATATTTCTTGTTTGACCTTGTCAGGGATACTGACCTCCAAAATACTTTACAATGCGTTATATGAAATCTACTGAAATGTTGAAACACATGCAGTGACAGCAGAAGAGAACCAGTTGGTTGATTTCTATCGCCCTTTTCATACTAATGTTAGAACTTCAAAATCTATCTGACCAATGCAGCTCCATATTTCTCAATACAACAATGAGTGTTTATTTACAGCCTCGAGTGCTAGAGGAGTGGAAAATTCTATATTTGTTGAAATATTTTAATACACTAGCCCAGTTTCTGATGGTAGCAATGGTAGTACATATAGCTTATGTAAAATCAAAATTACAGAGGACCTGTGAGCTGTTGTGACATCACGTAGAGCCTTATATCCAACGCCGTTCCATATATGACTGTACAGAGATAGATAAATATCAATATATGTAACGGACATTTTTGGAAAATGCATGAGGTGAGAAGCCCGATCTAACATTTGGCCACTGACCTGCTTCCTCCAGCTCATATAGAGCTACTGCTTTCTGAGTAATGATGATGTCTATTTGTGATGCTTTGATAGGAGTTGCAAAATTGAGTCTAATAGTTGGAATATTTTTTTTTTTTATAATTTAGGGATTGTGGCCTAAATATTGCAACAATGAAGCAATCTCGCTGAATATACTACACAATCTCTCTCTCTCTCTCACATGATTATTGGCTAAAGTGGGAATTTAAGGTCAATTTAAAGTGAATTTAAAATTTAAGGTCAACCATGCCCACGAAGGGTATCGGCTGATCGTCACGCTGAGTGCCTGGTGGTACTTTACCTCAACACCTGTCTGACTACCCACAGTAGCTCTTACAGCTCATGCCTATTGTTGTTTTCTCCCACTTATATTCTCTAGACCCATTACCTCTTGATATTTATGTTGTTATACATGCCCTAACAGTTAAAGGGACACTATAGTCACCCAGACCACTTCAGCTCAATGAAGTGGTCTGGGTGCCAGGTCCCTCTGGTTTTAACCCTTCACATGTAAACATAGCATAGCAGCCGCTGACGGCGGCGGGGGAGGAGAGGTCACCAGCGCCGAGGGAGCCTGGCGCTGGATTAAGGTAAGCTGCTGAAGGGGTTTTAACCCCTTCAGCGCCATGGGAGGGGGACCCTGAGGGTGAGGGTCCGCCAAGGATGACACAGTGTCAGGAAAACGGGTTTGTTTTCCTGACGCTATAGTGATCCTTTAACTAGATATCCTCATAATAACATATGCGGTGGCACAACTTACTGTTCCCTAGCCATTCAGTGCATAAGCTTCACTTGGTTTCTTCTTTCTGCATTTTATGCACTGTGTTTCTTTTCTTGTTCTATTTAAAATAATTTCTAAGGAACTTTCAAATCTCGTATGTGATATGCTGTCCTGCTAATCTCTTGACTGATTAGAACTGCTACTTGTTTATTGCATACACAACTGAATGCATATGTGAGTTTTTGTGTGCCTCAATAAAAACTTTGATTGACAAAAAAAAAAGTTATGGTCAAAGTGGCCAAACTAGAAAAATTCTCTAAGATAGCTATGCCTTCCATTTAGCTACTCTGGCCTTAAATTTGAAATTCACCTTGAATTTTAACTTTAGCAAATAAGCCAGTTATTCTCAATACTTGTGTATTTTTTTCCAATTAGGTCATGAGAACCAAACTGCAAACATAGCTCACTTGGAGATTTTTCCCCCCCAGTTAAGCTACTTTGGCCTAAATTGTGAAATTCACTTTGAATTCCTAACAGTTCAGACTTTAAGGAATAGCTCTAAAAGTTAATAGGCCCTAAGTAACTGTACTATAAAAAATTTAAATAAATAAATCTCCTTCAATGGAATTTTTCCATCAACATATTACTCCATGTGAAAATACTCACTAAAACACAGATCTTAAAATCTATCAAGAACATTTTCCATAAATATTTACAAGGAGAGGTGGAAGCCATTTTGATTTATATAAACTCTGAAAAACCTTAGATCTGAAAAGGGCACAGAATTGCAAAAATAATAATTATAAGGTTAAAACAAATGTTAAAGAAATGCTCGATTACAACAGAAAATGAAATAACAAAACAAAAAAAAAACACAGAAGTAAGAAATATAATTAACGCAGCATTACAGTTCCAAATGGCTTTAGCATGAAAAGCAAAGGTTTACTATGTTGTTTTATTGTGAATGGATGTAGTTTCTGGGAATAGAATTGTTGAACAAAAAATTAAAGACTTATGCAAGCATGATTTTCTTTTGTTCTATAGAAAGAATGAAACCACTTAAAACGATGAGTTTTCTGTAATAATGCCATAGACTATTATTGCAAGTGTCAGGTTTGTGCATCAATATGCAGGGGGACGGGAGGTGGGGGTCTTTTTTTAAGAATAGTGCATTGATGCATTGATGTGTGTAAATATTCAAGTAATTTGTAGATATGAGGGGTTTCTGTTTCAGATAAAGGGAGAAACATTTCAGATAGCCAGAGGAGAGGGTTTGTTTCAGTATATGGAGATATAAGAAATATCTGCTTAGGATACATATCTGATATGTCTAAATATATTGATTGGCAAAGTTTCAGTATGGTTGGGTGCTTGTCTCTAGCCTGGGAATTGGACACTGATAACTTAACCCACAGATCTAGGGAAAAACAAGCCCTTTAAAAACGTCCACACTCCTGATGCTGTTACCCAATGATAGCAATAAAAGAAAGGACAATATGTAGATTTATTTATTAATTGCAGTATCTGCTGAACCAATGCAAAGCCAACAGGTGATTCTGGAAATCCTGCTAGAATAGTTAGATGCCTGATGGGTGTTTTTTATTTATTTATTTTTTTTTAAACAGGTTGCAGAAATAGTGTATGCCACAAAGAAACATATTCTGCAAAATCTAGCCACTTTACATTGCCATGCTCTGCTGTAGCTGAACACCCCATACCATGGTAAGTGCATCAATGTGCCTGGAGGGAATTACTTGTGTTTGGTAGCTGGACATCCCTAAAATTAGCATCTTGCAAGTAATGCAGATTATTGCGGGGCAAAGACTCTATTAGCAGTAAAAGACAACAACAGAAAGTGATTTGAGATCATTAGTCCCAATAAAATAATTATTTATTAGTTCCTTACAATTTCTTGAACCAATGATGTCAAACCTGTGAAAAATGTACAAGTGACACCATGCTCACTATGCCTAGAGGGATATCAGCTATATAGTACTTTGCTGACGAGGCCCAAAGAAGGCCAAAATGTTTTCCAGAGTTTCTGTATCTCTCGTGCAGTGGGAATTTGCCAGCATTTTGGATCTCGACTGCCCGCCTGGGTGGGATCAGTCTGATATGAAAATGGTAAAATATTCCCTTTGATAAATTAAAATCCATCTTTCTGAATTCATGCTAGATTAGTCAAGCTATGAAAATAGTCAAGTTATAGAAGTTTTTGAAATACCTTCTTTTCTCACCTAGATCTTGTAATATGCAGGGTTATATACTAAAGTTAGAATTCAAAGTGAATTTTAAATTTAAGGTCAAAATAGAGCAAATGAGCTATACTTTAAGTTCGGTGATTTACTGTTTTTTTTTTGGGGGGGGGGGTTTATGTTTGGTTAGGGTTTTTTTTTTAAACATAAACTCTTAATGTTTAACATTCATTTGGTTATTTAATAAAAGTAGAATTACAGGAAATTGGCAAGGAATTTAAATTTTATAGACCAAAATAACTGAACTGGAAAAATAGCTTATCTAGAGATATTTTCAAGTTGTGATATTTTGTCTAAAATTTGCAATTTCCTTGTCAAAACTTAGTTTAGTATATTACAGACCAAACCAGTAGCCAATTACCAATTGTCTAGTTTCTAAAAAAAATAAAGCGGTTGAATTTAAGTTAATATAAGTTATGTGAATGGTTGCTTTGGGTATATCCTACAACTATCATTCTCTTTTAAGTTGGATTTTGTTGTTAGTGTTTCTGGAACCGTGGTGTTTTAAAAGAAACAATTAAAGCAGGAAAACACTGACTTGGAAATGAGTGCAAGTCAAATTGTATATTCTAGTAAGCTATTAAATGTGCTACTCTGAATAATAATAAAGTCACAACCTACTCACACAGTAAAAATAATAGAGGCAAACTGAGCTGAGAATTAAACTTAAAAGAGCTGCTCATCTGTTCAAACAAAGTATTTCTGTGTTCTTCTTCCACATGAATGGCTGAAATGTAAGAAATTTGTTGTTGTTGGTTTAAGCACATTGATCATTTTTTATGCGTGCACCTTTAGAGAGGTGTCTGCTCCATTAACTGTTCTGCTGAAGAGCATAAAATCAGTCAGTAAATTTTAATTGCTTCAGACATATTGAGGGCTATTCACTAAAGTGTGAACTGTCTGGAGTTCAAATCAAACGAATTTCAAAACAAAAGTGCCAAACTGTACAAATTCTCCAAGACAGATCAGCCACTTTGAGCTAAAATCTAAAATTTACTTTAAATTACTGACAATTCATACTTTTGAATTTTGCTTTTGATGAATGTCTATCCCTAAAAATTGATCTCCTGACGTTTATGTTTTAAATGTGCAGTAAATCCTATAGAAATTCTAGTACTTATGGCAGCTAAAATTGTAAATAACGAGTAATGTGGACATGGTTGAGTAGAAAACATACAATAATTAGATAAATAGGGGGAGGGGGAGTTAGGTGGCTTGGAGACACATTGAAATAGGTGACAATCTAATAATTGTTATGATTAATATTACATTTGCCATACTACTTTATAGAAAGACTCTTCATAGGATATGCATGGAGTAATCCTTGCCTGTGCATTGAGTACTCTCAGCCATACTACCCATGATGCAATGCAACCAGTGCAAGAGTTTGCTTCTGTCATCCCTAGGTAATATTTACCTCCGCTCTGATTTATGACTTCCTGTAAACTGAACTCAGCAAGTATTATCGTTAATAATCCTGCACTGCCTTCCCTGACCTCGATATGTGTTATCAATATTGACCCACTGTTACCTATCTAGAGCTTGGTTTGCGTTACTGTTATTGATCCAATCAATACTTCCTTTCTTGGCTCTCAGTCTGCTTGACTCGACTGTGTCTAGTCCTGTGAGCCTGTTTATTGTCTGAAAGAGCAAACATAACATGAAGGTGCACACCTGTCCTGGCCAAAATGGATTCTAGTTGAAAAACTTTTTGTGTTATACTATCATTCTGCAACCTGTGTCTACATTTTTGCACCCTAGAACCAGGGCTGGATTTTCCATAAGGCCACAGAGGACAGCAGACAGGCGAGATATGGCACGGCTGGTGGGGAGATCAACGATCTCTCTCAACTACCAGACAATTCTCCTGTTGTGGGGGCCAGGCAAGCTGACATAATACTGTATCACAGTATTCTCTTGGGTTACCACAGCAACACTTTGAAACAATCCCCCATCAGGGTGCAGACAGCAACATCTCCCACCAGAACACCAGGAATCATGTTCCTCCCCCAAGGTGAACATTAGGGAAGGGGGGGACGTTTGTTTTTTAAGCAATTCTTCAGCCCCTATCCCTTCATCACAGCCCCTATCCTCTCACTATAGCACATATCCTCCCACTATAGCCACTATCCCTCCACTAAAGCCCCTATAATTTTACCACTCCCTACCCACCAACTATAGCCCACATATCCCCACCACTACAGCACCTACCCCCCAATAAAGCTACTATCACCCCAACACAGTCTCTATCCTCCCACCACAGCCCCTAACCCCCAATAACAGACCCCATCTCCCCACCACAGTCCCTATCTTGCTGCCCTTATCCTCCCACTATATCCCCTATTTCTGCCATTACAGCTCTATCCCCCATCACAGCCCTACCCCCATATCCCATATCCTCTCATAACAACTCTATCCTCCCACCACAGCCATATCCCCCTCACCACAGCACCTGTCCTCCCACCAGGGCTATTATTCCATCCACTACAGCCCCAATCCACTACCACAGCCCTACCCCCAACCACAGCCACTACCCCCCCACAATAACACCTGCTCCCATATCCCCACCACTGCCACTATCCACCCATCAAAGCACCTATCCACCAACCACAGAACTGATTCCCCACACTATAACCTGTATCTTTCCACTATAATCTCTAGACCCCTGTCCCCCCACCATGTCCACTATCCCTCCCAACACAGCCCCTGTCCAAACCCATCACAGCCCTTTCCACGCCACCACTGCCCCTGTCGCCCCACCACACCCCCTATGCCCACCATAGCACCTATACACATTTTCCCTAACCACAGCCTCTATTCTTCCTCAACAGACATACAACAGCCTCTACCACCCCCAGCATGCACGCCTCAGCCCCCTATTCCTTGCACATATACATTACAGACTTGATCCCCCCATACATTCTCTACAACCCCAATTTCCCTGCACACACACTACAGCTAGCTAGCTGGTAGGTTTATTTAGAAAAGTACAGTATAAAAAAGTGCATAACTGACACTAACGTCCTCACGTTCATAGGGCTTCAAAGTAAACAAAAAAGCAAATTTATTTTAAGTAGACTGCATATATTTGCATATAACCAATGTTTTAGTCTATTTACCTTGACATATTAAGAAACGTTTGGTAATGGCACTGAAATGGGGAATGTATGCTGTTGCTCAGCTGTAAAAAACAAATGACGTTATCTTGTTGATTTTGAAGTCCTATGAGTGTGTTCTCAAACTTGATGATCTCAGTCATTCCAAGGCTTTCCCATAGGAGGCTATTGTGCATGTGTGGCAAAACGCTCCACGGCCCATCAGCATCTCCATGGGGAGCATTCAGTGTCTCCATGCAGACCCAATGTAATACACTGCCCCCTCCCCCTATTCTAATACACTACCCCTCTTCCCCTAGCTTAGAATGAGCCACCCGTCCTCCAGTTCCAGCACTTCTCTGCTCAAGCAGGCCAGACGCTCCTCTGGCACTGCGAGCACGAGGAAAGGGGGAGTGACTGGCCTGCTCTGCAGACAGCCAGTCACTCTGCATACTGTAGTGATGCTGCCGGATATGACTCCACATGCTGTATGCGAATGTGGCTGGTGTGGACTAATGCTTAGCGCTCCTGCAGCCGTCGGAGCACGCGATCGGCCATGGTAGTGCAGACAGGAAACAGACAGGAAAGATCTTTCCTGTCTTATGCTGTTCACTGCTACAGCACAATGCGACTCCAGGGCAGGCTGGCCACAAAGAGAGTCATTGTGGCCCGTCTGGATTGTGCCCTTACGTTTGCGCAAGGCCTCAACATTTAGTAGAAGCAATGGGAAGTGTTTTACAGCATGATGATGGAGGCTGAAACAGAAAACAGGATATCCTACTCAATCCACGTTGTTTTCAGCTTATACTGTTTTATTTACCTTGTAATCAGCTAATTAACTTTACCTTTCATACCTGATGTGTTCTAAATTGTGTGCTTCAATCACTATGAAAAAATTCAGTTTGTCTCCAGCCCTTGAGTGCTTCATTTGGAAATCCATGGCATAGGAGAATTTAAGAACAGATTAGATCATTCTATTGCTTCATAACCTGTCGGAATATGGGCTTTTATGAATAACACATATTGTCTGAATAATAATTTATGATTGTTTTCACTACAGCTAATACCAGGAACAAATGAAATAACTAAGGATGGACTGGACAAGTGCTTGGTAAATTACCTTCCTAATGACTATTAAAACAAAGTATATATCTCTAATAAGCTGGTTATCTCCCTTAGACCATTTGGAATGTGCTGTACTGGGGCTTCAGACTCTGTGGGTGGGTTGGTGACTGGGAGAGTTCAGGCTGTGTTTGAAGGTGATAGTATTATCAGGAACAAGATGATAAGTGACAAGTTATGCTTTGATTTAGATTTAGGTTTTAAAATGACAGTTTTATCTATGACCTGCTGTGCACAAATGGAATTTACTGTTTGCAAGGGATGACCACAGAGAGGGCAAGCTGCGAAAACTCCTCTTACAGGAATATGAATAAAATTTGGCCAAGACTTTGGGGAAGGGAAGAGAAATCCAGTAATTAGGTGGAATTTTTTTAAAATCATTTCTTGTACGTTTTAGGAATTCAAGATATATCATTGGTGTGGAAGAAAAAGGCTAAAATAAAAGTCGTTTTAAAAAAATTAGTTGTGCAGAACATACTAACAACATGCCTCTGGCACACTCCTGGACTCAAATTGAGGCATTGCTACTGTTTGAATAAGGCTGAATCACAATGGAAACTAATAGAATGTTTCTCAACACTTTACATCCAAAATAGATTAATTCCAAACACAGCAAGCAAACAAATAGATACCTACAGGGCCGTCTTTAACGCGGGGCAAACGGGGCAGCTGCCCCGGGCCCAGTTTCTCTTGGGGGCCCCGAGGCACCTGCCCCGTGGGCCCCGCTGACCCCGGCGGGCTGGTGGCCGGTCGGGCAGGAAGGCGGGCGCGCGAGGGAGCACTCACTGCTTCATCTTCAGCTCCCTCGCGCACCGCACTGATGCCAGAGCCGGAAGATGACGTCATCTTCCGGCGCCGGCATCCCTACGCGGCGCGCGAGGGAGCTGAAGAGGAAGCACTGAGTGCTCCCTCACGCGCCCACCTTCCTGCCCGACCGGCCATCCGTACAGGAGCCCAGCAGCACCACTGGACCCCAGGGAATCCCCCTAGCACTCCAAAAGGTAAGGAGGCTGGGGGGATTACATAAAAAAAAAAAAAAAATGTGTGTTTGTGTGTTTGTGTGTTAGTGTTTGTGTGTTAGTGTATGTATGTGTGTGTTTGTGTGTGTTAGTGTATGTGTGTGTGTATGTGTGTAAGTAGTGCATGTATGTGTGTGTTTGTGTGTGTTAGTGTATGTGTGTTAGTGTGTGTGTTTGTGTGTGTTAGTGTATGTGTTTGTGTGTTAGTGTATGTGTTTGTGTGTTAGTGTATGTGTGTGTGTGTGTTAGTGTTTGTGTTTGTGTGTTAGTGTGTGTGTTAGTTTATGTGTGTGTTAGTGTGTGTGTGTTAGTGTGTGTGTGTGTTAGTGTATGTGTGTGTTAGTGTGTGTGTGTTAGTGTGTTAGTGTATGTGTGTGTTAGTGTATGTGTATGTGTGTGTTAGTGTATCTGTGTGTTAGTGTATGTGTGTGTTAGTGTGTGTGTGTGTTAGTGTATGTGTGTCAGCATGTCTGTGTGTGTGTCAGTATGTCTGTGTGTGTGTGTCAGTATGTCTGTCTGTCTGTGTGTCAGTATATATGTGTGTATATCTGTGTGTGTCAGTATGTGTATGTGTCAGTATGTCTGTCTGGCCAGTATGTCTGTTAGTGCATGTATGCATGTGTCAGTATATCTGTCTGTGTGCCAGTATGTCTGTGTGTGTGTCAGTATATCAGTCTGTGTGTGTCAGTGTATGTGCCTGTGTGTGTGTGTCAGTATTTCTCAGTGTATGTGGGTGTCAGTATATCTGTCAGTGTGTGGGTGTCAGTATTTCTGTCAGTGTATGTGTGTCAGTATGTTGATCAGTGTATGTGTCTGTGTGTGTGTGTCAGTATGTCGGTATATGTGTCTGTGTGTCAGTATGTCTGTATATGTGCCTGTGTCAGTATGTCTGTCAGTACGTCTACCAGTGTATGTGTCTGTGTGTGTGTCAATATATGTACCTGTGTCAGTGTGTCTGTCAGTGTATGTGCCTGTTTATCTGTATGTAGTCAGTGTATGTATCTGTGTATCTGCTTGTGCGTCAGAGTGTGTACCTGTGCATCTGAGCCGCAACTTTAAATACAAATACACCCCTCCATTCAAACTTCAACACTACATATAAAACACACTCCTGCATTGAAACGTCAACACTACATACAAGCACACTCCTACATTCAAAAACAAACACTACACATAAATGCACACTTGCATTCAAACTCCAGTACCACATACAAACACATTCACACAAACATACTCCATACAAACACATGCTTACATTCAAACATACTAACATGGCTCAGTGCTAAATACAACCCTGCAAGCATGGGAAATTGGTAGAGTCCCAGCTGTCAAAGCATTGTTGGAGTTGCACGACAGATGGGGTTCTACCTTTAGTCCAACCTTGCAATTGGGGGTCCCAATAAAATTCATTCTACTTTAGTACCGCCACTGCGTTGGGATGGATGCCGTGATTGCATACCAGGGAGTGAGGGGCGAGAGCGGCAGGGCACAGGGGGCCCAAGCAAACACTTGCCCACGGTCCATTCGTTATTAAAGACGGCCCTGGATACCTATATACTGTATCAAGCATGCAATGACCAACCAGCCTCTGCGTAGGCGACAAAAAGCACACAAATGTCTGTATTGAAAACGTATGCCACTGCGAGGGCAACCAATGCCTCAATACTCGCAATGATGTTACCTGCGAATGCATTACGATAACAATAAAGATATTTAAAACACTTAATAGTACATGCAGACCCCAACAGACACAACAGAAAGCCGAAAACTTCTAACACACGCAAAGCACGCTGGGACCTGCCGAGCACAACAACTACATGACGAGATCCAAACACATATTATATATTAATGCACAGCAGCCTAAAAACAAATATGCTCCTTATGTTAAAAGTTGGAAAAGCTTTTGTATTTTTGATTATTGCTTAATGTCTGCATCTAATTAGCAAGCTGATTAATTTGCCTCTGCACAGGCCACAATTTTGCATCTACTAACCAGCAAACACACAACACTTGCACACACCAGTTAACACAAAACACTTACTTAACGCTCTAACCGAACTAAAAAGGCAACACAGTACATAGAGCACAAAGCAACCAACTGTGAATAAAAAAAAAAAAAGTTAAGCTAAACAGGTTAAGACAAATCCGCCTCTGCGCAGGCAACCAAATGTATATACTGTGTTAAACCAATGCTTAAGCCCCTGCATGGGCAATCACTTGCTTTATTACAAATCAGTTTGATGCATGAATTTATATTGTGCATACAATAAAAATATTCAAAACAAAATAGATTAATTCCCCTTCCTTGTTGTTATCTTTCAGTAAGGAGGTAAATGTCGATTTCTGTTGGTCCAGTGTGCTTTGTATCTGGGGGCATTGGACATTTCATTCCCTGTGGACCCAGTGTGCTGGTCAATGCCACATAGCCTCTGGGCCATCAGTAGCAGTTTTGTAAGCTCTAGCGTTTCCGTGATTGGCTGCAGATGAAGACTCAGCTAGTCATGGTTTGCAGCCAGCAGAGGTGGAGACCAAAGCCTGCCCAGCTCATTCCCCCAGCATTAAGGGATCAGACAGCATGGAGGGGCCCTGCATCCAGTGACACACTGGAGAGCCGCTGGGCCCCTCCTATGCTGGGCCCTCTCTCCTTGACAGATTTTTTTTTTTCCAAATGTTGAAGTTCCTGCAGATCCAGGGCCGTCTTTAATGTTGACTGGACCCTGGGCAAGCATTAGCTTGGGCCCCCTGGTCCCCTCCCGCCCACCTTCTAGCATGCAAACACGCCTTCCACCCAAAGACACACAAAAATAAAAACACACACATAGATCGTAGACATAGTCACACTTTTACCTAGTGAAGATACACACACAGATACACATACAGATGCAAACACTAACACAAATGCAGACTCACACATACACAGGCTCAGTCATATACAGGTACATACATCTAAATACACAGACATACAAAGACAGATACACAGACACACAGGTGCATACACAGATACACACTGGCACACATACAGATATACAGATACTCGCTGACAAACATGCAGACACACACTAAAACACAGATAAACAGACAAACACACCCTGACATATATGCAGATACACACAATAACACGCAGATACATACACAGACATACATGCAGTTACACAAACACACACTAACACATACAGACACATATTCAGATACACAGAAACACATACAGACACACTGGCACACATGCAGGTACACATACACAAATACGCATACAGAGACTCATACAGACACATAGATACACATATAGACCGATACACACAGATACAGACACATGCATATACACATAAAGACAGCTCTACACACAGAAACACACATAAAGATACACAGATATACATACAGACAGATATACACACAGACCCACATGCATATACACATACAGACAGATACACACACACAAACAGACACATGCACAGACTGATACACACACACACAAACAGACACATGCACAGACTGATACACACACACACAAACAGACACATGCACAGACTGATACACATGCAGACAGATATATACACACAAACAGACATGCATGAAAAATATACAATTCCTTTTGGGTGCAGGAGGGTGACTTACCTGCTGTCCAGTGGCTGTATGAGGCTGTTGGGAGTTGAGCTCTCTCTCAGTCCGCGCTCCTCCTCTCTTCCTCCCACGCGGCATTCTCTGTTTTAGCTAGGAGGAAGTGACTGCACTTCCTCCTAGCACTGACCTCATCACTGGGGGCCCGGTCGCACCGTTAAAGCGACGCAGTGCTGACCGGGCCCCTGCAGATTCATTGCCATCGGATGGCCCTAAGTGCATGGGCCACCCGATGGGGCCCCTCGTCGTGCGGCCCGCAGTGGTCTGCCCGCAAGCACCAAAGCGGCCAGCGGGCTCAAGGGGCAGCTGCTTTGGGCCCCCTAGGAATGACAGGGCCCGGGGCAGCTGCCCCTTTTGCCCCGCCTTAAAGACGGCTCTGTGCAGATCTTATCCCATAGGCAGTGCTTTAAATGCACAGCAATAGTTTCTGGGAGTTGTAGTTCAGTTTGCCAGGGTTCAAATAGACTTGTGCACGGAGGGAAAATTCCATAAGGCCAAATCACTTCCCCTGAAAACAAAATTTTGTTTGAGTAGTCCGATAGTCATCCCTGTGGCGGTTCAGCTCATCCAGATTTGTGAACCAAAAAGGGTGGAAAATGGGTCAACTAGTGCACACACATATATATATATTGCAGCACACTAAAAGGCATATTTTCCCTCCATTTAGCTCAAAGGTCAAGTAAGATAAAGTAACCAATAGTGGGAAAATGAGGAGGAGCAGTAAAAAATATCTGTATTTATATATTATATATGTGTGTGTATATATATATTTATTAAATATATAATATATAAGTATAGATTTTTTTAATGTATTTACTGCCCCTCCTTTTTTCCCTCTGTTGGTCACTTCTCATTTGATCTGTAAATAAAATCAACATTTAGTGACTGTAATCTATCCATCAATCATCTTTTTTTGGGGGCGCAATGGGTGGAACTCCAAATCACGTATCAAACAACAAGCTCATCCATTTCAAGAGTTGTTTGTTTGGTTATGTGTCCATCTATAGACTGTAAGTTCGTTTGAGCAGGGTCCTCTTCAACCTATCGTTCCTGTAAGTTTTTAGTAATTGTCCTATTTATAGTTAAATCCCCCCTCTCATAATATTGTAAAGCGCTACGGAATCTGTTGGCGCTATATAAATGGCAATAATAATAATAATAATAATAATATGGTGTAATGGAATTAGGAAAACCGTCTGACTGGCATACACTCGGACAAATTGCAATTCAGCCATAAACAAAGGCACAAATCTAGTTTCAAATGCAAAGCAAAAAGGTGGACTACAAATTTCAGAAAGTTACATGATGACACAGTGGAAAGCAGCATTACTGGAACAAAAGAGACACACTGCAGGTTAGAAGAGAGAGAAGGACAGAGAAAATGGGCTTACGGAGCAAATCTAATTATTTTTTTATTAGAGGAACACTACAGCATTATGAATACAAACCTATATTCCTAACGCTATAGTATAAAAAATAATGAAATAAAAGTTTTACTTTTTCTAGTGCTGAGCCTCCTTCTGCCCTGCTCACATCTGCACCTCCTGTGACGTCATTGAGGAGGTATGGCCTCCTCCGGCAATGGTAAACACAAATGATACTTGTAGAAAAGCATTGAGGACCTGAGGCTCATGTGTGATGAGTGCCATGCGCGCATTGACACTTCCCCATAGGAAAACATTGTATTCAGTTTTACTCAGGAATACAGCAACTAGGAATGGATTTAACCCTGCGATGTAAACATTGCAGTTTCTAAAAATAAATGAATGTGTTTATTGCAGGGTTAAAAGGACAAGCCCACTGCACCCTGGCCACTTTATTGAGATGTAGTGGTCCGTCTGGGTGACTTTAATGTCCCTTTAAACCAGAAGAATGATAACCTAGCTTTTTTTTTTTTTTACACTCTTTATTTTTTGTGGTTCAAGATTATAGAATACACAAGACATTGCAAGTTGCTACAAAACATGTCCAGATTATTGGAAAAAAAAGAGGAAAATAACTTTTTTTTTTTTTTTCAATCGTCTGTTTATTAAACATTTTCCTGTTGGGATACAGAAGAGAAAGGGAGGTAGGGGTATTGGACAAATTCACAAGTATCACATGCAATGTTTCTTGAATATATTCCCCTGTTCAAGGGGTTACAGTATACATTGTTGCAGTGCGTCTGTTGGGTATCAGTGCCGTAGGGTACATCACTATTGCTCGAGGAGGGTGATTCCCCCTTTTTTTTTTTTTTGATCCCAGCCTTGCGCCCCCGTGTGACTGGCTTCTCTGCCCTAGTTTTAGCGCATTGCTGGGTATATCCCTCTGTCGTTGGTGATGTGGTGCCCTGTGTGCATTGTCCTAACTATATACATATATATACATGGTCCTGTACTACATAGCTATATATATATACTTGGAGCTAAAACTGCCTCCGGTGTCATCCTTTCCCCTCGGCCCCCTCCGCTCTTTAGTGGTGGCTCCCCTTTTCCCCCATATGTTTCCCCTCTTCCCCATTCGTCCTTTCCCCTGCTGTGGATAATTTATTTAGTTTTGTAGTTGCTGTCTCTCCGTGTCTTCTTCTATTGTGTGTTCCCACCATTCTCTAGCTTGGAGTATGTGGTGAGATGCCCCATATTGTGTGGTGAGCTTCGTTTCGTATAACAAATTGGTGGAGATTTGCCTGAGTAGTTCCTCTAAGCTGGGTCTTTCAGCTTGTTTCCATGCCCTCGCTATCAGTGTATTCGCTGCAATAAGAATGTGGAACAGTAATGCCGCTTGCGGCTTGTTGTAGGTCTCTAGTGACATGAATAGTAAACCGTGTTCAGGTTTCAAGGTTATGTCAAAGTGTAAAGCTGTCTTGATGGTCTTCTCTACCTCTTGCCAATATGGTATTATCCTATTGCATGTCCACCATATGTGGAGCATCGTGCCCCTCTCTTGGCCGCATCTCCAGCACACCTCGGAGGCGCTTGGGTATATTGCAGCTAACCGTGTTGGTACCATGTACCACCTATATTGCAATTTCCTCATGAGCTCCAGATGTGATGTGCACCTGGATCTCCCCCTATGGGCTGTGAAGGCTTCCTGCCATTGAGTATCCGTAAACTGGGTGTTTAGCTCTGCGTGCCATTGTGCTCTGAAGGTGTCAGCTTTTCGAATCGTGGGATTGTCGTTTAGTAAGGCGTATAGATATGATATGGTTTTGTGTGGTACCTTCCCAGTTTCGCATATGCTGTGAACACATGCTAGGGGTGCCGGGGCTGCAGTATTTGTGTCTTTTAATATTAGTGATTTTATTTGCAGGTATGAGAACATCGTATTGCTAGGTAGCAAATATTTTTGTCTTAGGGTTGGGTATTGTTCTAGTTTGCCCTCGTGATAGAGATGTTTAATCAGTGTGCATCCCTTTTGGATCCATGGTCTGTAATCCAGCGTGGGGTTTGCTATGTGCAGGCTCTGTAATGGGGTCGACATTCCCCAGTGCGGTGTTTGGCCCAGGGTTTTCATTGTGGAGTCCCATGTATCTAATAAGAGTAAGGTGGTGGGTAGCATCTTGTGGGGGCTGGGTCTCAATTTATGGGGTACCCAAAACAGATATTTTAAGTTACTCTGTCCCATTTCTATCGCCTCCATCTCGGCCCATTGAGGCTTGTCCCCGTCTGCGTGTAAGAGGAGGCAAGTTGACATGAGTGTTGCTTTGTAATAAGCTCTCACATCTGGCATACCCAGTCCTCCCGCAGTCAGGGGTCTGTTTAGTGTTGCCGATGCTACTCGGATCTTTTTACCTGCCCATACAAAGCGTGTGATTGTGCGTTGTAATTTGTTCAAATATGTGTTTGGGAGGAATATTTGTAGTGTCCTTGTCAGGTACAGGAATTTGGGCAATAGTATCATTTTAAAGGCTGTCAGTCTGCCTACCCACGACAGGTATTTGTTTTCCCATGTTTTCAACGTGTCACTCATCTCCGTCAGCAGTCTGCTATAGTTCAGTTCTAGGAGTTTGCCTGGGTGTTTGGGGATTTTTAGCCCTAGGAAGGTGAGGTAGTCGTCCCTCCAGTCAAAATGGAAGGTTTCCTTTAAGGCGTGTACCGTGGCTTGTGGTATCCCGATCCCCATGGCCTGTGTTTTAGTGACGTTCAATCTGTAATATGACTGGGCTCCATAGTCCCTAATTTCCTCTATAAGGTTTGGCAGTGAGATCTGTGGTTGTGTGATTGTCAACATAACGTCATCTGCGAACAGTCCCGCTTTGTATTCCCGTTTCCCCATCTCCACCCCGTGGATGCTTGTGTTGTTTCTCACTCGGGTAGCTAGTGGTTCTAGGGCCATGATGTATAACAATGGTGACAAAGGGCATCCCTGTCGAGTACCGTTTGACAGTCTAAACGGTGCCGAGAGGAACCCCGAGTTCAATACTCGTGCTTCGGGCTCACTGTACAGTGCTTCCACCGCCGCAATAAACTGGTCGGGCATCCCGAATTTTGACAGAACTGCCCTGAGAAAGCCCCAGTGCAGCCTGTCAAAGGCCTTTTCGGCATCCAGTGACAGGAATATTCCCCCTTTATCTCGCGTCTGGAGCTTATGCAGCAGGTTTATAACTTTCCGCGTATTGTCTGCCCCCTGCCTCCCTCTTATAAAGCCCACTTGATCAGTGTGTATTATGTGTGGGATTATAGCCCCTAATCTTGTGGCGTATATTTTAGCGAACAGCTTTGCGTCGGTATTCAGTAGCGAGATGGGCCTAAAATTCTGCGGGGTTGTTGGAGGTTTGTTGGGTTTTGGCAGCGTGACGATGTGGGCCTGTAACATCTCTTTCGGTAGGGATTTTTTGTCTATTGCGTTATTAAAAGTTGTTGCCAGATATGGTGCTAATATTTGATTGAACTTTTTGTAGTATAGGTTCGTGAACCCATCCGGGCCCGGCGATTTGCCCGTTGGTAGGGAGTGTATGGTTTTTATGACTTCTTGGGGTTCTATTTTCCTAGTTAGGTCTGTTTTCTGTTGTGTAGTAAGCGTAGGCATCTGTATCTTATCTAAGTAGGTTGCTATGTTACTGTCATCAGGTTGTATCGTGTCTTTGTCCTCTCGTAGGTTATACAGGTCGTGATAGTAGTTGGCAAACACTTCACTAATTTCTGTGGGTGTAGTGCGTTTTCTACCCTTATCTAGTACGTATGCGATTTTTTGGTTAGTCTGTTTTTGTTTAAGGTGTTGTGCTACTAATTTACTCGCCTTGTTCCCCTGCATATAGTTGTTTATCTTAAGTTTGGTCATTTGGGCTTGTGTTTGTTCTAGTGCCTGTTGTCGTATTAATCCTGTTATGTGTAGGATGCGGTGCTTCTTGTCCACTGTTGGGTGAATCTGATTTTGTGTGTTCAAGTCATATAATTCCTGTTGCCATTGTTTTAGCTTGGCTTGCGATAGTTTTTTGAGGTATGTTGCTCTCCTGATCAGCAACCCTCGTGCTACCGTTTTATGTGCCTGCCATACTGTCTCTGGGGCTACCTCACCATTGTCATTTAGGGTAAAATAGGATTGTAGGTCTTTCCGGAGTTCCTCCGTGTAGACTTTGTTGAGTAGCAGTGTATTGTTTAGCTTCCAGGGGCTTCGGTTTTTAAAATCGTATATGTTTTTCATATCGAGGGTCACTGGCGCGTGGTCTGACCATGTTATTTGCTTTATGTCACAGAGTTGGAGTTGGTTTAAGTGTGCGCCAGAGATGAGGAATCCATCTATTCTAGAATATGTGTTGTGGACGTTGGAGAAGTGCGTGTATGCTCTTTCCCCTGGGTGCATTATTCGCCATGCATCGTAGAAATGGTGTTCATGCAGTAGTTTTTGTAGGGCTTTGCATTGTCGTGCCAGTGGTCTCCGTCTATGGCTATTTTGGGATAGGGTAGTGTCTAGAGTGGGGTCCCATATGTGGTTGAAATCTCCACATAGGATAGTAATACCCAGTTGTATTTGGCTCACTTTGTTGAGGATGCCTTGGAGGAAGCGTTTTTGGTTTCTATTTGGTGTGTAGAGGCTGACTAACGTGTAGTCTATGTCATTTATCTTGCCCTGTAGTATGATATACCTGCCATTCGTGTCAATCTCTTGATGCTGTAAGTTGAAGGTCAGGTGTCTACTCAAGAGGATGGAGGTACCTCTAGTTTTGTGTGGGGATGTGGCGTGGTATTGGTGTGGGAAGTTGATGGTATGTAGGTTGGGATGGTCGTTATGCCTGAAGTGTGTTTCCTGTAGGCACACTATGTCAGCGTCAAGGGTTTTGAGTTCCCTAGTTAGCATATGTCTTTTCATGGGTATGTTCAGTCCCCTTACATTATATGTGCAGATTCTCACGGTGGTTTCCCTAGGTATCTTTGTGAGTATCTTGTGTCGTGTTCTATCGGTTTAGGGACCACCACTTTTCGGTGCATACAGTCCAAAAAGTCTCCTCACCTGCACTGGACTCTGATCGCTCATTGTCTCCATTTACGGATAATTTAAGTGACTATGCATTCTCATCATTGCCTAAATCATCTAAATCTATTTCACACTCTATAGGTGAAATGTTGACAAATGTTTGGCCGATATTGGATGCCAAACTTAGTATTAAAAGGCCCATTGCCATAGCTATGTTTAGTATCACTACACATTCAGCCTGGATGCATTTGAACAAATATATAGAGAGAACAGGAAGATTTGACTTATCAGTTGCTACTACAAGTGGCGGTGCAACAGTTACAGATAGCTTCCCTCACCTCTAAATCAGACGACCTGGGGAACAGAAGCTGCAGAAAAAAAAATCTATACTATTTATCTCCTGTACTGAAAAAATGGCTACTCACAGTCCCATATTTTCCTTTTGATTACGAGAAGCCAATTTTCATTGAATGAGCCAGGTGGTTTCATAAATGATGAATCCACCCAGTTCAGACCAAGACCAGTTATAAACAAAACAGCCATCCTTCAAGCATACCATAAGTCAGGAGATATTCTGTCCCAGTACTTTTCTGCTAAAATGACACACTGCATGAGGGATACAGCTTAATATACCCCACAGTAATGTTTGTATACATTGGATTGTCCATCAGCAAACTCCACGGAGGTCTCTAATTTTGGCTCCCGCTAGTTAAATATTATGGAATGTTGGTCAATGTATTTATGCTCTTTGCAAATCTAACCATCTTGCTTAATTGCATCCCAATCCCAACCATTCAAATAAAAATATTGAACCCCCAAGGTAGATACATTGTTTTATCTGTGATTTTACTTTGGTCAATAAAAATGTCCTTAATTAATTTTTTGAACCTTTCTATAATGTATCGCTTTCTTTTCAAGGTGGTGATTTTCAAGGGCACCGGTCATGCCAGGTACAATTTAACTTTTTAAAGAGCATTTAATCCTCTCTCTACATTGTGCTAGTACATGCATTGATTGAGAGAAATATCTGTTTATAAAATATATTAAATAACGGTGTTGGTGCCAAACAGAAATACTAGAGCAGCCAAACGAAGCGGAGGTAGCTAAACTCACCTACTACCTCGAAATAATACAGACAAAGCTTAAATATTGCAAGGCTCACTTTAAAGAAAATAGTTATACTAAAACATATATTGCATATAGAGCAATTATCACCTGAAACTAGATACAGAGCATATTATCTAACATAAGATCAAAGGATTATCACCTGTTATAGGTAGACTTACAATTGATACCCTATTTCCATTGCTATTTTTACAAAGTAGGAAACTAGATATCATAAGAGTTTTCTCGAGTTCCTGGATCTTTCCTATTAATACAGAAGGCACATAAAGTGTCTCAAACAGTGCTGTGAATAAAATTCCTAGATACCAGGGCAAAATGTCCCACATGACATCATTTCCCTAGCCCATGCAGTCTATTCCTTCCCACAGGCAGATCACAGGGGTCTCCCTATGGTAAATAATTTAGAAGTGGTGGATGTTCAGCGAAACCTTAACTCTCAGGTGAAACATTAATCACACACCCCCATGTCACACCATACCATTTTCACATTTAGATTTCCTTCTCCTCTCACCCACGTGTCTGCCACATATCTCTGGCTGTAACATTCTCAAAATTGTTATTACGGACTAGGCTCAAATTCAGGTGTAGCGTTGGGTCTTCATTTTCCCAACGTTGGAAATTCACCTCGTACTTGTCTTCTTTTGACTTGCTTGTGAACATGTAGTAGGACCATCTTCGTGGGTGGTAAACCTCAACAGCTTGATATTGTTCTGGGCAACCACCAAGGCAGTTATTTATGAGTTGCCACATAATTTACTATGTAGTGAAACCAGGGGAGGGCTGGCAGCCTTAGGCCTGGGGGGCAAAACCAGTCAAGTGGCCCATTGCACCACCAAATCAGTTCACCATCATTTCCACCTTTTCCTGGTTTTATAATGGATATTGATGTTATGCTAATCAGTAGCTCTTTGCCATACCCGCTCCTTCACGGCTCTGACTTTCAATGTTGTCAGAGCGCAGGCTGAGAATCTCTGAGCCTGTGCTCTGACTTACTAACTGAGCGTCGGAACCACGAGGGAGAGGATATGATCTGACTGCACCTACTGCTGGTGCGCACCAGTGGACCACCAGCGAATCGTTTAAATTGAATATGCTGGTGTCCCCAACTTGTGAGCTGTGTTGGCGGCCGGGCACCCTGCATGACCGCACGGCGTGCACACCCCAACGGCTGGCCCTGCTGACACACACTGATGTTACTACTTAGACATCCCTCAATATTAATACAGACATCAGAGTAAACACCAATAAACTGTGGAAACAGAGCTGATCACCCCCAAATTTATAAAGATTTGCTTACTGGATTTGTTGTAAGATTAAATCATGCCTCCTCCTCTCTCTCTCCCATGCGCTGCTCTGTAGGCTGGGAGGAAGTGAAGAGTAATCACATTCTCCCAGCACAGCGCCACCGGTGGCTGCATGGGGAACAGCTGTTTAATGTAATGCTTGCAGGACGGCCAGCTGCCGCAGAACCTCTTTGTTCCAGTCTCTGCAAAGGGCTCCAGGCACTGCTTGTTGTGAGTGTGAGCCACTGTAAATTAGGGGCAGAGGGCACTTGCACTGTGGTAAAGACAGGTCTGGGCAGGAGGAGAGTTCAGTGTAATCAGTGCACTCCCCTCCTGTGGGTCACCAGTAGACTGGTGCATCTGCCTAGGATCAGAGCCGGTGCAAGGATTTTTGCTGCCCTAGGCAAAAGAAAAATTTGCTGCCCCCCATGTGACATCACAATGCCCCACCTATATGATCTGCCATATGAACTAATGCCAATGCTGCACACAGTGTGTGTTTACATTAAAAAGCTTGCAGGGACCGGCTATAGACACCAGAACCACTTAATTTAGCTGAAGTGGTTCTGGGGACTATAGTGTCCCTTTAATGTGATGTAAATTATAGATTAGTGTCACTAATAATATACTAGATTGCCTACTTACAACCAGATGAGGATGATGATGGGCTGCAGTTTGGCTCCACTTCCAGGTTCTCTGAAGGCTGTTTGTAACTGTGGTCACAAAATTAAAAGTTATAATAGAATGGGAAGCAGCTCAATTTTTTGGGCGCCCCTTAAACAGCTCAAGGTCTGGGTCCCAGGGCCTGACTGTGAGTATGCCCATAAGGCCCACCTAAAAGTCCACCTACATGTTCCACCCATGAGTTCGCTCACAGGGAGTGGAGTGTGTAGGGGATGTGTTATGTGTTATTGTAGAGGATCTAATGTGTGTGCTTATGGTATGTAGTGTATAGGGATATCAGTTTGTGTAGGTGACACAGTGTATTTGTTTGTAGTGGAAGCAGTGTGTGTTTGTGTATAAGCGATGTATTGTGTGAATCTGTGTTTATATGCAAAAGGGATGCAAGGTGTGTGTCTGTAAGTGTGTGCATTGAGTGTATGTATGAAATGCATTGTGTTTCTGTGTATGCATTGTGTTTATGTGTATATGTAAGAGAAGCAGTGTGTGTGTTTGCATGTGTGTGTAAGGGTTTGCATTGTGTGTTTCTGTGTATGTGTGCAAGGGGTTGCATTGTCTTTGTGTGTAATGGATGCATTGTGTGTTTCTCCGTGTGTAAGGGAAGCATGTTGTGTTTCTGTGTGTGTAGGGATGCATTGTGTGTTTGTGTATGTATAGGGATGCATTGTGTGTGTGTGCGCGTAGTGTGAAAGAGCTCCCTGTCCTGCCCCCTGTCCTATAGAGCTCTCCCCTGCCCCTTAGTGGTCTCTCCCCCCTCCCCTTACCCTAGCAGTCACTTCTCACATCCACCCACCCTCCCTGTGCTCTTCTCATCACCCCCAAACCTCCGGTGTTCTTTTCAGCCCCCTCTCTCCCTGTGTTCTTCTCACTCCCCCCTCCCTGTGTTCTTCTCACTCCCCCACCCTCCCTGTGTTCTTCTCACTCCCCCACCCTCCCTGTGTTCTCCTCACCTCCCCCTCCCTGTGTTCTCCTCA
>OW240919.1:94949894-95113050 GCA_933207985.1 Pelobates cultripes | reverse complement strand
AGGGGAGGGGGGGAATAAGCTCGGCCACGCTACAGGGGAGAAGCTGCAGCCGCCTGACCGCTCTTAACAGAGCGCTCGGGCGGCTGCAGCATTTAAAGGGCCGGCCCAGTAACGCGGCCGGCCCCCAGGTGCCGCGGCCCACCGGGAAATTTCCCGGTATCCCGTTGGGCCAGTCCGGCCCTGATCACATCTAGAGGAATGTTAATGCCTAGAGCTGTCGATTTTGAGATATTTAACTTAAAATTAGATATACTAGAGTATCTCTCAATTTCGAGCATTAAGGGTCGGAGTGATTTCTCAGGAGATGACAAGATAATTAAAGAGTCATCTGCATAGAGTGAAATTTTAACATCACATGATTTCATATTAACACCCTTAATTAATACGTTGTTCCTAATATTAATAGCTAAGGGTTCAAGCGATAAAATATACAATAGGGGCCTAAGGGGGCACCCCTGCTAGTACCATTTTGGAGATCAAACCAGCCTGCAGTTATATTCGGACCCACTGTTCTGGCTGAGGGGGTGGAATACAGGGCTAAAATAGCCCCATGTATCCATCCCCTATGTCCGAATGCCTTCAGGACTTCACTTAAATATCCCCACCCAACCCTGTCAAATGCTTTTTCCGAGTCTAATGACAGGGCCAGGAGGGGAATATTATGTCTATTGGACCAATCGATAATGTCAATCAGTCTACGGGAATTGTTTGATGCCCATCTTCCAGGGATAAACCCAATTTGGTCAGGGTGGATAAGTTTCGATATAATGGTTTTAATTCTCTCCGCTATAATAGCTGAGTATAACTTCATATCTACATTAATTAGCGCAATCGGTCTATAATTGCTAGGGTCCGTACCATCCTTATTCTGTTTCAATATAGGAACGAGATTGGATTGTAACAATTCTTTTGGAATCATATTATTTTCAGCTAATTGGTTAAAAAATTGAGTAATGTGATTTAATAAATGCGACTTCATATATTTATAATGTAAATTTGTGAAGCCGTCGGGCCCCAGGGTTTTATTTGTGGGTAATCTATCTATTTGAAACTTAACTTCCTCCATGGTAATATTCTTATTTAAAAATGCGAGATCTTGTGAGGTAATTTTAGGAATTAATGTATTATGCAGATAGTTTTGGATGTCCTTTATTTTAGGATGGAGATTTAAATTGTATAATTCTTGATAAAATTGATTATATTTTTGACCTATTTGAGAGGGAGTGGAGCAACGATTTGATCAATAACAAATTTTTCTACCCTATTCCTCGCATATTGATTTAGAAGTCTTTTTGTTAGGTTTTTTGTTAGCTCTGTTGCCCTTGTGGTAATTATTTAACTTTAATTTATTTATATTGAACTTAATCTTTTCTTCCTCCTTTAAATTAATTTGTTGTTTTAGATGATTTAAGGGAGTCCTCAACTCTGGAGTGGAATATTGTTTATTTAAATGAGAGCAAGAATAAAATTCAATATATAAATCTTTTAAATTCTTACCATTCTTTTTTTTATAAATATGACCCATTTTAATTAGATAGCCCCTCATGACAGATTTGTGAGTGCACCAATTAATCATTGGGGAAGTGTCAACTGGATTATTTTTGGTAATATTAGACTTTTTAATGAATTATTTTATAAGACAACTAAAGACAACACACAGTAATAATATACTTATGAGTTTAGCATAAAAGGGTATAGAGTAAGAGCACATGTCAAACCTTATGTAATATCACACTACAGTTTAATACAAAACTCCCTCAATAGGCACACGTTTTATGCACATTGCAGGAAAATCAATTCGATAATGCAACAGGCATGTGTTATTACTGCCCTCCCACAAGTCATTAAAAATAATGCATTTCTCATTCCATATGCATGGCACATGCTCTGTCTCTACAGGTGCATGCAACAGGCAGAGATTTTGAACATTCTGACATAGAACTTTACACAATGTTACTAATATTCTGATGCAGAATGTTCTATGGACACTGGGAGTTGTGGAAAAGCAATTCCATGGCAGAGTTTAGTAAATGGAGCCGTCACTATGTGATTTAAATTAATGTCCTTGATGCTGATTTTTCATATTTAGTTTGCCTCAGAATCTTTTTTTTTTTTTTAACAGAACCCATAGTCTGTTACCATGGTGAGTACCATATGTTCTCCCTTAATGAATATGGTTGTCAGAGAAGGACCATTCCTGCACTAAATGTAGAGTTATATGTAGAGTAGTTGAAAGTGAGTCTAAAAAAGGTGGTTTGAAGTAAGTAATGTACCCCTTCCAGGAGGCAAGCTTCATCCGTCTCTGAACATATGGTAACGATGCCAAAGTGTTCAAGCTACTTCTACAGGACTTTGTTCACAACAAAGCACCATTATATACTGAATACAGTGTTTTGTTGGCACTCCTTTTTTTTTTTGTGTGTGCATAGCTATAGTTTCTTATTAATAAAAGTATTCCACTATTGCAGGTGACCATCTGCGCTTGCATTGTTGATGATAAATCTCTCTCTGTCCCCCCCAACCCTATAGCTTAAAGAGACACTAGAGTCACCAGAACAACTACAGCTTATTGAAGTTGTTCTGGTGAATATAGTCGGTTGATGCAGGCCTTTTGCTGTAAACACTGTATTTTTAAAGAAAAGACCGTGTTTTCATTACTGCTTAGGGACACCTCCAGTGTTTGTATTCCTGACCCTATAGTGTTCCTTTAAAATTGTTCTAAATCGGAAAGACAAACACAAATGTTTGTGTGTCCGTGTATCTCTATCTATCTATCTATCTATCTCACCATATCCGGCTGAGGAAGCTACACATCATAGTGAAACGTGTTCCGGTCTTATATTTGGACATTGTTCCCTATTTTATTTATACGTTTTTAACAGTATACTGATACATTATGTTACTCTATAATCCTGGTTTCTGGTATCACGAGCTGCTTACTTACAAAGGTGGAGTGCAGTCCCTAACTGTACAATACGCTACCACAGAGCCACAGGGACTCTGTTTGTAAGTATTGATTTGGCACTTAAACTTACAGCTTTAGTCTATACTGTGCTACTCTATTTTTTGCTTCATATGCTCCCCCTAGGATTAGACGTTTATCTCCTATAGGGGTGGGTCGCCTTAAAGGACCCGGACCCTATCCACAACGGAGCTAGGTTTAATAGCTCCTTGTTTGTGAGTGTTCTGTATATATGGTTTCTTATATACCTGGCATCTGGAGAGTTGTATGATTAGGAGTACCCGGGCTATTATTTGAAAGGTAATAATTGCCTTCTTATAAGCGCTACACTTTTTGATCTATCTACTTCTTGTTTGTGTTATTTCGGAAAAGTTAAACATTTGGTGTTAAGCTGCGATCTATGGATTTGTTTTGGAATATTCCACTTATTCTGTTAATTTCCCTAAAGCGCTAGTATCTACAATTTTTGTTTTTTTTCCATATCGATCTATTTCTAAATTATATTTTTATGTTACCATTACAATCATTTTTCACTGTGTAAATTGAGTCTGTAGTCCATTCCCAATGCTTTATATCTTTGTGATGAGTAGACAAACAAAACACAAATATATACACTTGGCCTTGGTACTTGGCCTTCATCGGACCAATAAGCTTAACTGGATAAAAGCCAAAGTTCTCTAAGAGCCATGTGCATAATATGACTCTGTGGGTTCATACCTTGAGCAGCCATCTCATTGCTTAAACCCTCTTCCGTTGTACCAATTAAAGGGGAACTGTAATTTTTGTTAATTTATACCATCAATTGAGAGATTTTGCTAACTTTTTTGTTTTTGTTTCCACTGAAATGCTCCTTTTTTTCCAGAGTTATTTATAAGATTTTGCAAATAGCATCAAAATCCTGTTCAGACAAGTCAAAGCCAGGACAAACATTACGAATCTAGTTTGGCTATGCTGACTGGCTATATGGACAAAGCTTATAACAAAGACTGACTGAGAAGAAGCTAAGAGGGAAGTAATCAGTTGCAGGTTAAAAAGATCAGAATTTCCACATTTAATTTTATTTTCATACTTCACAAGTACATATAGTGATAAGTAAACAAAAGCCTGGGAGGTGACAGTTTGCCTTTAAAATCAGGAAGGGAGATTGGGATTGCTCTCTAATTAGCATATTTATTTTTATTATAAAATATATATTTAAAAAACAAGTTTTTGCTTTCAGGATGTAAATAATACAGGTGCGTTTGCTGTCAGAATGTTTCATCTCTACCAGGACGCGCCTGCTGACCGGCTTCAATTTATCAGAATTGTAAGTCAACTTCGACATTCAGCTGAATTATACAACAAAGAGAGAACTTGGCGCCTTCATTGTAGTTGTAAAATTTAATTAATTAATTAATTAATATTTGATGGAGAGCCACCTTCTTAGGAATTTAGCACGTTAACTCAATAAAATACAACAAAGAGCCATTCTTGGCTTTTACTGCAAGTCAAGTTGCTAAACACGGCAAGATCTATGTGTGACCTCATGCTGGATGTTATAGAGAATCTACACTTAGCGCACATGAAGCAAACAACAACTGGCATAGGGCTAAGTTAGCACAGGCTTCAAATATAACCTCTGATCATGTTCTCTAAACAAATTGAGTGCAAGCTTATAAGTATAAACAGTAATTCTGATTTTTACCCTTTTTTTTTTTTTTTTTTTTAATTCTTTATTTTTGTTGTGCATTATGGGTTACAAACATGCTTGTTATGCCACGACAGCAGTCACAGGTATATCAACGTAAATATTGTCATGACAGGTTGAAGCTGCACATTTTTATAAGTAAGTATGCGTACGAATACATGCGATCAATGTTAAATGTATGCGAGTTGTTGATAGTTATGCTTAACTGGTGGTTGTTGTTCTATGCCTGGCACATTTTAGCAATCATTTGACTCAAACAATTATGAAACTTAGGGGAAACCAGCTTAGTTTAGTAGTGTTACTCATATATCAGAAATACCGTTTTGTTCATACTTAGATTACCGGTCGATGAACTATAATAGCTTAAAAGAAAAAGGAAACTAAACCAGGCTATGGCATATAATAACAAAGTAATAGGGTTCTGTCCACGGTAATTGCATCAGGCTAGTTTTAACATGTAACTCGGTTGATATGTGATGGAGCCTATACATCAAAATTGTGCCTTGCCAGATGTGGTGCTTCAGTAATTAAGCATTTAGTTACAAGCACTTCCCTGGACCCAGATTAACCAGCTATGCCTCCCACCTCCCGAGAAAAAGACACAACAGTATTAGCTAGTTAAGTGCAGATCCCCATATTCCTGACTGGTAGCTGGTAAAAACGACTGAGTTACTAAGAACCCCCTTTATGTTGGCAGTCTCTTATATTTAGACAGTATTTTATGCTTGCCGCTGGTGTTCAAGGTTGCAGTCATGTCCATGTTCCCCCGGTTGCTCCGGTAGGAGTAGTAGTGGGGACGTCGGATCATCCAGTGGGTTGTGGAGCATTGTTGTGCCCATTCGCTTGTAGTCTTGTGGATGTTGTCCGCCCGTTCCGCTTTGCTGCTTGGTGGAGAGACTTTTGCGTTGTGGCTCAATGCTGGTAAGAGGGTAAAGTATCGTTGTCGTAGATAGGTCGTATGAGTCTCTGCATTATCGGTGCCCCCTATGAGTTCATTGCAATCTAGATGTCGGTTGGTCGTTAGTTGGTGGCGCGGTCTCACCAGGGGTGGCTGTGAGTGGTTAGCCTTTTTTGCTTGGTTGCTGTAGTAGTGGCTTGTTGCTTGCCATAATAGTCGTCGGACCAGCTTGTTCCCGGAGGTCTCTTTGCTCCCCTTGGGATCGTGGAAAGGGCTTACCCTCCTTCTGTCAGCCGCCATTTTAGTTGCGGCATTTGGGCCACGAGGCTGGGTGGCAACGGTGTTGGCCCCCGGGTTGTGCTGTTTCGGTCTGGGTCCCAGGGTGCGGACCGGGATCACCCCCACCAGTCCAGGGGGGGGGGACAGGGCCAGATCCACACGGTTGCCGTCCTTTGGTTGGGTCTGTTAGGCAGGATAGTGGAGCAGCGGCCGTCCGCCCCACTCACCGCCAGAGTAGGCCCAAATTAGGGCATCAAGGGTCTCTCCTCCTGGGGACTGTAGCTTGGGGAGCCAGCCTCACCCTGGATCCAGTGTCCCCTGTACACTGAGGACAGGCACTGGCGGTCCTTGGTATGGTTAGAAATGTTCTTTTTGTGGCTATTTAGTTATTAATTTGTAGGAGCTGAGCTGCCATGCTGCCTTCCAGCTCGGCGGTCCGGCCCCGCCCCGATTTTTACCCTTTTAGTTGCAAAAATAAGCAAAACAGACTGAATTTATTTATTATACTGGGAATCGCTGCAAACTAAAAAGGAAATTGCTAATTTTTAGCCGTAAGAGTCAAATGGGAGAAGAATTGCCAACTCAGCTGTTTGAGCCTGAATTGTCAGTTTAGTGAATACAACTCCATGGTTCTGAACAGGTTATAAATCTATAGTTTCTCTATATCTTTTAACGTTACAATTTGTTTTGTATTTTATTTTATAACAGGAAAATGTATTTTCTCACCCATCTTCCTGTCCCTAGTACTGAACAATAAGTATTATATTCTGAAAATTACAGAGGTTTTTTTTGCCAATTAAAATGCCTGTTTTGTGTATATATACTTTGTGTGTAACTCCTCCATTCCATGCTAGATTTCATCCCACATTTTCTATACTGTCCACATCTGCCCAGCTATCTTTACTGCTTAGAAACAGTAGTTATTTTTGCTGCCTTTTCCCCCAGAGATAAAAGTAATAGAATCATGGAACCTGTTTAAAATAAAAGTTCAGTTTCTAAGAACTATTAACTTTAAAAGCAAAGAGGGATGCACCAGAAGTACAGGAGAACATTTCAAATATCATTGTCGAGTAATAAACAACATACACACATGTGTATGTATATATATATATGTATGTATATATATAGATGTAAAAAACAGATAAAATTCTTATCTTGTAATACCTTTTTTTATTGGACTAACAGAATTTTTTAATGACAAGCTTTCGGGAGAACCTCCCTTTCTCAAGTCTGAAGCATTTCTGAGCAAAACGACACATAGAATTCAAAGTTGAGTTGTGATACAGGGGTTAAAGCGACATGAGTGTAGATAAGACACAGGTTTGTTAGAAAATAGACACCATCTTGTCGCTTTAACCCCTGTATCACAACTCAACTTTGAATTCTATGTGTCGTTTTGCTCAGAAATGCTTCAGACTTGAGAAAGGGAGGTTCTCCCGAAAGCTTGTCATTAAAAAATTCTGTTAGTCCAATAAAAAAGGTATTACAAGATAAGAATTTTATCTGTTTTTTACATCTACATCACTGGACTAATACGGCTACAATCTCTACTTGTGTGTGTATGTATGTATGTATATATATATGTGTATATATATGTATGTGTGTGTGTGTATATATATATTATCTATTACTCAGCAATATATATATATATATATATAATTGTGTGTGATATGCATTATTTATATATATATTTTTTTTGTAAATCTTTTTATTGAGATTTTCATATGATTCTCGAAACTGAGCAACACTCATCGTCAATTACAAACTTGTGTTGTGATGGACTCGCAGGCCCAATCCGAACATAACATATGACCTGTTTATACAGTAACTGCCCCCCGAACATGTTAGCAAATCCCAACTGGTGTAATACATGTTACATAACCATTTATCTCCGCTTGTCTCCAATGTGTGTGGCTAAATTCTCCTCGTGAGAGTGAAAGGCCCAGCATTTACTGAGATAATACAGGGTAGGCATAACTGGCATTTGGCAGGCCTTCAAGTCCAGTTAGGTATTATTTATGGTCACCATTTTGATTCAAGCCTGATTTCAAATGGAGCCATGTGTACGTGTGTCTTATGTCCAACATCTTGTATGTCTGTCTGGTGCGTATGAGCAGAGTAGTCGTATATATGTCATGGAACCCGGTCCGTGTGTCTATCCTGATGCGGCGGGTGCCGTGTCAAGTCGGACTAATTCAGTACTATCTCATCAGCTCTCTCCATCAGCCCTCTAATTCCTGCCTCCTAACCTTGATTCCCGTCAGGTTTGACAACGCTGCGTGCCAGCGTCAGTCTTGTGTGGTCTCTATGAGAGCGTACCTTTATCGTGTCTGACATCTCTCGAAGTATCTGTGCAGTGTATGCTTCCGTATTGAAAAAGTCGGCCTAATGGCTATGTATGGTGTTAGAATATAGTCTACCTCTAAGTTAACCAGAAAAGGTAAAGAGAAAGGCATAGAGAGAATAGGTGAGGGAGATGTATCCACATCTCCCACTCCATTGTGCCTCCGTCACCACCCCCCCTGCCCCCCCTCCCCATCTACAGCCCTCTCGCAATGTGTTCGTACCACGGCAACCATGCCTTCGCATGCCCGACCGCCCTACCTGTGAGGGAAGCATGCATCGCCTCCGCCCCCTGTATCTCCTCCACCCTATGTAACCATTCCTCCTTATGCGGCGTGGTCTGAGATTTCCAGTGTACTGGTATAAGCGCTTTGGCTGCGTTTAAAAGGTGTCTCAGTATCGAGCGCTTATATTGGGAAATCGACATTGATGAAATGTGCAGCAAGACTAGTTCTGCTGTCCACTCGGTCACATCCCCCAAAATATCCCATATGGTAGACCTAACCATGTCCCAAAAACAGGAGATTTTGCTACAGTCCCACCATATATGCATCATGGTGCCCTGTTCCAGCAGGCATCTCCAGCACGTTGGAGATATCATTGGGAGTATTTTATGCAGTGACCCTGGGGTTCTATACCATTGTGATAGTAGCTTATAATTCATTTCCTGGTAGCCCGTGCTAATAGAGCTCTTATGGTGCCAGAGTAGTGCCTTGTCCCACTGTTGTGGCGTAAATTGCTTTGTTAGTAAAATTTCCCACCTCCTTCGGAATAGGTCATGTTCACGCAAATGTCCCGTTAAGAGGTGTTGGTACAAGATGGAAATCATTCTGCGTTGCGTCGTGCCCGCCATGCAACAGCCCTCAAACCATGTGAGGTCTCGGTGTACTCGTTCTCTGTTACGTAGTGCGCCGTAGAAATGTTTCAATTGTAAGTATCGGAGTACCTCCAGCATAGTGTGCGGTCTCCCGCTCAATAAGGAGTCCAAGGTTCGTAATCCTCCATCTTGGAAGGTAGTGTGTATAGGGATGTGTCCAGTATCCTCTGAGAAGGGCCATGCCCCAGCTGTGAGACCCCCAGCATATTTATTTTTGTAATCTGTAGCATGTGACATTGCAATTTACATTTTTGTTTTGTGGTGTGATAGAAAGGGCAGTGCTGACACATGCCGTAGAGTTGACAGCTGTAACTGGGAAGCAGTTTCTTGCACGTTCAGCTTTGTGGCGTGTGTGAGTGCACCTGTCAACGGAGACTGTACTTTGCTTTCAGTGGATTTTATTACCTGGCTGCCTTGGAGGGAATATGGAACACGTCTGGATAAGTTACACTTCTGTTTTTGTAAGCAGCAAGCAGTCAGCTGTGACCATGTTTGAAATGAACTCCATGTTTAGTTAAGGCTCTGCTTCTGCATTTCTCTCATCCCTGTGTATTGTGTGATTAGCGGTTTTACAGCTTGAATAGCTAGTGATTTGAAAAGAGAGAACTAACCCACTTACTGCCAATCCAGACAGGCATTTGACTGGTGCCTGGTCTAATGAATATACATGTAATACAATAGCCTGATACCCAGGGTTTAATGGGTGCAGAGTTACATTTGCTAAAAGAGGCTAATTGAGTTGTTTACTAAATGTGTTATATGAGCCAGTGAATTGGACTGTTATTGGCTTACTTTGCTTCCCAACTCCAATTGTATATTTCATATGATTATCAAGAATGTGCTGTGCATGTCTGGCCACATTCCTTGATTGCATGATAGGACTTCATAAGCATCTAATGTGTACTGTCATCTTTAATAGGGTTTGTCTCTGGGCACATACTTGTAACAAAACATTAGCGAATCTAATCATAAATCCTAAATATATATAATTTTTTGCTTTGCAAGGCTATTTTTCTTCTTTTTTTTACCCAATATTGCAGATCCAGGCACTTAACATTTTAGTTCCTAACAAGCCATTATGTAAACCTTTATTGAATGGCAGGGGTGTAAAGTGGTCACACTTAAATTATGCAAATAATTTCTTTTCCTTCTCACTTTCCATAGTAAATGATGTCTATAGAGACATGGTTAATGTAGTGTGTGTGTGTGTGTGTGTGTGTGTGTATGTATATATAATATTATATAGTGTGTGTGTGTGTGTATACACATCTACATATGTGTGTGTGATATAGAGAGAGAGAGAGAGAGAGAGAGACACATATGAAGATAGCTCTTATGGAAAAGCCATCTTTGAATCCAGAATTGTAGACTTCAGTATAGTCCATTTTCGAGATTTGCAATTTGTTAGGCAATTAATGAAGTTTTTCATTCATTTCATTCTAGGCCAGGGGTCAGCAACCTATGCCACTGGAGGTGCCTTTGCACGGCACTCAAGGCTGTCAGAGCCAAACAGTCTCTGGTCTATCAGGAATGCCAGTGGAACTTCAGTTGCTAGTGCAAACCGTCCAGTGATTGCAGGTGGTGAGGGACAATCCTCAATTTACGCATTGCAGCACTTAATGTAAGACTATATGCTCTTGTTGTGGTAGTTTTTAGTCTTTTAACCCCTTAAGGACAGCAGGCATACTATGCCGTCCTTGAAAGGGTGGCTCTAAACGCTGGAGGGCTGGGAACTGCCCGAGACCCCAGCAGACCCCCTACAGCAGCTTCAGCCACCCCGATCACATGGCCGCAATAGAAGTCTATGGCGCTGCCTGCAGGGGGACTGTCTGTGCTGTCACCGTCCACCTGACACCTAAAAGTGAAAAAGAAAATTCAATAAAATAATCAAATATATTGTACATATATATGTATGATATATTATAAAATAGAGCGTTTTATAATATATTAGACATATAATGCATATATATGAATTCATTATAAGTGTACATTGAGATATACACATATCTCAAAATGCACTTATAATGTAATCATATATACAGTATGCATTGTATATGTGTGTGTGTGTGCGCATATATATATGTATATATATATGTATGTATATATATATATATATGTGTGTATATATATATGTGTGTGTGTGTGTGTGTGTGTGTATGTGTGTGTATATATATATATATATATATATATATATATTTGTAGTCGGGGCAATATAGTCGTATACAGAAATCTAGCGTGGAGTGGATTGGCAGCCCTTTTAAAGGGAATTCAAGCCCCTCCCACAACTACAGGCCAAGCCTTCAAATTTGTAGTCGGGGCAATATAGTCGTATACAGAAATCTAGCCTATAATAACCATAACATCAGTTAGTTGGAACCAGTCGGTTGTGGTGTGCCGGAACTGACAAAACAGTAGGCCTGTAATAAAAGTGGGCAAAAGAAAATTCCATAAGACGTAATACAGACATATAGCACAAATTCCAGGTTTTGTTTTTGTTTTGTTTTGATCACAACTTGTACAATTGGCTCAGTCCTTAAGGGGTTAAATATAATCTCCTTCTGTACTGTTTTGATTTTCTTTATTATATAAATGCTTCTATCATAATCCCCCCGGTCTTGTCTTTCTTCCAAGCTATACATATTTAGATACTTTAACCTTTCCTGGTTAGTTTTATTCTGCAGTCCATGATAAAGTTTAGTAGCCCTTCTCTTAACTCTTTCCAAATTATCACTATCTTTCTGAAGATACAGTGAAGATTCACCGAGATACATTTATCTCAGTGAAGTGATCTCAGCTCAATTGCTCCTGGCACTTGTGAATGGGAATCCGCACTGGAGTGCACCAGTCTGCAAGACCAATCGCAGTTCCTGTCCTTGACCTCTATCTGGTCAGCCTGGACCCCAAGGAAGCCACCAACAATGATAGATATTCAGAGCTGCAGAATAAGCCTCGCCTTCATACAAATAATACAAATAGCCCACAGACACACACACACACAGTCCCCAAAAAACACAACACCACAAGTAGCCTCTCACATGCAATACAACATACACAGCCATACACAGCCCACATTTATAGGTATCATACACAATACCACAAGCTACTCATGAACATCTACAATATAGCAGCCCCCATACACACAAATACAATGCTTCAAAGCAACCGTAGCACCCACAAATAGCACAAGCAAAATACCGCAACATACACACCTCATTTTAAAGTAAAAAATAATTAGGATTGGCACACAAAGGATTTCACGATCTTGTTTTGGCACACTACTACTAAAAGGTTGCCTACCCCTGTTCTAGGCCAATGCTCTCTAGATGTGTTAGAATAAATAAGATTAATTTCGTCATTGAAGGATTTTCTGTCACAAGATGTTCACATTGCTAACAGAAAGATATCCAGGCTGCATTCCTTTCATCCCCTTAACCACACCCAGCTTTACTACTAATGTTTTCAACTTGCAATCTCCCTGGGAGGACACTTAATTGTTCCCAGTATTTTGTCTCTACTTGTAGTTTGATGCCATTGTTTATGCAGTCAGGTGGTATTGAAAGTGGTAACATTATAATCAGGGCTTATTGAAGTCCTATGCTACTAGCCAGGGTTGAAAGTGCTTTCCGCTGCAGGCCTTGGCATACTCACCTGGAGTGAATTTCTTCTCACCAGCACTACATTTTCAGTCACTAGTGGTGAGTTGTAAATTTGAGTCCTGTTATAAGTATTACATTTGATAGCTGTCCTAATTTCTTTTGTTTACAAACCAATAGTAATGTTTTTATTGTATTACAAAAAAATAAATCATAGTAAGTAGGGGTGTTATATAAAATCGTTACATATAAATACACTTAGCAGTCTTTATAAATACAACAGAGAATGGCTATGCTATTGTTTAATGTATAAAAGGATGCTGCACACTAACATGTATATCGACCAATGCCTGGGACATGCCGTTCCAGGCGAGTCATTTTTCTATTTATTTAGCCAGCAGCAGGGCTACTGGGGAAAGGGGAGGCTAATTTGGTGTGGTGGAAGGATTGTCTGCTTAGCCTAAAGCCAGCTAGAGGCCGCAGTGGACTGCCAGTCATGCCAGAAATGTTGGGGTCAGCAGCCGCTTTTTGGCGATTCTCAGAGCTGATGACAACATATTCTTGAGAAAAATACAACGATGGTAAGAAAGGAAAAACCTTCCACAAGGGTTGCAATGGTTGTGGAATACTCAGGGCATAACCCAAAATGAACATCGAAAGGAGGACAGGAAGGGGTAAGCTAAATAAACAAACCCACTAACAGACCTAGTACCCTTCGAGACACTGCTCTATCATTAATAAGTTAAAATGCCTTAATTAATTTAGAGCAAAAAAAGAAAGAAACTATAATTTTATTAATCCCTAATGAGGCAATAACAAAAAAAATCTAAATAACATAATTTGAATAATCAAGTGTTGAAAAAAATAACTAAATGAAAAAATAAGTGGTTAAAATAGGACCAACCGTTGTATCAATTAGATCTAAACCGTTTCAATACACACTGAGACTGGTATTTTATAGAATGTTAAAAATCATTACAACAAAGTTGCTTGTCTGTGTCCAATACTGAATTGGATCTTAATCTGTGGGGTATATTGGTAAAGGTTAGTACTTGATTATGAGAAAGATAGAGAGCATCATACTGAGTAAGGTCATAAGTGACTTAAAGGACCACTATAGTGCCAGGAAAACATACTTGTTTTCCTGGCACTATAGTGCCCTGAGGGTGCCCCCACCCTCAGGGCCCCACTCCCGCTGGGCTCTAGGGGGTGGAAGGGGTTAAATTTACCTCTTTCTCCAGCACCGGGCGGGGGACTCTCCTCCTCCTCCTTGGCTGAATGCGCATGCGCGGCACATCACAGTGAGAAGCGCGGAAGCGCCTCTAGTGGCTGTCAATGAGAGAGCCACTAGAGGCTGGATTAACCCTATTATAAACATAGCAGTTTCTCAGAAACTGCTGTTTGTTTATAGAAAAAAGGGTTAAACCTAGCTGGACCTGGCACCCAGACCAGTTCATTAAGCTGAAGTTGTCTGGGTGCCTATAGTAGTCCTTTAAGGTAGAGGTGTCTCTAGTTAACCATGTAAAGATCAAATATATATATATATATATATATATATATATATATATATATATATATATATATATATATATATATATATATATATATATATATATATATATATGTCTATCTATCTCATCCCCTTTGGGGATGTTAGGTAGGTACATAAAAATAAAATTAAAGAGATAATTAGGGAAGTTTGTAGCAGCAAACCCGAGATTGAATGTTACCGGGAAGCTAGCAGTGAAATTAAAACGTTAATAAACTCTTCCCAATTATAATATCCTAATGAGTAATGATATCTATATGTAGCAATGTGTAGTGAGCTGTAAAGAGTAACTCACTCAGTGGTATATGCAGCTGTGGATGTTTGTACATAAGTAGTTAACAGAGATAAGGGTAGGGGGTCTATTGGTATGTAATAGAATTGCCAAAGTCATCAGGAGCCCAAAGTAATGGCCTGTAATATAAGGATTCCAACTAGGCAGCTAGAACAACGAAAAAATAACTCCCTTCCCCCAAGTTAAGAGCTAGTGCTCAATATTGCAGCGGATATTCAAATGAGTAAATAAAGCTCAGGTCTAATGCTAGCTAATAGGTCAGTAAGACTCAAAGCAACCCTTGCTGTTATAGTGCTAGAAGAAATTTGGGGTGTAGGATTTCTCTATACTGACCGCAAAACAGTATCCAAGCTATCTGTACTTATGTTGGAGAAACCTCCAATATACCCCACAGATTAAGGTCCAATTCAGTATCAGACGCAGACAAGCAACTTTGTTGTAATGATTTGTAACATTCTGTAAAATACCAGTCTCAGTCTGTATTGAAACTATTTAGATCGAATTGATACAACGGTTGGTCCTATTTGAACCCCTTATTTTTTCATTTTTATTTATTAGTTATTTTTTTTCAACACTTGATTATTCACATTGTTATTTAGAATTTTTTTTTTTTTTTTTTTTGGTTATTGCCTCATTAGGCTTTAATACAATTATAGTTTTTCTTTTTTTGCTCTAAATTAATTAAGGTATTTTAACCTATCAATGAAAGAGCAGTTTCTCTAAGGGTACTGGGTCTGTTAGTGGGTTTGTTTATTTAGCTTACCCCTTCCAGTTCTTCTTTCTGTGACAACATATTCTTGTTCATAGAGGAAATAGAGATGGGGATAAGCTGCAAATTGACTGTAGGATTAAGACTGCTGGTGATTTTAAGATTGAATGGGGCTGTATAGTAAGTGGGTCAGCATTTTGGTTTGTGTGTGTGTGTGTTTGTGGGTGTGTGGGTCAGTGATTGTGTGTTGGAGTTTGTGAGGACACAGTTTGATTAAACAATGTATACTTTCTCTGTTAAATTGTGGCGAATTATAATTGTAATCCGAATCATACACTTAAAAAATACAGCCAAGACATACAAACAATACATAGAGCCAACACAAATCCATTACATACAGGCAGCACACACCCATTGGATACAGGCTGCACACATCACACATATTACATACAGGCTGCACACTGTGACACAGGGAGAGACTACACTCTGGGTAAATTACAAAACTTAGAATCTTTGCAAAATGAATCCATATGGCAAGATTGAAATATACTACTCCAGTTCTAACGATAGCAAAGTTAGGAAATATTTCCAGGTCAGCTATTTTTGCCTCAAAATGAGTTTTAGTAAGCATACATACAAGACAAAAAAAAAAATCTCCTTACCTGAGCATTACACCAAAACATCTGCATCTTCAGAAAAGGTGTAATACTACATGTGGAATAAAATACGTTTCCATAAAAGAAGTTTCAAATATGGATGTACATGTTGGTCAGATGGCTCATTTGGCTAATGTCAGATAGTTCTCCTCCTAGTAAAGATGTCAAACTCAAATGTTAATCCTTGCATAGCAATTTATACATTCAAATAGGTAATTAACAATGTTCATACTAAACCAAAGGTGCAGTAAATCATTTCACTTTCCAAAAATGGTAGCATTTTATTACAAATAAACACTCGTATCCTTTTCAATGCATATTATTTATCAGTAAAACATCAGCAGATTCCAGTCTTGTGTACAGGGCAGATACAACATAAAAGTCAATGATTAGATTACTGGACATTAGTAGAGAATGGCTGTGTGTGTGTGGTCACACCTTTCTGTACAAAGATGGTTATCTTTTCTATAAGGAGATCTCTAGGTGAGGTATCTGAGTCATATTTCCGGTTACTGGAAGAAACATGTTGCATGGCCCCTGTACAGCAATACCACTTCTGGCAGTGTCAGTAGGCTTAGAATACGGTTTTCCTGCAACAGTAACATTTTTTGCAAAGGCCATTATTTGTGCGTGTTTCACCAGCATTTAGAAACACTTAAACTTTTATCACAGCAATTTATTGAAAGTATTAAGAATTATTTATTGGTGATCTTACGTCCAGCCATGCCTAACTGCTTTGGAATCAGAGCTTTTTAGTATTGCTATGTGTTCAGTACAAAAGAATTGTATTTTTTTTTCCCCTCAAAATGTGTTTTCCTTTTTGCTATATGTTTGTTCAATCATAATTTCCATCTTTTTCATTTAGTGCACCCATACATTATAAATTGTTTTGATAAATTATGTATTTGTCCCAAATTTTTATTTTATTTTATTTTATTTTATATGCAGTACAATGTATTATTCAAGTTTATTTTGGGTAAATGATGGTCACAAAAACGTGCAATACATTTCCAAAGCTTACGTTTTATATACTTTAGTATGTATGTTTGGCCTCTAAGTTTAATAGCAGTCTGAGAAAACAACTAAAGTAGATATTTTTTTTATAAAGTAGGAATTTATGTTGGTGGTATCCTTATTTTTATTTTTTATTAACTTTTTTTTTTCTCACTTCATATTACCATCATTCTGCTAAAGTTAATAACAATTTTGTGGTAGATACAGTAATAGCAGTAATGTAGGTTTTCTGGGAACTTGAAGTGTAAAAATTAAAGAGTTACCCACTTCATTTACTTATCTTCAGGCTTACACTATTCATGCTGAGATGACCAAAAATGTGACACATGCCAGCAACCCCTAAATCTTTTTCTCTGGAATTTTACCTTTCATTGTCTGCTGTTCACTAGCTAACAAAAACCTGGTCAGGCAGGCCTTTGGATAAAGAAATAGTAGCACGTAGCATCTCTTTCTTGACTCCATCTCCCTTTTATCTTGGAGCTTCTTAAACAACTTGTTTATACCTGCCTGCCTAATTTTCTCAAATCTAGCTTTCACTTCCTACACTCACACATCTACTGCATAATGGTCAACTCTTATATTAATAATATATATTTATTTTACATATTGGTGTGTTCCTTAACATGCAGTATAGTCCCCCTCTCCTTAAAGGGAAACTATAGTCCCCAGAACAACCACCGCTTAATGTAGTTGTTCTGGTGTCTAAAGTCTGTCCCTGCAGGATTTTACTGTCACTCAGAAAGCCACTAGAAGTGCTTCCTGGGTCAGTGCTGCATAATTTTCAGCACTGACGTTCACTCTTCACGCTCTGCATGGGGACACTGACCATTCCTCATAAAGATTCATTGGTTTAGTAATATTGATTCAATATGAGGATTTGCTGATTGGCCAGGGTGGCCTTTAGCTCCGCACCTGCCCTGCCTCCTTGGAGTATTGGCGATCTCAGACAATCCAATGCTTTCCAAATGGAAAGCATTGGATTGGGTGAAATTGTCAATTCTGATGTCAGCCAAGAAGGTGGATCTGGAGGGGGGCCAGTGCAGGTGAATCTGCGCAGTGCTGGAAAAAAGTTGAGTTGTATTACCTTTTTAGGGGGAGGAGGGGAGGGTGAATGGGGACCAGCCACATAAATGGTGGTTTTTTTATTTTTTTTCACTATAGGATCAGGAATAAACATTTGTGTTCCTAAACCCTACACAGGTCCTTTTTAAAATAAGAAATTAAAAATGTTTTACTAACCTTGTTAACCAGAGCTGGAAACTCTTCATTAGGCAGCTGCACCACTTATTCTGAAATCATCCTGACGGATCATCTCCGATCCAATCAAATCTACTGGGCATGCACAGCAATCACTTGCCAAAGGCAGACTAATGTTTCTCATATAGAAGGTTTTAATTTAGTGTTTCTTTGAGAATCATTCAAAATGTTCAATTGTTGAGATTCTACATGAGGAAATTTCACATAAACGGCAATTGTATCTGCACCAAAACCAGTACATTAAGAGGCCTTATGCACAAATCATTCCTGAATCCAAAGACCACTACTCCATAGTATATCTTCTTAAAGTAACCCTATAGAGTCAGGAACAGAAACATGTATTCTTGACCCTATAGTGGTAAAGCCACCATCTAGCCCTCCCTTTCCTCCATAAATATATTGAAATGTATTCAAATCTGCAGCTGCTGCCTCTACCCCTATCTGCTGTCATCATCAGTGGTGGTCTGAGCCAATCACAATGCTTCCCCATAGGATTGGCTGAGACTGTCAAGGAGGCAGATCAGGGGCAGAGCAAGCACAAGTCAAACACAGCCCTGGACAATCAGATAGACAGCCACTAGAGGCACTTCCGTGTTCTTAGACAACGAAAAGTGTTTTAAACGATGCTGGACATAATCACCTCCAGCGTCGCCGAAATCCCCATAGGAAAGCATTGGATAATGCTTTCCTATGGGGAGGTCTAATGCATGCACGGCGATTCCCACGCATGCGCATTACGTCTGCCCCGCCGGCTGATGTTGGTGGGGGAGGAGCGTGGGAGTAGCCTGACCCAGCGCCAAGGGACATCGGCGCTGGATTCAGGTAAGTCACTGAGGGGGGTTTAAGGAAAGTTCAGTTTCTGCATGCAGAGGGTGGAGACACTGAATGGCAGTGCTGCCTACTCTGCAACACTGCCCCAGGAAGCTCCTCTAGCTGCCCTCTGAGGAGTGGCCACTGGAGGTATCCCTAGGCTGTAATACAAACACTGTATTTTCTCTGAAAAAAACTGTTTAGAGCAAAAAGTCTAAAGGGAGTGATTATAATCACCAGAACAAATACAATAAGCTGTATGACTATAGTGTCCCTTTAACCTCTCTGCTGCTTTTGACACTTCTGATCTCGCTTATCCAAACTGTTTACATTATCCTTTCCTTGTTCTTGTATTCTATGTTCCTATGTTTATCTCTACACTGCCTTTCTTGGTAAGCATATTAGTGCCTCTAATTTCCAGTACCACTATATAGTGATGCATAAAACAATATTTTTATAATGTACCGCTTGCCCTCTTTTCCATTTCCAAATGGATGTCTACCTACTTTCTAAAGTACATTTTTCTAAAGCTTACCTTAGTATTGTCTTTAACTCTGCCTTGCCTTTACATTCCATATCCAAACTGTCAACAAATCCATCTTCATCTGGAGCTTGTTCACACATTTAATTTCCCACATCAATTACTTTAACTCTCTCCTAATTGGTATTTTCAGAACTGCTCCAGTGCTCAGTCAATACTGAATGTTTCTTCCAGCTTTGTTTTTCTTTCTCCTCTCTTCTCACCAGTTTGCAAATCATTACGTTGGCTTTGTGTATGCATTCGGTTTAATTAAAGCCTAAAAAACGCCCAGCAACTTTGTTCCTAATTTTATATTGTCACTAATTCATTGGTTCACCACTTCACGAGCACTCCGTTATGCTAGTGACCTTCTTCTTCTATTCTTTGTTTGCACCCGTACTGCTAATTCTCACCTACAGGATTTCTCAAGGGCAACTCCATTTCTATGCAAGTCTACTTCTGTCCCATCAGACTTTCTTTAGTCTACAATCCTTTAATAAGTCCCTTTATAACCTTCTCTTCAGTCTGTAGCCTACCTAGATTATTTTCATCCCTTAAAGTGGCTGCGGCATCGCCTTTTGTCCAATGCCAGCAGCCGTCACAATTGAGAACTGTGGGATTCGTACATCGATCTATTGAAGGTATCATGGGATCCTCCATAGAGCTTGGTGCTGTACTCCTTCTCTTCACTTTTGCAAGGATCCCCAAAAGTGACAAATCCGCTTTAAATCTGACTGCATCCTCGCTTCTAACATAATCAGTGGCTTTATTGTGCATTTTAGTTTTCCACCTTCCAACTCTATTGCAAATCTACACATTTGCCCTTCTCATCCCCCATGATCTCTATCTCTTTATAACTCACCTTCACTGCATTGTAAGCTCTTTCAAGCAAGATCACCAAGAACCTCTGGTTTACACGTGCCTAAGACAAAGTATTGCAAATTGTGTTATATCGCCACATTAAAGGAGCACTATAGGGTCATGAACACAAATCTCAATTATTGACCCTTTAGTGTTAGAAAACCATGATAGCCCCCTTGCCTCCCTTAAAAGGTATAAAACATACCCTTTTCCCAGTGCCTTGCAGGTCCACTGGCGTTGGCTTAGTCCCCATCAAGCCTTCATTGCTGACATCATCAAAACTGACTCAGCCAATCCAATGCTTTCCCATAGGAAAGCATTGGATTGGCTGAAGCGTCAGTTTTGATGATGTCAGCAATGGAGGCTGGGCGGGGCAAAGCCAAATGCCCCACTGGCCAATCGGCATCTCTTCAGAGAGATACATTAAATCAATGCATCTCTATGAGAAATGTGCAGTGTCTCCATGCAGAGCGTTGAGATGCCCAACGACCATTACTGACCCAGGAAGCACCGTCCTAGTGACTGCCACTGGATGTGTCCCTACGGAGCAATGTCAACACTACCTTTTCTCTACAAGACATTGTTGGAAATAAATGTAACTTTTTTTTTTTTTTTTAAATGCTTAGTGGAGTTCCACTTCAGAGCAAAGTATTGCAATACCTCCTGGTGTATATGTGTGTATCTACACTGGGATGTCCGGCAATTCTGCAGTTGTGCCATGGAAATCCATTTCAACAAGCTCACTGTACTTTGTAACCGTATTCCTCTGATGGCGATTGTTGCCTTTATGCAGTACATATGGTGAATAGTTTACTCAATAAGTACATTTATCAACAGGAAAATATATTCAGTCAATATTTCCTCTGTGCTGTTTCTGCTCTAATAATTTTTGTTTGGTTGTTTTGACCCACATTCCTTTCATCCTACAAGCCCAAATCAGCCTCACGCAGGCCAGGCTTTCTCTTCTTAATCCCCTCATGTTGCGTTTCATTCAGAATGCTAAAAGATGCCAAGCTGTTTCTTTTTTCATAACAATGTGCGTGTGGCCGCTGGAACCATGGCTGTGTTAACCTCTTCAGGACTAGCAACCTGTCAGAACTATTAAAATAAGTGATTTGCCTAGTTCAGGTTCCAAAGAGGTTAAGTTTTAATGTAACCAGTAATGAGATAGCTAGAGTAAAATTCCTTACCCTCATTCAGCAGGTTCATCAATGCCTCCTCCCCCATGCGATGCTTGTCTTCTGCTTTTAGCTATACTTCAACACTATGTCACCTCTCCAATTCCTACTGGTCTTGCAGACCTTTGTAGTGCATATCAAAAAGGAGATATGATTCTGGTGTCCTCTAACAGAAAGGGTACATTTTATTTTTAGGCCAACAAAAATGTACAGAATTGTGTAAGACAGTATTTGCAATGGCAGGGGTGGACTAAAATATTATATGCCAGCTGTTCAGGCTGACAAAGAATCTTGTAAGTCACTGCAACAGTTTCTTGTTTATCTGTCCTACATAGAGTAATGGTTAATACCGGAGAGTCCTTTACATTTATTTATGTGTGCTCTCTTTTTTTACACTAGTTGTAACATTATAATTGGACATCAGTATTAGAACACCTGTCTGTAAGTAATGATAATATGAAAAAAAGTGATGGTTCACCTTTGAAAATAATTGCACTAACTGGAACTAGTAAGTAATTGTTGTTTTTCTATACATGTCCATCTTTTAAACAGGAAGGTTTCACTGTCTGATTAATATTGTATGTACATTGCTCACGTGTGAACACCTTCAGACATCTGACACTCCTAAGGTTAAAGTACATTAATATGAAGAGAGTACCAAAATTTACCTTTCCTCTCCTCATCTTTAAATCTACCCCATATCTCATGTTACCAACTGTCATGCTAGGTGAAGATTTGACCACTCCTTCTATTCCCAAACTTCCCGTTTCTACTGATATTCTAAACTATTAAATAACCAAGGACAATTCCAAAGTGTTGTTATTGTTTTATTCTTATTTTTTTTTAACCTTTTTACACTCCACTCTTCGAAACATTCCGACTTACAAAACCCACCACAATTCTACACTTGTGCAATTGTTCACCGCCTCATTTGCCCCAAATATCTAGAACTAACTTCAGTTGGATGTTTTTCTTGAACTCTTTAAGGAACGTAATGTAAATTTTCCATCATACTGGCCTTTTACTTCTGAAACCATGTCCTTATTTAAGCACCATCTTTAACAGCTCCACTAAAACCTGTTGCTAATGGAGTGATTACAAAGCTTTCTTGACACCCATCTCCTTTAATATTCACCCTGCCTATTTATCCTGTCTTCTTCCTCATACCCTTATCTGCACTTTGTATCTCACCTGTCTGTTTGAAAATTTGAGTGGAGTACTCTGGAACATCCTGCATTTTTTGTGTCAAACAACATTTTAATTTATCCTTTTACCCATTTTATCTTCTTCTTAGTGTTGTATAAATGATAACTCACCTGGAAATGTTTTACTAGTTAATACATCTGTCTTTTGCTCCTTTGATGTACCTAAACCGCTGTTCGTTAGAGGTTTTTGAGAAGAATTGCATTAGATTAGAATGTACTTATGGAACTGTTGTTGCTTTGTCTGGGCTCTCTTTGAACATTAAACTAACCTATTCAAACGCTAAACTTTGCTTTTGTACAGCAGTGTTTTTGGTTGTGTTTTTTTGTTTGTTTTTATAGTAACTTTATAAAGATAGTTTATGGATAATTTTGTCTTTTTGAAAGACAATACAAACCCTAGCACAACCATTTGCTAACTTTTTGTTAGCTGTTTGGTTGTGCGGAAATCACGGAAATGGCCGTTCCTCTTTAAACTTGAATCACTGATTATTTATTTTAATTAATCCTGCCTCCCAATATGTCTTCTAAAAGGAGTAATTGATGTTTGCCTGATGTTAATCACGTACAGATTGTCTCTGCAATGAAGAAAAGGCTAAACACAAGGATGCTGTCATTTTACAAATACTGCAATCATGTTTTCGAGCATATTAAAAGCTTCTCATAAATCTCTTTAGGATTAATTAATAGGGAATAGAATGCCTCTGAAATGTTCATGTTATTAACGTTGAAAAGGGAAACCCTTTTTTACATAATTGATTTTTTTGTTTTTGTTTCCCACCTTCCCCAAATGCTGCTGTAGTAGTCTGCTTTCTACAAATATTATATAATATATATATTGTGATAAAGTGAAGGCAGATAGGCCTATAACATTTAACCCCAGGGGGAGTATGTGTAGGATGTGTTGTAGGCAACACAAAGCATTGTTTAGTTATGGGCCCCTGGGGTGGAGCATTTGGAGAGCAGGGTGGGCCAGTGCTCCACTCCGCAGCTTAGCGGTTTTCTTGGAAGACTTAGATCCAGCCCAGGGTTTTGGACTGTCTCCAACCTACTGCTCAGCTGTAGGTAATCAGCTGCAGCAAGTGGGAATAAAATCCCTCCCTGCTAGGCAGGTAAGGGAGAATGTTCTTTTTCTCTCTGAAAGGCTGGAAGCAGCAGGCTGGCTAAATACTGGAGTGCTGAGAGTGGACAAAGACTCTAGGTTGGTGAAACCACTATTGTTTTGTTTAGTTTAACCCTGAGAGATTGGGAACTAATGTCAGTTAGTGCTCAGACGAGCTAGGTGTTTGTTTATAGGGTTTTCTGTTACTTTTGTTTTTCATTTTCTGCTGTATCCTGTGTGGATTTGCAAATAAAGTGCCTGAGTATATGCAATTACAAGGACTGTGCATGTTTTTACCCTAGAGGGCCGTGCTACCTGGTGACAAGGATCACAATATGGTGGAGAATGCGGGCATAGTAGCACAGTGAGGGTCTGTGGGTGTGCCAGTCATTTGGTAGTCTGCTTGAGGACTTTTATTTTTGCAGACCTGATAAGCAAACAAGTAGCACCGTACCTTTAAGACTGTTACCTGCTTGGTGCTATAATGGAGGAGCTGGTGAAAGCTCTGGTACAGGCAACCGCTGTACAACAGGAAACAAATCGTCTACTGGTTAACCAGGTTGAGAACCTGAAGGAAGCCCAGCAGATGGATAGAGCTGCCCTTACTGAGGTGTTGCAGAGAGTGATATTGCCATCTGCAGGGAGCCCCCCTGGTGAAAGGGGATCCCGTATCCGTGCCACAGACTTCCTGCATAAGATGACAGAGACAGATGATGTGGAGGCTTATCTCACCACTTTCGAGAGGGTTGCTGCCCAGGAAAGATGGCCACTGGGCCAATGGGCGGGGCTTCTAGCTCCATGCCTGAGTGGGGAGTGCCAAAAAGCCTATGAAGACCTACCTTCTGACCAGATCCAGGATTACAAGCAACTTAAAGCTGAAATTCTAAAGCGCATTGGCGTAACACCAGCCATTCGAGCCCACAGATTTCATAATTGGGCATACGATGTGAGTAAACCTACCAGAGCCCAGATGTATGGATTGCTCAGGCTCGCTCAGAAGTGGCTGGAGCCAGAGCGCAACCCTGCTACCAAGATAGTGGAAATGGTTGTGATGGACCGTTTTCTCAGACACCTGCCAACAGGACTGCGACAATGGGTCTGCCAAGGGGACCCTCAGGATCCAGAAGCAATGATGTGCCTGATTGAGAGGTATTTGGTTGCCAAGGAGCCATACAGTATTGATCCTCATCAGAAGTCCCGACCGGCTAACAACCGGATAAGCGGGAAAGTGGGAAACAAAAGACAAAACTTTATACCGAACCTTGAACCATGTGACCGGGGTGGCAGAAGGTCCCCACCAGCTCCATTACGGCTACAAGACCACGCTGAGGGACAACTCCGGTGCTTTAAATGCCATGAGCTTGGACACTTTGCACGCAGCTGTCCAGAGAATGAAGAGCCCATGCAGTGTGATGTAGGGACAAGGGCTCTGCATAGGACTGTATTGACTTGCTCAAAGATGTGTGTGGTGACTAGTGCTATTAATGCAACACATTTAATAATGGTGAGGGTGGAAGGAAAGAATGTACAAGCTCTAATTGATTCAGGGAGTGAGGTTACCTTGATAAAAAGTTTTCTGCTCCAGCCAGGGAAATTAGACACCAAACAAGTGATTGATATTGTGTGTATACATGGTGACACCCACACATACCCCACGGCAGAGGTTGAGTTTGGCACCAAGGTAGGGGAGGTTAAATGCTCTGTAGGGGTAGTGCCCCTATTACCGTATGATGTGGTATTAGGGAGGGACTTTCCCCATTTCTGCCGCCTATGGGAAAAGTGCTCTGCTCATCCAAAAATGCGCTCTGAGGAGCTACCCGGGGTAGAGTGTATAGAAAATATTTTTCCTTTCTCCGATTTAGAATGTGACGAGCAAGAGACACCCTTGGTGTGCCTGGGTAATGAGGTAGAACCTCCCCATACTGAAGACCATATAGAAGAAGTGGAGTTTCAGGATCTCAGAGTCCCCCCTGGTAACTTCCGAGCAGCCCAATGGGAAGATAAGTCCTTGACAGCTGCAAGAGAGAATGTGCAAATAGTGGAGGGTACAAGGGCGGACCCTGACAAGCCCTTGAGCTTTCCTTATTTCATGGTGAAAAATAATCTGCTGTATCGAGTAGAGAAAAAGGGGGAAGAGGAGGCAGAACAGTTGTTAGTTCCCCAATCTCACCGAAACACTGTTTTAAAACTAGCCCATAGCCATGTGTTAGGTGGGCACCTTGGTTTTGAAAAAACGAGGGAACGAATTCTGACCCGATTCTATTGGCCAGGGGTATTTTCGGCAATAGAGAGGTTTTGTAAATCCTGCCCAGAATGCCAACTGAAAGCTCCGCATAAGGGCTTCCGTAGTCCATTGGTACCCCTTCCCATCATAGAGGTTCCATTCGAAAGAATAGCAATGGACCTGATAGGGCCGTTGCCTAGGTCCGCAAGAGGACATCAGTACATTTTAGTTGTTGTGGATTATGCAACACGGTATCCAGAGGCAGTACCTCTACGGAATGCCACCTCTAAAAATGTTGCAAGGGAGTTACTGATGATGTTTAGCAGGATGGGTATACCTAAGGAAATTCTCACAGATCAGGGAACCCCTTTTATGTCAAAAATCATGCGTGATTTGTGCAAATTGCTCAGAATCAAGCAGTTGAAAACCTCGGTATACCATCCGCAAACTGATGGATTAGTGGAGAGGTTTAATAAAACTCTAAAGGCTATGCTGCGGAAGGTGATAGACAAGGATGGAAAAAATTGGGATTATCTCATACCCTACCTGATGTTTTCTATTAGAGAAGTCCCGCAAGCTTCCACAGGGTTCTCACCTTTCGAGTTAATGTATGGTAGGCATCCAAGAGGCATACTGGATGTTGCCAAGGAAACATGGGAACAAGAGCATACCCCCCATCACAGTCTTATAGAGCATGTAGCGCAAATGCAAGAGCGGATCGAAGCGGTAATTCCCATAGTTAGGGAAAACATGGAAAAGGCCCAGAGAGCCCAACAAGCAAGCTATAACCGGAACGCAAGGCTACGGGTCTTCAAACCAGGTGATAGGGTTCTAGTTCTTGTTCCCACGGTAGAAAGCAAATTCTTAGCCAGCTGGCAAGGGCCATATGAAATCACTGAGCGGATCAGTGACGTGAACTACAAAGTAAGACAGCCAGGCAGACGGAAGCCAGAACAGACATATCATATAAATTTATTGAAGCCATGGGTAGAACGAGAGGTTCTCATCGTGACCAGAGATAAACCTACTCAAGCCACTCGTGAGCAGGGTCCGGAGGTGCATGTCGCTGATACTCTTGCCCCCCATCAGAAACAGGAAGTCAGGGAGTTTGTGTCTAAAAATAGGGATGTGTTTTCCCCAATACCAGGAAAAACACATATAATCAAGCATGATATCCTAACTGAACCTGGGAAGAAGATCAATCTGAAGCCCTACAGGATACCTGAGGCTAGACGTGAAGCGGTTAGTGCAGAGGTTAAAAAGATGCTTGAGTTGGGGGTGATTGAAGTATCACAAAGTGAGTGGAACAACCCAATTGTGTTAGTGCCCAAACCAAATGGGGAAATCCGTTTCTGTAATGATTTCCGTAAGCTAAATGATATCTCTAAGTTTGATGCCTACCCGATGCCTCGTGTGGATGAGCTAATAGAGCGATTAGGTAAGGCCAGATATCTGAGCACCTTGGACCTCACCAAGGGATACTGGCAGGTACCCCTGACTGAGAAAGCAAAAGAGAAAACTGCGTTTTCTACCCCTGATGGGTTGTTCCAATATAAAGTGCTACCATTTGGGTTGCATGGTGCCCCAGCAACGTTTCAGCGTATGATGGATAAGATACTTCACCCCCACAGACAGTATGCAGCCGCCTACCTGGATGATGTGGTGATTCACAGTGCGGACTGGGAAACCCACTTGATGAAGGTTCAGGCAGTTGTGGATAGTGTAAAGGCTGCCGGTTTGACCGATAACACTGCTACGTGTTATCTGGGATTTGATAACTATTTGGGTTATCCACTTGGGCGGGGGCTCCTTAAACTACAAGGGAGCAAGGTAGCCGCTATCTACAGTAGGCCACTTCCTGTAACTGAGAAGTTAGTCAGGGCTGGTAGAGCCCTAGGTGTTATGAAAGTTCACGGTTTGTGTTCTAAGGCCGCTCGACCCGATGGGTCTGAGCTGGGGGGGAGGATATGTGATAAAGTGAAGGCAGATAGGCCTATAACATTTAACCCCAGGGGGAGTATGTGTAGGATGTGTTGTAGGCAACACAAAGCATTGTTTAGTTATGGGCCCCTGGGGTGGAGCATTTGGAGAGAAGGGTGGGCCAATGCTCCACTCCGCAGCTTAGCGGTTTTCTTGGAAGACTTAGATCCAGCCCAGGGTTTTGGACTGTCTCCAACCTACTGCTCAGCTGTAGGTAATCAGCTGCAGCAAGTGGGAATAAAATCCCTCCCTGCTAGGCAGGTAAGGGAGAATGTTCTTTTTCTCTCTGAAAGGCTGGAAGCAGCAGGCTGGCTAAATACTGGAGTGCTGAGAGTGGACAAAGACTCTAGGTTGGTGAAACCACTATTGTTTTGTTTAGTTTAACCCTGAGAGATAGGGAACTAATGTCAGTTAGTGCTCAGACGAGCTAGGTGTTTGTTTATAGGGTTTTCTGTTACTTTTGTTTTTCATTTTCTGCTGTATCCTGTGTGGATTTGCAAATAAAGTGCCTGAGTATATGCAATTACAAGGACTGTGCATGTTTTTACCCTAGAGGGCCGTGCTACCTGGTGACAAGGATCACAATATATATATATAAAACCCCTTACATAGCCATGAGATAAATGAGGGAGCTATTATTCCGGCATATATACACGCATCTAGGAATTGGCTGGGATTGCTTATTTTAGGGTAAAATAACCAAGTTTAGAATAATTATCCAGCTATGCTGTTTTTCTGGTTTGGCTTGTCTGTCCATAATTTACTATTACCTGGGCAATTCCTACAAAATTCCAGTTTCTGAATAACCTTTCTGGGTTCTGTTGGCAAACATTTCTGTATATGTATATGTTTAAAAATGTGTTTATTTAATAACGTCTCTTGCTCTTGTATAAAATGTATATGGTTGTAATTATACTGTCTAGTGATATGTTACGCATACTGTTGCAGTTAGCTATTTAGCTATTAGCTATTAGCTATTTCTAAATCAATTGTCCTTTTGAATTCATATATTCAGTTATTTGTTGACTGCTACACTTAATGTAAAGGGTATGTATGTATGTAACAATCAAGTTTGATATTTCCTTGTAGTCTTGTAGTGAGCTTTTTTTATGCACAAATAAAATTTAGCAAAGCCATTTTATTGCCCTAATTGTCTCCGTGTAGAATGGGCCACAATGTGAAGATCAAATCATGCTGTCTTGTAAAAGGAGTCTTGACATCTTTGGGTGACAGATTTCCTTTAAATTCCTTTCTACAACCCCCAGAGAAAGATAATGGTCAATGAGAGAGACCATTGTTAGACTGAAGTCAAGTAGCTGTTACTATGTAACACAAAGCATTTTATAATAATGGTGTGATAAGATTTACTTTGTAGTCTGTTCTGATTAGAACTTGGGAGCCAGTGAAGGCTTACAAAATGCAGGGTATGAGTCTTTAAATTACCACCAAGAAAACTGCAAATATTCCTTAGATCGGAGTAGCATGTTATGCTCATCTTTACTGGATTTTGAGGGACACCAAAATACCTGTTGCTTCTCATTTCTTAGCATATGGGTGCAAGCTAGAGTTTACACGATTGTGTGTATGTATGTGTGTGTATGTGTATGTCTGTGTATATGTAGAAAGGCCATTAGGCCTGAATTTGTGGGAGGAGTAAGTCCCCTACTTAAACTCCAAGCCCCTACTCACCTCTGCCGTTCAGCTGATTGTCTATCCCCATAGCAACCAGCACTTCCGGTCCGAGCTTCCCGCCAGAACAGCTTCTGTTTCCTGCAGCAAGAGGTCCAGAGCAATCCTCCGTCCGTTCTGAGGCCCAGCGCGGTTTTCCTCCCGGTCTCGGTACCTGGCTTCTGGTCACGAGACCGGCACGCTCACGTAAGCTATGTGAGGGAAATAGCATTCGGCTATTTCCCTCCGTTCGGGCCTAAAAACGTAGGGGTAGGCTCCCTCTATCTTCTTTAAACATATCCATGCTCGGTTAACGTATTCAGCGTTCGCGCCAAAACGGATGAACGCCCGTTACACTTACGCATCGTACGGAAAAACTGCCGAACTATGTATAAGTATAAACGCTCATATTAATCGTTGTATTTCTGTGTTACTGTTCGGTCATCCGCATGAACCTCATACTTACCCGTTCGTGCATCCTTAATGTTAGATGATAATCCTATTAATTATTAAACACGATCTTCTAGGGCAATTGCGTAAATCCACATCTGTACTACATCTTCTCCTTAGAATCACACAGTCATTTATTCTTGCCTCTGTCACATGTCTTTGGCTTTACAGATTGCATCGGTTTCTTGCATTCCTGCTCAAAAGTTGCTCTTTCAAGTTCTTTTATTACAGGAACAGGTATAATATTCTTCTCACTTTGGTTTCATCCAGGTCTAGGCCTCAAATACAATTAAGCTATCTAGACTTGTCACAGCAAGATATGTTGGTATTTATTACATACTGTCACATCTGTCGTTAACTAATTATGCATTGGTTAATCCTTAGCTCCAGTAGTATTCTAGGCCTCCACCGGTTTCTTTTTTTTTTCAATATATTTTTTATTGAAATTTCGTCTTCAATGATGCAGTTCGAGCCAGTAATACAGTTGTGAGTAGTACATCAAGGTAGTACAAAAACAAGTACAACATTAACGTTGGGGTACGGTTAGGAGTATGTACAGTTAGGTAACATAGAGCGGTCTGTATAGTCGGTTAAACAATCATTGCTCATATCGCCAGCCTAACATCTGGTCAACCCGTGTTCACCTGGTGGTGGGTACTGGTATTCTTCCCTATGCTCTATCGTTGGTTATACATATGATTACCGGTGGTGGTTATAGGGTGATAGAGGATGTTTCTGACCTTGCAGCTCCACCTTACTTATGCCGGTTATATAGTTCTATCCATGGTGACCATGTTGTGCTAAACCTCTGTGCCGTTTTGGCGTCAGGAGCGGTCATTTTTTCGTAGATGTAGAATTGGTGTATTTTGTCCCGCAGTTGGGTTTTGTTTGGGCAAATTGTGGATTTCCAATGGAGGGCCAGTAGGCTGCGGGCTGCTAGGGTGATAATGGCACACAGCTGTTTGTGCGAGTTTCGGAGTGTCGGGGGGAATCTCAGGAGTAAATATATGTCGGGTGTCTTTTGGATATCTGGGATGTGGAGTGCTCTGATCGTATTGTGTACTTCTGTCCATAGGGGCTGGATATTGGGGCACTCCCACCAGACATGTATAAGTGTGCCCTTCTCTGCGGAGCATCTCCAACATAGAGGAGTCGTGTTTGGGTATATTTTGTGGAGTTTGTGTGGGGTTAGGTACCATCTGTACATGAGTTTTCTGTGTGCTTCCATGTGTGTGTAGCATTTTGTCCATTTAGATAGGTCATTCAGTACATGCAGCCAGTCTTCGTCTGTGAGTTGGATGGCACAGTCTAGTTCCCATTGAGTTTTGCAGCGTGGTGGTATTTTGGGTATGGTGTCTTCCCACGCTTTATAGCATAGGGAAATGGTTTTTGGTTTTGTGGGGTGTTTCCAGCACCTTTCTATGATTGCCTTTGTTGGTAGGGATATGTGAGCATGGGTTGAATTTTGGTTGCTTACATGTGCTGTAATGATTCCCTTAAGTTGTAGGTATGTAAAGAACGCGTCATTGGGAAGTTCCCATTTGTGTTGTATGTCGGGGAATGTCATCATTTTTTGGGATTGAAGTAATTGGTGTATGTGTGTTATTCCAGCCAACGACCACTTGTGTAAGCGTATGTCTGGCGTGATGGCCCTTAGGGCCATCAGTGGTGCCTCTGCCTGGAATTTATTTTTGTCCCCTACTTTTTCTAGAAATGTTGTCCATATTTGGATAGTATATTTTGTTGTGGGTAATAGATCAGATCTTAACGACCTCAATTTTCTTGGTGTCCACAAGTGTGCTAGTGCCAAGTTGTTGCTAAACTGGGCTTTTTCCATGTCCACCCATTGTATGATCCCCTCAGTAGTATGGAGCAGTATCCCTGTTGCTAAGGCGGATGCTTTATAGTACAGATCTATGTTGGGTAATCCCACACCACCCTGTTTTGAGTGTTGGTATAGTATCGCACTTGCGACGCGTTGCTTTTTGTGTTCCCATATGAACGCGTTACATATGGATTGTAGTGTTCTTATAAGTGTTTTTGGTGCTTGTAGAGGGAGCATTCTGAATATATACAGTATTTTTGGGAGTATCACCATTTTATACGCATTTATTCTGCCTAGCCAGGAAATGTGTGTTTGCGACCATTTGCGTGTTTCATTCTTGCATTGTTGTGGGAGTGTGAGGTAATTTACTTTTAATACTCCTGCTATGGTGGGTGCAATTTTTATGCCAAGGTAAGTGAGTGAGGTTGTCCTCCAATCGAAGAGGTATTTGTCTTTGAGCACAGCTGTGGTGGAGGAGGTGAGTTTGATGGGTAGTGCTTGCGTTTTGTCTTGGTTTAGACGGTAGTGTGATATGTCCCCGAACCTTTCCAAGGTCTCCAACAGGTGGGGCACTGATGTTTGAGGGTTTTCTAGTGTGATTAAGATATCGTCTGCAAATAGCGCTAGTTTGTATTCCTTGCCTAGGATTTTGACGCCTTGTATGCGTTCGTCATTTCTTATTTTTTGTGCTAGCGGTTCGAGGGATAGTATATATAGTAGGGGGGATAGGGGGCATCCCTGTCGTGTCCCATTGGATATATGGAAGGTGGCTGAGAGGAAGCCACCATGGGCCACTTTGGCCGCCGGTTTCACATATAGCGCCATGATCCCTTTGATAAATTCGTCTGGGAATCCGAATTTTTGTAATACTCTCTGCATATAGGCCCAATTGAGTCGGTCGAAGGCCTTCTCCGCATCAAGTGCCAGCAGGAGGCCTCCGGCCGACCCCCCCTCCATGGTAGCTAGTATGTTAAGGATTTTTCGCGTGTTATCGGAGCCTTGTCTCCCCTTGACGAACCCTGATTGATCGTTGTGTATTAGTTCGCTTATTATGACCGTGAGCCTGTTACTTAGTATTTTCGCGTATAATTTGGCATCCCCATTTAGAAGGGAGATGGGTCTGAAGTTTTTGCAGGTGGTGGGTGGTTTGCCTGGTTTGGGTAATGTCGAGATGTGAGCTAACAGTAGTTCCTCTGGCAAGGCTCCCGTGTCTAAACTGTGTTGGTATAGGTTTAGGAGGTGGGGGAGTAGTAGTTTGGAGAATTCTTTATAATATCTATTTGGTAGGCCATCTGGTCCTGGGGATTTGTGTGATGGTAAGTCAGCTATGGCTTTAGATATTTCTTCATGGGATATTGGCTGTTTGAGTTGTTTTACTTTATCTGATGACAGGGATGGGAGGTGAACAGTTGCTAAAAAATTGTCAATATCTGCAAGCGTAGGGACTTTCGTTCCCCCGTCTTCACTCAGGTTATACAGTTTGTGATAATATGTGGAGAATTCGTTTACAATTTTGTTCGGATCACTAACTTTCTGACCAGTATTTGTGTTTAGGAAGGCAATCCTGGAGGCGACTGATCTTTGTTTGAGCTGTGAGGCTAGTTTTGCTCCTGCTCTGTTGCCATAGGCAAAGTACCTGTGTTTGTATTTTTGTAGCAGGTATGTGGTTTTGGCCAGTTCAAAGTTTTGTAATTTAGTGTGAGCTTGCAGGAGAGCTGTTTTGGTCATGGCTGATGGTGAGCATTTGTTTCTATGTGTTAGTGCCGTTATTTCTTGGATGATTTCTAGGTATTGAGCTTGGCGTACTTTTTTGGCTTGACTTGCGTGTTTTATAAAACTACCCCTGATCACCGCTTTGTGTGCTAACCATACAGAATTTGGCGATGTGTCGGGGCGAACATTTTCTGTGAAGTAGTTTTGGAGGTCTGTTCTGATTTGGGATACTATGCTTGGATCTTGGAGTAGGGATTCGTTTAGTCTCCAGGAAGTGTGGCCAGGGGAGGGGTATTGCTCAGCTATGGTCAGAGTGATGGGGGCATGGTCTGACCATGATATGATACCAATTTCTGCACTTATCATTCTCTCTAGTGATGTGTTCTTTATTAAAAATCTGTCAATTCTGGAATAACTATTGTGTGCAGCGGTATAGCATGTGTAATCGATTTCAGCTGGGTGGGAAATTCTCCATGGGTCTACAAAGTTATGTGTCGTTAGTATTCTGCGGATGTTGGAGGTTTGTGTGTGTCTCTGTTTTGAAGTGGATATGGTTACCGTTCTCGCGGCTGAGGAGTCCATATTGATGTCTAGGAGAAAGTTAGTGTCGCCTCCAATGATTACCTCCCCAAAGCTGTACATTGACAGGAGAGAGAACATGTTAGCTACAAATACTTGTTGGTTTTCATTAGGGCAATAGACATTTATCAATGTATACGGTTGATTGTTCATACGACATTGTAAGATAAGGTATCTACCTTTTTTGTCACTTATTTTTCGTACAAGTTCAAAAACAACATTCTTATTGATTATTATCGATACCCCTCTTTTTTTTTTGTGGTAGCACGTGTGGTAGTCTACTGGAAACCACGCGGAGTTGAACCTGGGTTTGGATCTCCACTGAAAGTGGGTTTCCTGAAAAAATGCCACCTGTGCTCCTTGTTTCTTGGCCTCCTGGAGGGCTAATCTACGTTTGTTAGGCGAATTTAAGCCTTTGGCGTTTAGCGAGAGAAATTTTAGTGGCATGGTACAGTTTTCCTTCACGTGTTATGGTTTGATCACCGACTAGTTCAGTTGGTGTGGTGGGACAAGCACAGGTTTGTTGGGATGTTACCTAAACTGTGGGATGGTGACCTGACGGTCAATCGAGGGGGATTGGGGGGGGAGTGAACTATGTACAATTGCCCGTCAGCCTCTCCGGCTTAGTGCAAAGGTATGCAGACGGGTACGTGGGGGCCTACCTAGTAAGCCTTACGTGGGGGTCGGTGGTTTTTAAGTAGGTAAGTTGTGATAACCAGTGTCCACCTCGTATAGAAGGCGGAGATTAGGGAAGAAGAGGTAAAGAAAAAGTGAGAAAGAAAAGTTACAATAATAAAAACAGGAACATATAAAAAGGAAGCAGGTATAAAGCTAAAATAGCAGTTATACAGTTAACAGTGGTCTAACGCCCACCGTGGGCTCCTTTTTTTTATTTATTTATTTATTTATTTTTCGTCATTATTGCGTCAGAGGTGTGCCATATATATCAGCACCTTCTTACATGCAGTCAACCTGTTAAACATGAAACCAAATTAAGTAGTAAAGTTACGTGTCCATGTGCGCAGATGGAGAGGGTTTAGGGATGAGGATTTCTTCGGCTTTGAGGGGTTGTCGTGATCCATGGAACGTGTTGCCAGTCTCTCGTCACTTTACGGGGTGGTGGCATGTCCGAATTTCTTGGGTCAGTTGTTGGGACAGGAATGTTCCATTCACCCAGAATTTTCCTTCCTTCTTCTGGCGTCAGAATTGCTCGATCTATTCCATTTCTCTTGATGATTAGTTTTGTAGGGAATCCCCATTTATACAATATGTTTGCGTTTCGGAGAGCCGTTGTTATAGGTGCAAATGATCTTCTTTTAAACATGGTGGCCGCTGATAGGTCTATGAACAACTTAAGGTCTGTGTATCCGTCCGGAAGGGGTATATTCAGCCTGGAGGCCTGCATTATTTGATCTTTGGCCGAGAAGTAGTGGATTCTAGTGATAACATCTCGGGGAATGGTAGCTGCCAGATATCGTGGTTTGGGCAGTCTGTGCGTTCTGTCAAGTCTTAGGTCGGCTTCAGTTAGCGTTGGGACCATAGATTTAAACAGCTTCTGTACATATTGTGGGAGGTCTTGTGGTCCCACATTTTCGGATATTCCACGGATCCTAATGTTATTCCTTCTATCTCGGTCCTCATTATCTGCAATCTTCCCCTCTAAGTATTTGACCTTATTTTCCAGCGCTACATGCGCCTCTGCTAGGTCATTGTGTGCTTCCAACAGGCCTTCTGTTTTTTCTTCCAAGTGTGCTGTCCTGTCTCCCAGTGCCTGGATGTCAGTTCTTATATCAGATGCCATTTTTTGTATATCAGAGCATAGGGCTGCTTTAAGCCTGTCTAGCATTGTGCTTATTGATGCGTCTGTGGCAGGAGTCATGTCTGTGCTTTGAAAGCTGTTTTGGCTGTCTCCTACCTCAGGTTCTAGTGTGGGGGATCCTGTGTCTCTGACGCCATCTTGGATCTGCAGAGGGGTTGCTTGTTGCACATTCAGGTGCGATTCGATCGTTTTTTGTTTCATTTTTTTCGATATTTTTGCTGTCATCTTGTTCTGTGTGATGTTAGTGCCTGGTAGGGCCGTTTTTGGTGGCTGGTTTGCTGGGAAATCACGCTGTTAAGCCCACGGTGTGACGGAGCTCACCGCTTATGCGACCTCTTCCATGCGGTCCGAAGCTCGACACATTAAAAAATACTAGAAGGTTCCAGTGATCATTTACAACTTTTCAAGGTTAGTATCCACACATTACACCAGAATTTCCCAGTCAACCTTAAGAATACAATTGAACTGGCTACTGGGTCTAGGCTACCGCCTTAGCTCACCCTATTAGGAAATCCGGTCCCGCGAGGCCATCTCCCACCTCAACACGGAGGTATGGCCCCACGCCCAAATCATAGTTATACGCCTCGCCCACTCTACTATAGGGCTTTAGTCAGGGCCTCACCTGTCATGGCCACACGTTTTGAATTCTCTTTACAGTCACCGAGAGGCCAACACCCTGCCACCACGTCTGTGGCCTCAATTTCCTAAGCCAAATCATAGGTAGAGCCTCTCACCGCCACTTGGCATTAGCAGGGCTTCACCTACCAAAAATCCCACAGATAAGTTTTTCGCTTCGGCACCATCCCTCATATCCCCCCCACGTTTCCTTACTCCCCTTCTAATATCTCATTCACAAAATCATTTATTTTAGAATGTCTCAAGAACCAATCCCCATCGAAGAACTGCCAGAAGAGATACCGTTTACGCCAACCAGACCAGAGTCTCCAGGCGAATCTCTCACCCCTTCAACTCCCACGTGCTTGAGAGCATGGACTATTCCTAAAATTACGGCCGAGCTTAGGCTCAGGGAAATCCCCTTTCCAGCCACAGCTAGAAAGGCAGAACTTTACAGGCTGCTTACCTACCAAGCCCCTGAGCCTAGGCCAAGCACTAGCTCTCAAGGACAGCCACCAAGCACTGGCACGGCCACCCAGGATACCCTGGCAGCAATCTTGGCCAACCTACAGACCCTTAATAGCAGGCTATCTAAGGTGGAGAGCGCCATCGCCGCCCCAGGTAATACCCCGGGCCTCCCAGTCTCCACCCCAGCTGTCCCCACTGTACCAGCATGCGCCCCCATACTCCCCTCGCCAACACCAGTCACAGCTATAGCTCCTTTTGAGTCACCAGCTCACTCCGTCCCAGACTCTATCAGGAAAGAAATCCTAGACGGGAAGGACGTGTGTCTGGTGTCTCTGCTTGTAGCTTCACAGGACATACTGGAGAACAAGGCTTACAATTACGGGGATATATCAGTAGTGCTTAAGACAAGAGATCCCAGGCTTAATAAAAAACTTTCAATTCCCCAGTTCGTGATAGCTTTCGGAATATACCGTGACGTCATCTGCACGGTGTATCCCCACAGAAGAGAGGAGTTAGACCTCTACCTTCACAAGGTGATGGATCTAGGCATCAAGTACGGGGGCTCTTCTTTCTATGACTATCATAAGTCAGTATCAGCGAAGGCGGCGACCAATCTGAAACAGTTCAACGTTAGAATTAACTGGTGTCAGATGGATACAGAACTATTCTTTCGCCACTTCACTGGTCTCAGGCCCCCCGTCTTGTTCCATATGTAATTCCACATCCCACATGGCGGACTAATGTCCCTCTGAAGCAGATCCCACCACCTCCACTCTCACCCCTCATACCTCTTTCACCCCTCACAACAAACCAACGGGTGGTCTACGTAACAAGCTGGGTAGGCCCATCTCCTTTTTAGGCAAGGCGCAGGTGTTCAATAATTTCAGCGCCGGCTACTGCAGTTTCAGCGCTTGTAGATTATTGCACATCTGCTCCATTTGCTTCAGGGCACATACCAAGACCATGTTGTCCCCTAACAAATGACTAACCGACATTAATGTCGACAACCTGTTTTGTTTTACTTAAGGTCACACCCTAGCAGGCACCTGGTGGAATATCTGACCACAGGGGTTTCTCACGGGTATAGTAGCCATCCCCTCAGGTACACTTGAATGTCCTAATCTCCTGTCAGCACGTGTAGACCCAGTCTCCACAGACACTCTCCTTTCCTCTCTAATTACCAATGGTTTCATGATCGGGCCTTTCACCTCCTCACCTTTTTCCTCCTGGCGCACTAACCCAATCGGCGTCGCAGTTCACAAATATTCAAATAAAAAAAACTTCTAATTGGGGCGGAGCTAACTACTGAACCGACTGGTCGCATCTTCTGAGAGCTCCGAGACTTAACGGAGAAAAAGCAAGAAAAAAACACTATTTTACCCCCTCAAAAGCAACCAAGACTGTCCTACTGCAGTGGACTACCAATGGGCAGGAAAAACAAAAAGCCAAAACAAGAACTGCCCCGGCCGGGCACCAGCATAGGGGACCTACGGCGGCGAGCACATGGCGCATCGGAACCCAGTATGGACGCCTACCTCGACGACTTCGACGACTCCGATGAACGACTCTCAGAACTCGAAGTCCCACACTTACCTGTAACACAGGAGGCAGTGCAACCAAGCAAGCAGCCGGACACGGCCCCGGTCACAAAGGCCGAAATGAGGGAGCTGCTGGCGGAGCTCCGCCGGAACATCCAAGCGGATGTAGCCGACATGAGGAAAGACATACAGGGACTAACAAACCGCATAGTGTGCGTGGAACAAGACTCCCTTAACCACTCGAGGACTGTAGCCAGGCTCCAGCAGGAGGTAAACACGCTGCAACAACAGCACCTGAGAGTGGAACGTACACTGGCGGTACTGGAAGACTCGCGCAGGTCCCAAAATGTAAAGATTCGAGGCATAGCGGAGTCGGTCCCAGATTCAGAACTCCCTCACCTCATGAGGCGCCTAGTGGGTAACATACTCCAGCCGAAGCAAGCTAAAGGGGTAGGCCTGGATGGCATATTCAGAATCCCCAAACCGCCAACGGCTCCTCCGGCGGCACCCAGGGACGTAATTGTTAAATTTCAAAAGCGGCAGGACAAAACAGCGGTTATGACCGCCATTAGGGGAAACACACCATACCCCTTCGAGGACATGGCCCTCTCCCTACATGCAGATTTATCCAGAGGAACTATGGCCTGGCGCTCAACTATGAGACCCTTCACTACCCTACTCCGCGCCCGTAATATTAAATATCAATGGCGCTCACCACACAAGCTCCAAGTGTTGCAGGGAGACAACACATACCTTATAACGGACCTGCAGGAGGCGAAGACACAACTCGCCACCTTGGGCCTCCCACCAGACGCTCTGCAGCTACCAAACAACCCCTCCAGACCACATGTATGGAACCCTGCTAACTCTGAGACTTTCGTTCCCAGGAGTTCACGGCCAGTGGCCCGACCTGAGTGCACTTAACGGCCTGACTGAGCCGCACCACGCACACTATTGTGGGACTTATGTGAATTTGGTTTAAATAATCGGTTATATTTTTGCCTACACTGTTAGCCCACACCCTAGCCGCGGACACCCCGCATTATTTTGCACCCCTTCACCCTACTCAGTTGGTAACCTTAAGTTGAGTTGCAACCTGACTGAGCACAAGCCCTAGCGGGCTGGTTGGGTCCGTTACCAGAAAACACCTCATCTGACCCAGCACTTACACGGTCCCCCTGGCAAATTCAACCTTACTTGGCCCATTAAGGGCCATACCACAGGGGCCGATATGCCCACGGCATGTATTTGTTTTACTCTGCTCAGTTTTGTTTATGTTTTAAAAAAATTTTTTGCGCCATGTTAACGATTGTACTTCAATCCTAATATTACACGGTAATGTTTCTAATGGGGCGGAAAGGTTTAGACAAGGGAGCAATGACATGTGACGTAACAATTGGTACCGACCCTAAGCTATTGTTTTGTTTTTTTTCTCATTTACGCAGTTCATTGTGACAGAAGGAGTTACAGCATGTACCTAGCTTGAACAGTTACCTAACAAAGCGCGTTAACACTGCATGCCCAATAAAGCAACTGTCTTAGCACTTACTAAACTCTGACGTTTGACCTAATCTGCGCAGGAACAACTCTGACTTGAGGCTGGTATACAGGACAATATAGCTACCACTACCCTATAGTATGAATAATGTATAGAGCCCTGATGCGTTACTGAACCGAGCCCTATGTATAGCACACTATCTGAAGCCAATAACATACCCAATGGGTGGGAATGTAATGTATTAGAGCATTAACCTATCGCTACCTACTAGCTCCCCTTAAAAATTTGTGCTGGTTTACAAATGCCATAATGTTGTTTTTCTCTACTGTTATTATTGTACTTGCCCATGCTGTCGTGGCAGTGCAAGTCCTTTTGTTATAACATGCACAACAAAAATAAAGAATTTAAAAAAAAAAAAAAATACACTTAGAATGAAATTTAAAAAAAAACAAACAAAAAAAAAAACTTCTAGACGAAGTCTCACTCCAGTACGTAACTATTGACGACGCTATACAGGCCATCATCTCTTCTGGTAATCGCCCCTGGCTCAGCAAAACAGACATCACAAACGCGTTTAAGTCATGCACCCCTCACTCTGGCACTTGCACAGTGTTAAATGGCGAGGAAAGTACTACTTCTCCACACGACTCCCTTTCGGTTCTCGAAGCAGCCCCAAAACTTTTCGATATCTTCGCTGAGACACTATGCTGGCTGCTTCTGAACTTCCTCAGGTGTCACTCCGTTATTCACTACCTAGACGACTTCCTACTGATAGAGCCAGGTGCACAAACACCCACTGCTATCAGCCGCACTACAGCACTTTTTTCCACACTTGGAGTACCTTTGTCCCCATCTAAACCAATTGGTCCCACAACTAAATTAACCTTTTTGGGGATAGAGCTAGATTCCGTTACCCTCAGAGCTAGCCTTCCCCATGACAAACTGACCCGCTTGAGAGGGGAGATAGACCCATCATTCACACAGATGCTGCAGCCAACACTGGTTTCGCAGCCATCTTTGGGAACCACTGGTTTAGGGGTCACTGGCCCGCTGAGACGGATGCCTTGCCTGGATTCAGGGAGACCTCAGCCCTATTTGATATCTATCCCATTGTGGCGGCTGCACACACCTGGGGTCATCTCTGGTCCGGCAAGGCAGTAAAATGCTACTCTGACAACTCGGCAGCTTGCGAAATCATTAACAAGGGGTGCTCATCATCCCTGACCATCATGCGGCTGATTCGCAAGCTGACCTGGCTAGCAGTAACCGGTCAGTTTCACTTAGTTTGTTTTCACATTCCGGGTATCCACAACACTGCAGCTGACGCTCTTTCTCGCTCTCAATTCCAGGTATTCTCTCAGGCACTCCCTACGGCTCACCTCCAGCCATCCAGGACACCACAGTTTCACAAACTAATCCTGGACTGAGCACACTAATGCATCACGCTAGGACTCTCACTTACCAAGCACTCTCACCTAACACAGCTATCTCTTATAATAGGGCACTTACCATATTTAACAAATTCACTGCAGAATTCGGTTTACAAGGCGACCTTTCTACACAAACCATGGTGGCTTTTGCCTCTTTCTGCCACTTACATCTTAAACTATCCCACAACACCATAAAACTTTACCTCACCAATTTTCCTAACAACACCCTCTTCTTGTCATCATATCCCATTAAAAAGGTATTCAAAGGTATGTTAAAGGTTTCAGCTCCTCTCACTATCACAAGACTACCTATAGATGGGCCTATCTTCAGATCACTTAGCAATCTCCTTGACGAATCCCCGTTTGATCCCGACACAAACCTGGTGATCAAAGCGGCTATCTATCTTGCTTTCTACGGTTTTCTCAGACCTAGAGAGTTCACCGTTGTTCGTCAAGAGGATATCACGCACAGCCTAAAAACATCGCATCATGGAGGATCACTATCTACTTTCGATCCCGTCAACTAAAACCAACCATTCACTACACCCCACTGTAATTCCTCTCTTCCCTACTGATAATGCCTGGTGTCCGGTCAAGGCGCTAGACCTCCTACGGTCAACCCTTCATGCGCACTTACCAGATTCTGCGCTCTTATCAATACAAGGTCACCCGCTTACCACTGCTGAATTCACGTCTCACGTCAGAACACTTATCTAAACTGGGTTTTAATCCGACTTCATTCTCCGGGCACTCCTTTCGCATAGGAGCCGCCTCTTCAGCCTCCAGCACTAATACACCGGTCCACATCATCAAGAGACTGGGACGATGGAAATCCTCCATATGCCATACTTATATTCCACGACCAGAAAAAGAGCTTCTTCAAGCTTTCAGGAACTTGGTTGTGTAAAAAAAACAATAAAGTGTGTATTTTCTCGAACTTCTCTTTTGCCCTCTTTTATTTACAGGCCCACTCGCACGTTGGTTTCGGCACACCACAACCAACTTTGTACTTACAGATACTATCCATTACGTATTAAATTCCGAACACACACACACCCACACCCACACCCCCACCACCACCACCACCACCCCCTGCAAAAAGCTTCCCATAATAAATATATATATAATTTTATGGGAAGCTTTTTGCAGATATGTGTGTGTGTGTGTGTGTGTGTGTGTGTATGTGTGTATGTATATATATATATATATATATATATATATATATATATATATATATATATATATATATATATATATATATATACACAAATACACACAATCGTGTAAACTCTAGATTGCACCCATATGCTAAGAAATGAGCAGCAACAGGTATTTTGGTGTCCCTCAAAATCCAGTAAAGATGAGCATAACATGCTACTCCGATCTAAGGAATATTTGCAGTTTTCTTGGTGGTAATTTAAAGACTCATACCCTGCATTTTGTAAGCCTTCACTGGCTCCCAAGTTCTAATCAGAACAGACTACAAAGTAAATCTTATCACACTATTATTTATATATATATATATATATATATAATAAAATATTATGGGAAGCTTTTTGCAGATATGGGGTTTCACCTATAAATCCATGGTGGTCTACTTTGGAATCGCATAGTATACCTCAGTTTTGTCAAAACCAGTCCTCAAGTCACACCTAGCAGTCCAGGATTTTGGAATTACCCAGTTATGTCTAAAGTTTTTTTTTTTTAAAAGCGGGAAAAACAAAAAGGCACAACTGGGTAATCCCTAAATCCTGGACTGGTTTGAAAATCACTGGTAGTCCAGTGGAGAAGCATGTGGACAGAACCTTTGGCTGGTGCAGACCACAGAACGCCCTTCCAGTCAGAACTCAAATAAGAGGACCTATACAACATTATGTTCATTATGACTGACTTGCATTCTTAAGTGTCTTTACATATCGATGTGTATTTGAAGAGGAGCTTACTTTCTCCCCTATAAATTGGTCACTCGCTCTGTGACACATGCTGGCTTTGCAGTTACTAATGGGGCTTGTGTCGAATGAGGGTTACTGGTTGACCAGCAGATTTGTACTGTCCCTTTAAACTGCTAATTACATGATAAAATCACTTAGTTTAACTCCACTACTGATGGACATTAATATCAGCGGCAGGGCCACACTTACAATAAACTACTGCTTTCATGCAGCATAATATCTTTGCCTGTTGTTGACTTAAAGGGTCACTATAGTGTCAGGAAAACAAACTTGTTTTCCTGACACTATCTAATCCTTAGGGCACCCCTCCCGCTGTGCTGAAGGGGTTAAAACCAGCGCAGGGCTTCCTCCGCGCTGATGACCTCTCCTTCCTACGTCAGCTCCCGGACAGGGCCGCGCGCGCATTAAAAACACCTATAGGAAAACATTTCTCAATGCTTTCCTATGGACGTTCTGTGTGCTCAATGCGATTTTCGCATTGAGCGTCGGGGAAGCGCCTCTGCTATGTTTACAGCAGCAGGGTTAAAACCTGGTGGACGTGGCACCCAGACCACTTCATTGAGCTGAAGTTGTCTGGGTGACTATAGGGGTCCTTTAATACTTTGTTTGTTTGTTTTTTTCTATATTTTATGCTCCCTCTGTCAGAGAAAATAAACTATAATTATGTGACTTGAGAGAAAAAATAATCAGGTTTACATTTGTCATTTTTGTTACCTCACAGATCATGGATACCAGGGCACCTGCTGCGACCATTGCAGGTGCAGCTACATCTGCCAGCCCAAATTATTCCAGGACCCCAGAAGAGGAACCATTTGCAGTAGAGCAGCCTATGTTTTTAATGACAACCACTGCTCAGGCCATATCTGGATTCTTTGTATGGACTGCCCTGCTGATCACTTGTCACCAGGTAAATTGACTTTCCAGTCAATTCTTTCTAGTGTTCTAGTGAGTACTTTGTTGTTGAAACATTGAAGACAAACCAAAATATGCAAAAATGTAAATAATTTACCAACCTCCCATTTACAGTGCTGGGAATGCGCAAATCAAAATAAGTTACTTACTTTTTGTGTTTCCTGAACCTTTTATCGTCTTCTTCTTTTTTTTTTTTTTATTACTTAATACAGTAGTGTCAGTCCACATTATCTTCATTTTTTAATTACTTATTTAATAGCATGTTTACAGAAAGCACTCGACTTGATTAGTGGAGGGGAGAGTTTGAGTTGGTAAACCCTAATTTTTCCGTAATGTGGCAGACCCCTGACATTTTACTTGTAGGTTTGGTATTATTATTATTATTACAAAGAACTGGATGCAACATTGTCAGTGTACCTTGAGCTGTTGATACTTGTAAGAGGCGTGTAGATTCTTAATTCTTTTGGGACCACAGACAAGAGTACCGGTAGATAAAATACTTATTGATATTGGTTGTTAGTCTTCTGTTACCATATAATCAGGAGCATAAATATGTAAGCATTGCATTAAACCATAGGTCTTTCACACAATAGTAAAAAATACATTTACATTATGTATTATACTGTTGGGTATGGCTATTCCCTCTGTCCTCCATGCTTTGCTAATGTAACTGCCTAAACTCACATGGCCAGATAAAACAAAAGATAGCTTTAGAAATAGTTTGGGCCAAACAGGAGAATATCTGCTTCTAGTTATTGCATGGGTTAGAGTTCACATTTGTTCACTTACAGAAACAATCCAAGCACCATAACCACTACAGCCCACTATATAGTGGTTTTGGTTCCAGGAATGCCTTGGTGCGCTCACAAGTTAAGTAGTCAAAAGGTGGTTCGCTGTGTGCCTACTCCTCTTCAGACAGAAGCTACTGTTTACCTTAAGCTTACCCCTGTTACCAAAACCACTGCAGTATGGTATCTGTAGTGTTTACTGTTTAACTCTCCAAATTAAGAAATTTGGAGCAATTCTGTTTATAAATTTGCTAAATTCCTAAACTTCGCTTTTGAGATGTGCCATATTTCAGCAGAGTTAAATTGCTCATTTGTGTGCAATAGTAAAATTTTGGCTCAAATTCTCTTTAATTCAAGTAAGACCATCTGATACCTTATAACACTCTGCCCACTGCATTATTAACTTTTAGGTCATAATGTTGGTACAAGGTTCTTAATTATGCCATTTCCATTAAAATCTTGTTCCACGCTGATGGTTCCTTGAGGCTAAAATGTGACTTGTTGCAGCTGTCTCTCCGTGACCTGTCATGTGATTTGCTGTGTGTGACCTCATATGGAGCAACTCTCAATGTGAGCAGGAAGGAAAGGAAGCTGCTTTGCTGGAGCAGAGCATGGCTTCATGGCTAAAAATAACGATTCAGAACTGCACGTGAGCTGTACTAATTTACGATTTTAATATAATTAAAAAAATCACAGACCTACGCTACACAGTAATTGATGTCAATACTATTTCTGTTCTCTACAGGTTAGTTCCACTCGCCTGACTGCCATGTAGTAATACCAGAGCACATCCTTTGGCACAGCACACAGATCAAGCCAGAAATATTGACTACCAAATTTGATGTCTTTTGATAGAATCATTTTTGTAATTAAGATGTTTGAGATTTTTCCCTAACAAGATAAAAGTAAGGCATCAGAAAGTTCTCCTAGCAGAGAACAATGGTAACAAGTAATTCAAGAACTAGGCGGGTTCACCAAGGTGTGAGTGGGATAACTGAAATACGGTGACATGTAGGTCGTAAACAATATAGAGAACAGAGAGGAAGGGCAGTAGAGTATCTCCTAGCAAGGCGTGATGGGGCTTATAGAAGAGAGGGTGTAGTCTGCATCCTTCTATGGAGAGGCTTCCCAATATCCTATACTTCCTCCACTGCCATAGAAAATGCAGTAGAACTGGGCAATGATGTGTTTGAGTTGCATTGGGGTACCCCATAATATTGCGCAGGGGTACTATGTCCCCATAATATTGCGCAGTGGCCCTTTGTCCTCTAGGGACACCCATTTGGCCCTATTGTTCACTGAGTTTATCTGGGATAATATTGCAAACTGAGTTGCTTAATCGTATGAGAAAAAATGAGGTGCCGCCATCCCCTTTTAGTTGATTTAGTTGTGGCTTGGTGAACATTCCCCTGCTGCCCTGCCATGTGAAAGAATTTCCTCATGGAGAGAGGCCAAGTCCCTTTGCTAATGCGGCAATGGTATGGAAAGGAATAGGTATACAATTTTTGACATTTTTACACCGTACATTTGCCACAAAAATTAAATGTCGCCCATTGAGCTATAAGCCCATAGTTCGCTCCCACAATTTCGGTCCATCGCGGGGCGACCTGGATCCAGAAGGAGGTGATGGAGTCTGTTCGCCACTTGAATGGATAGGTCCTCTCCAAATGGGAAACTAGGGATGGGGGCAAATTAAAATTTAGGGCTTTGCATTTGAAGTGATTAATCTTTTTAGGTTGGGCAGAGTGACCTTCGGGGATGTCAAGGTAAGCAAGATATCATCCGCAAATAGGATAAGTTTGTATTCCTTTTCCTGACTCTCACTCCCCTAATGTTGCCACTTTTGCAGATCTAGTCGGCAGGAGCTCAATTGCCAAAATGACATTTCCGCGAAGGAGTTGCCCCACAATTACGAAATTGAAAATATCCTATTGGATACTTCAGCAACGATTCCCAAACCAAGACACGGGGGTGGCTATACTGTTTGCATCGCATGTACCGTTTTTATACAAAGATCATCAAAATTATGACAATGGTAGACTACTCATGGTCAAAGGCCAATTGGGCCAAAATGTTATCACTTTCCACAATTTAGATCTACTGAACAGAAAGCAGGGCCTTACTTTTAGAAAATGTATCAGAAAAATAGAACAATTCACTGAAGGTATCCTAATTTTAGGAGGTGACCTTAACACATCACTCTAATCTATTTTAGACACAACTTCTAAAGGCAACTCTCTGGGCAATGGGATTCGGACTTCACTGGCTGCAATGGATAGACGCTATCTATTCAAGGCCAAGCGCAAAGCTCAAGATTCGTGGGCAACTATCTGAATCTGTGCACATTCGAATGGCACAACAGAGGGGTGCCCCCTCTTACCATTACTATTCATACTCATTCTAGAACCATTCCTCCAGGGAATGATGGATAACCCCAATATAACAGGCATGAAAGGACAACAACAAGAATATAAAGTAGCTGCTTTCGCGAATGACCTCCTTTTTACACTTACAAATCCGACGACATCCATGGCCCCACTCATCAAGGAAATCACAACATGTAACCATCTCTCAAACGTCAAAGTAAATTTCACGAAAAGTGAAATAATGCCCCTAAAACTCATACTACATATGCACTCAAAAATATATTCCCTTTTGCAGATACGGCGATGAAATATTAAGGGGTTCTTTTACCGTGCAAACTTGAATCCCTCTATGACCTTAACTTTGTACCTCTCCTACAAACCATATCTAAAGATCCTTCAAATTTGGATAAACCTCAGTTTGGATGGCCATGCAGAATACACATACTAAAAATGAACATTCTCCCTAAAATTCTTTATCTGCTCCAAACACTCCCTATAAGGATACCCAAGTCCTTTTTTTCCATAAATAGAAAAATGTTCCATAAAAAAATGTTCCATAAAGTTCACAAGAGTCATTGTAAATGCATATCAAGATGGCATTATACACCAGCACAGATACATCGCGAGTTTCCCACTTCCTCAGTCAGATGCTGGAGATGCGGTGCCCACAGGACCTATATGGTGGACGTGCCCAATAATAAGAGTGTACTGGGGTAAGATAATCATACTTGTACGCACAATTACTACAGTGACCCTGACCATTACACCTGAGGCATGCCTCTTCCTTCAGTACCCCACTCCAATGCCAAAATTCTGGCGCACACTCATTCACCACCTAATAACTGTGGCCAACCTGCTCATCCTAATTAAGTGGAAAAGCGCTTTGGCCCCATCAGTAAAAGAATGGATTAGCAAAGTAGAGTCTGTACGATTGATGGAATTAACTTATTCCCGATCGTACAAATACGCAATATGTAACAATACTTGGAGTCTGTGGACCCAATTCCTAGAAAGCAACCACCCAACTTGATAATCAGGAGTGTTTATTCATCAGAAATCTGAAACAATACCCCTTTCAGACCATAAGCTACTCACCCTTAAGGGATCAGACTCCAATTCCAGCCCCACTAGATGCACACAGGGTTATTAGTCCATTTGGGACTAGTCTTTGACAGACACGATTGAAATACTTTACATTATCTTCCTAACATTAGGCTTTAAGTTAATAGATAATACCTCTCTGGTTATATGCTTGGAAAAACACAATCTCCATTAAGCAGACGTGGCAGTCCACTCTATCCACGTCAGGGTCAGCGACAGGAGGAACAAACGCTCTTTAGGGACCGTTTCACTTATGGTTCAATCAGCTTCATGCTCACAGATATCTGGGATATGCACATCCTACCAATCCAGGACATTCTTCTATGTAATGGTGCTTGAATGTCACCTCAATTTAGAGGTTTGACAAAACGAAATGAAGGCACTTGTATCACATATCCAAGATTAAGATTATTGTATGTAAATGATTCAATGTACCATATGCGTACCTCAGATGTCACGTGTAATGTCTGAGTTTAACAATTTTGTATTCTTTCTTTACATGTCAATGTCATCGCTACTGAGCATTTTGTCAATGTCTGTCATATTTTGTATATGTTTAATAAAAGAAATGTAAAAAAACAAAACAAATTACCAAAATGAAAAGTAGAGGAAACAGTGGGCATTCATTTGTCCACCCTCACCACAGATCCAGCAACCTTATTCCCTTCATAAAAATGGCCACTGATGCCAAAGCGACGCAGGGTCCACCATAGATAGGTCCAATCTACCCTATCCCTAAATCTTTATAGTTAGCCACCGAAAAGCCGTCCAGCACTGGTGCTTTAAATTGTTTTAGAATTTCCCTGTTGATATACTTTATATCCTCCCCCTGCTGGGTCGGCAAACTGCACTGTGAGAGGTAACCACCTAAATTCCCCTCCCTCCCACCTCCCCGCCCCGCCCCAGAAGGCACATTAAGACACTTCTTGGTTCCCAACTATAGGGACCTAAAGTAAGTCTCAAACATTAAGAAAATGTATGGAGCACACTGTGCATTACCTGATTTGCTGCTGTAAGCGCTTAGCCAAGATTGTATCCAGTTTGTTTCCTTTGTCAAAATATTTTTGATTAGTCCATTGCCCAGTGGGGTAACAGTATGTTTAGTTGGCCCCGCATATCCACCAGGGTGAGCAATATTGTAGGGTCATTAGTACATTTTTGACGAACGCTGGGTGGCCTTTGTTCGTTTGCCGAACACGTAGCAGCGGCCAAACTATGGAACTGAAAACAAAAACTTATTTACACGAACACCGCTGAGCCGCCAGCCTCCTTACCTCTGCATTCGGTAGTGGAACCGAATGACTGTTCATTCGGTAGTTTCACCGTATGAGCAGCATTATCCCAGATAGCCATGCCATGGAGCCTGTTCATGTAACGAAAGACTATGGGAAAAACTTTGGCTCCATGGCTATTGAACTGTATGTATGTGATCTGAGTGCCATTCGTTAATAATGTGCGTTCAGATCTAAGCTATCTGAGGATATGTAGAATGTGTGTGTTTTATATGATCAATGTAACCGTATGTAATTTTATGTCTTTTTACTGAAAATGTGTGTAGTGGAGTTTTGCCTCTGTCCTTGGAGATAATTGGATTACTTCCCAATTATCTCCAGACCAGAGAGGAGGGATTGTGATGCATTGTGGGATTGTTGAAATGTGTAGGTCTGTGATTGGTCCTTTTGCCCTGTGTGTCCCGGTCTTCCATCTGGTCCCCTAGGGGAGTGTCCACCAGGTGGGAGGCCTGCAGAAAAGCTGGGAAGTTAGCCCCAGTAAACCAGATTCTGCTTGACCCTCAAAACGAAGTGTCGTCTCGTTCTTGGGGGGAATTGGATTGTATGCTGATTGCCAGGAGTGTAAGCTGAGTGTATGCTTTTCCTGTTCGGCTGTTTCCAGTATTCGTGTGTTTCCGGTTCGGGAGTTGGTGAATTTGTGTAGTTTGCCGTTCGGGAGATTGGTGCTTGCAGTAGCTGCCTGTGCATCTGGAAAGGGGAATATCGCCTAAACGGGTTTTAACCTCTGGTGTGCAAAACGGTCCATTACAGTGTATAACTTGTACCAAACTGTTTAAAAAAAAAAAAAAAATTACAAAAAATTGTGTAGATCTTTAGTGCCAAATTGTGAATTTGTTTAATAATAATGTACACGTGCTGTTGTGGCACATTATTCATGCCTGTTATTTCCACGCCAAAGAAAAATAAAGAATTAACAAAACAAAAAAAACAACAAAAAAATAATATATGTATGTATGTATATGAAAATTTTTTCTTTATCTACACAAAACCTGCTGTGGAAATTGACCAGACACACAGTACATTTTGTGATGGGGAGTTTTGTTTTCACTCGCGTAATTTACATTTGTGGTTAGGTTGTTTTTTTTTGTTGCCCCCTCCCTCATCCATTGAGCTTGCATCTTGTATCAACATACTCTTCGAACAGGTGATTATTATTGTTTTAACCATGTAGCACACTGCTGCTACCAAAGCAACATAACTGACACCCAGCAACAGACAACAGGTGTGCAGCAAATGACGTGGGTTAAACTCTCTTACAGTGATCTTGTGAGACTGAAAATGTAATTGATAAAATCCGTCTGCATTGAGGCTATTTGTAAAAACAACCAATTAACCCATTTCTTTTAGTGAAATAAAAATTCTGTAAATATAAATGGCTAATAAAGCAGCCTGTCATGCCAGCATAGCAGTAAGAATGAGATCTGCAAAACCTGCGTATCTACAAATTATAATTTTTTCTGTAAATATAATTTTTATTATTTTCGGTGCATGTCATTGAACATATATGCCAAGCATGTAGCATAAACAAGGAGACACGCAGGTCTCGGGCAAAAATGGCAAAAAGAAAGCCATGGTTCAGTAAAGTGTGGGCTCGCAGGCCCCTGTTTCAGTGTATAGCTTTTTGGCTCGCAGGCTTCAATCACGACCCCCCCTACCAGGAATGAAGGTAATCGCATTACCACTATTATAAAAACTAACACTGGAGTCAGACATCCTAATTGGAGGCCCACTATTGAGCACATGACTCCTTCTCTCACCAAATAACCTAGTGTAGCCACTCTTTTAACTCTTGTTTAAAAAGTGTTCCTCATAGAATTCTTCTAACGAATGCTCAAAAACAAAATGTGCCAATGTACTTAGTGTTTTTGTACATATTCTTTAATATTCATTTTGTACATGTGACTCACTCTGTTTTTATCGTGCACAACCAAAATAAAGCATTATAATTTTTTTTTAATAAAAGTAAGGAATAATGGAATGAAAACGATAGACGGGATTAAATGAATTGAAAAGTGAAAATAGATCAAATAGACAGAGGCCTTTGTTATTATTATTTTACAGAGCCCTGGGATCTAAACTGCAAGGAGCATGTATAACCTTTCTATGGATTTAGAGCTGTATTAATAATGATTCTATTTATGCGATCAAGGTCACTTGATGCATAAATTAGATTTGCATTTTAAATGGGTACAAACTGACATTTCTATTAAAAGATCATTTTACAATTGTGACGAGGAAATGGGCTCTCAAACTGGAAAATAAATGGCAAAAAAAATTAGCAATGCTCTAAATCGGGGGTAGTCAACCTCTAAATACCTACTTTGTTGATGGTAAAATTTCCTTACCGCCCAAAGTGCCGCAGCAAAAAATGTTAGCGCATAAAAAAATAAAAAAATTCTTATAGAAAGTGTTTTTTTGTTTGTTTTTTTTTTAAAATATGTACTTGTTTATCTATTTTTTTCTATTCAACTTTTTTTTTCTGTGTGTTTGTATGTGAGGGGTGTTGTGTTTGTGTGTGAGAGTGAAGGGTGCTGTGCGTGTGTGCAGGTGCGTGTGTGTGTGGGGAGGGGGGGAGACAGCCTGTGTGTGTGTGTGGGGGGGGGTGTAGTATGTGAAGGTCTATTCTGTGTGTTGGTGGGTGAGATGTGATCTATCTTAATGTCTTCCCCTCCCTTCTTACCTTTTTCCACGGATGGGGGACATAATGCTGCAAGCCCTGGTGGTTCAGTGGTGGCATGTTCACTTTAGTCTGCAGCTCCCCCGGCTGCAGGCTGACTCTGCTGTCCTCCTGCGAGCACAGCATGTATCTGAGCATTGCCACGTTAACGCACAGCAACGCTTCAACCAGCCTGCTCGCGGGAGAAATACAAAGCCTCCTAGGCCCTTCCTTCCCTCTGCTGGAGTGCCAGCGGCCGGGGAGGGAGATCTTTGATCTCCTCACTAGCCCGAAACGGCATACAGCAAGGTTGGTTCTGCGTGGGCCGGCAGGGGAGTTGAAAGGATCTCCCGTGCAGGCCTTTGTTCACTGCCATCGAGACCCACTGGGCGTTTTCTGCAGAACCCAACACCGCCCTCCTGAAATCCCAAACCACCCACTAGTGGACGGAAGGGACCAGGTTGACTACCGCTGCTCTAAATGAAAATACACTGTGACATTTTCTCTGTGTAGACTGTGTGTAATTTTGTTTGTTTAATTACATTTATTTTCTTCTTCTACACAATAATAGTTGGCTTGTATGTATGTACATGTGTATGTATCTCCCCTGCCAGTATTCTTAAAAGGACACTATAGTCACCAGAACAAATACAACTTAATGTAGTTGTTCTGGTGTATATTGCCTGTCCCTTCAGACATTTTAATGTAAATGCTGCCTTTGCAGTCACTCAAACAGCCACTAGAGGTGCCTCCTGGGTCAGTGCTGCACAATGTGCAGTGACATTTATCGTCTCCAAGCTCTGCATTGAGACACTGAACTTTCCCCATAGAGGTGGGTTGAGTCAATGCATGTCCACGTGGAGCTCTGTGGAATATGTTGGTGCTATATGCATAATGTTGTCTACATATAAGGGTAGCCTGGGTTGTGGATGCGCAGGGACCAGGTATAAGATCAATATTAAATAAATGTGGAAGGGAAGGTTTAAAGGATAAGGCAGGTGGGTCCAAAGAGTTGTGATCATTGCCTGCATCATTGCCAGGAATCCGTAAATTATTCAGATTCCTGAAGGATGTTTAATTTTACTTCTGAAGGTGTCTCATCACAGTGTTCTTCTTGTTGCACTCAACAATGTAAAATGCTGTGGAATATGTTTGGCACTTAATTCAAATGTCACATAAGTATTTCCTCCTGAGCAGAAGAAATCTGCTTAGCATTGGAATGTTTCCAGGAAAAACAAATTTCAGGACAAACTAATGTCTGCTCTTGCGACTTTCGGTTGATCTGAAATTACCAATTTTTATAGAGTTACCAGACTGCTTAAAGGGGCACTCTACAATTTAATGTTTTGGTTCAGTTGCCTTGAGTCTATGGGCACACTGATATTGTGTAAATATTAAGATAGTTTTTGTTTTGTGAAACGGCTCCTGAATGATTTGACATAAACATAGTGCCTAGAATTTCTTGGTAACATTTCAGTTACTCTGAGCTGCCCCTTTAAACTCGGCACTGTTACTGGAAGTGCATGTTAAAGTGAGCCAACAAAATGCAGGATGCATTGTTCATACACATCTTCCACTAATTAGCAGAACTGCTGACCATCCCCCTCCCCTTCAAACCATTATTACTCTGTTTATATGTAAGAAATACAAAAAAAAAAGGTATTTACATTAAATGTAATGTAAATGTACTCGATTTCTTTGACAAGGTGGATTTACTGTAGTTTTCTGTTATTCTCCCTAGATATACATGCACCTACGATCCTATAGCTGCCCTAATGAGCAGAGACACATCGTACGGATCCTTTTCATCGTCCCCATATATGCTTTTGACTCTTGGCTCAGCCTCTTATTCTTTACAAACGATCAATACTATGTTTACTTTGATACAGTGCGGGACTGCTACGAGGGTAAGTAAAACTGATAATTTTGTTATCTTGGTGTATTAACACTATCTGTGTACAAAATGAGTAATCGATTTATATGAAATAGTATATTTCTTTTAGGAAACTCTAATATAAAGATTAAACCTTTCAGCTAACAGAGTATTAGGTAACCAAGTAGCACAAAACCATGAATATTAGGGACACATTAGGACTGATCAATCATGGGAGTCTGAATAAGAGCCAAAGAAAGAAGGTTCTTGGTAACCATTCTCTAGACGTGTGGGTGTGTGTGAAAATGCTTGTCCCATGGCTATCCATTTGCAACTTACTGCAATAAGCCCTTCAGAGGTTACTACACCATTAGCCAGTTCTAGCCATCACATTTTATTTCAGTAGGAATTGCTTAGCACATCATACTACATAGTTCAGTCCTTTGTTATTCCAGCTGCTAAGACTGTAGATAGTAGCTAACCAATCGTGTGATTCATAGTGTATTGAATGAAGCTGTAGAAAGAAGCATGTGCCTGCCTGAGCAGCTCCTTTTCAGAAAGCAGTGGGGACAATTGGAAAGATTGGGATTTATGTAATGGGGGAGGGGGGAGGGAAGGCATAGAAGACCTACAGTCATACTGGTATGGTCATTGGGATGCTTTTTCTGTGATATACCCCCTCACCCACCCCACTATTTCCATTAATAGTAAATAGAATAAGTAGAAAGGGGCATACAAGATTATATCATGCAATTGCTCATGGAGTGTCCCTTTGGCAGTGTCCATGTATGTGTTGTAACAGGAACACACCAAGATTATTGATAGTTGATATACAGATCTTAAAATGTCTTAGTTCAGTTTCAATGCCTTCAGTAATGCATAAGAATATATGGTCAGAATCTTGAAGGCTCAAGGTTTTCAACCTGCCAGATCCCAAACATAAGAAACCTAGAATATCTGTACATTTGTCATTTTAATAAAAAAAAAAAAAAAAAAGATGCTCAGGGAAATAGGGTTTGGTTAAGGATTGAGATATTATTTAGAATACTTATGTGAAATGTTGATAACTGCACTAGGTGGCTAAATGGATGCAGATGGCTACTTGATTATTTCATTCCAGAATTATAGGCATCATTGCGGGATTGGCCCTGCTAATGGCTTTAAAGTAGCCACACATGAGAAGGAGATCTACTTGATATCAAAACATTTCTTCAGAAATAAGGTTCTTTTCAGCTACAAGTGCATGGATGAGGTTGAGCATTAATGTTAGGCCATGGGATTTAGGTCAGGGTTATGTAGGCCAATAACTATTTGAGCATCCCATTTCTTTATGGAGCTTGCTTTCTGTGTGTTGTCATTGTCCTGCTGAGCCAGGAAAGGATATTCCCTGAACTGCTCTCACAAATGTGGAAGCACGCAGTATACAAGCAGTGTCCATGTATACTAGGTAACTATATGGACAAATTAAGCGCTATAACTATTGTAATTATAATAGCTAAAGACTCCTATATATAAAATTAAAAACACATGCACACTTTACTACCAAAAGATATATTGGTAGTAAAGTGTGCATGTATTTTTATTCTCTAAATGGGCATCTTTGGCTATTATAAACCATTTTTTGTATCTATAAGTTTGTTTGGAAAGAGGGATGTATGTAGAGCGCACACAATATAGGAAACAAAGCACACAGAGGCATCCAGCCAAACTGGTTCTGGTCAGTAAGTAGCTATTAATCTCATGGTGGGATTTGCTGAAGGAGAGAAAATCTGCCCTGCTATTGCTAATCCCCCATTGAGCAAAGAGTGGGGAGTCTTATCCACGGAGGATTGTATTTATAAGCAAGTGATGAAAAGATTTGCTGCTCAAATGTTGAAGATTTATACAGCGTTATCCATTGAATATACTCTCTGCATAGTTGTAGGAATTTAAATGTGTTATACTAATTGTTTTTGGTGAATGAATGCGTGTGGTCCTTGCATTTATATCTTGCATTTATTCCTAAAAAACGATGGATTGTTTGTGTTTTTTGCAAACATGTTTTTGTAATCCCAAGGAACTTGTAGCGAGTTTTGATTCTGTTTTAAATCACACAACAAGTTTCAATCCTGTTTTTCTTTGCTCTGAGATTCTATTAGTGATAAGATTCAAATTGTTTGTATATGACAGATATTTGTGTGAAGTAATGGAGACTGGCCGCCTCTTGACTTGAAATGGCTACTTTCATTGCACTGCATCCTAGCAACGTGCCATTGTCACCTCCCTGTAGGGAGCTTTGCAGCACACTTAATATAGGTGCAAAGCTTCTCTGTAAACACAGCATATCTCTGTATGGCTTCATGATAACCTGTTACTTATGTCATTCAAGCAATTGCATTCTCTCCCTATCCCCTCCGCTCTTAACCCTAAGGTTACCTTAAAATATTTTAGATGATTAAATAGGCACCCAGTTATTGCAGGTAATGTCTGGAGCTGTTACTTACTGTAATATTAAGCTGGCATTTCCATCTTTTCATGCTATTTAAAGACACATTATAGTCACCAGAACAACTGCAGCTTATTGTATTTGTTCTGATGAGTGTAATTATTCCCTGCAGTATTTACATTACAGCCTAGGGATACCTCCAGTGGCCACTCCTCAGTTGGCTACTAGAGGTACTTCCTGGGCCAATGCTGTACAGTGTGACACTGACATTCAGTGTCTCCACCCTCTGCGTGGAGACACTGAACTTTCCTCACAGAGATTCATCAATTCAGTGCATCTCTATGAGGAGATGATGATTGGCGGGGCTGTGTTTGGCTTGTGCTGGCTCTGCCCCTGATCTACCTCCTTGACAATCTCAGCCAATGTAATGCTTTCCTATGGGAAACCATTTCCTGAAGGAAAATGAGAAACATCAGAGAAATATCATTCCTTCCTCTATAACCTTATGTAAGAGCGTAACTGTTCCTATGAGGAAATGTTTCATGTGCGCCCATCATAGCCATTCCAGACTTGTACCGTTCAGGTACTATAATTCCAAGATTTTACTATTAACATGACGTAAAGTCATGATTTTATTAATGACACGGAGGTGAGTATTATGCTATCTTTTTCTTTATATTCCATCAGCAGCAAAGAGAAAAAATATATAAATAAACGAATAACGAAAACATAACGAATCTGCCTAGGAACAGGGCAGCCAATCAGGATACAGGAAACAGTCTATAAAAGGTCTGAGCTAGCATTCCATTTCCTCTTCTTTGCTTGTAATACCGAAGACCAGAATCCAATCCAGAAAATTTCAAAAACAAGATTAAAAACAACTTATCTCTGGTTCAACCTCCTTGGCGATAAACTGCGAAAAGACAAAAATATGGTAAAATCCAACCTCAGGACCCATCAGCATATTAAGGCAAGCCAACACGCCATATGCACAAAACGTAGAATCATGAAAGGTGTGGCGAAAATAACCTCGCAACTGGGTTTTGGAGGGGCCTGTTTGCCAGCCTTTTGCTCCAGGATTATGGCCCATGCATTAAAACTTTGTTTCTCCGCGTAAAAAGGCTTCTTAAAAATGTGACTTCCATGGAATTCGTGAACCCCTGCCCTGATCTGGGTGATTTTTGGATATGTTGTTCACCCAGATCAGGGCTATCCAGGAATGTATATATTTGGGGTGTTTTCTGTGTTTTGGGAAAAATGTGTGTTCTCTGCCTGTGAGTAGTAAAGTTAGCCCATTGTGTTTGTTAATTGTATCACAGGCAGAGTGGAGGGTTTGTGTACCTTGTCTGGGAGTGTCTAAACTGTACAAGTCTGTCCTGATTGGTTTTGTAACTTTGGGTCCTGTGTACCACAAGGGGTGGGATCCTTGTGGGAAAACCTGTATATAAGAGAGAATAAACCGTCACACTGCTGAGTTCCTGTTTTACCCTCAACATAGAGCCTCGTCTCATGTGTGGGGGAAAAGGCTGCATCTACACTGGGGATTGCTATACGCTGTATACTCTCCTGGCTATAATCACTAAGCTCTTTTAAGAGCTTGTTCCTGTTTCGCTCTCTGAAGGAAGAGAGGTTCAGCCACTGGAGCCTGGAGCCTTGTCGTAGGTCCAGGGTGGGAAGAAGATGGCGAGACCCCAACCAAGCTGCGGCGGTTTGTGGCGTCTGCAGTGCTCATGGTGTCAAGTGGAGTGCTTGGAGCCTTCGGGAAGCACTAGGAGCATCCATCAACGGAGGTACCCAGTCGGGGTGCCAGGTGATCTGTTACAATAGGTAACAACATATATGACATATTCAAGGAGCATATTCCACATTATCCTTACCTTCACTTACCACGCGAAAATAATATCACCACTCTCAATTAATATCAGACAACCTGCCAATCCAGTCAGGTAGAGTAGGTCCCAGGCCTGAAATTTAAACACCGAGGGAGGTAATGGAGTGTGCCTCAGGTCCCGGACCCCAGAGAATGAAATTCGTTCACATAGGGATAAAAGGGGGAAGGGCAGAAACATGAACCACAGGGGTTGAGTAACCCCAACAAAAAAACAATACACAGATAATATAGGAGAGGAGAGTGGAGCCGGTGCCACCGGGAACTCCGTCGGCCACGTGAGTAGGCTAAAAGAGCGCGCTAAAGGAGGGCAGGCTCCGTTCCCCCGCGATGGCCGGTGAGCCTGGGGATCGCTCGCGGCTAAACATCTGTGCCGCCAGGGGAGATCAGTCCCCGCGCGTCAAGGTGGACCTGGCACACGCGGTGGTACTAACCAAAAAAAAAAAGGAACTGCCGCGCGTCGAGTCGGCAAGGGAACACATGCAGCCGTGGAGGGAATGAGTGAGAGGGGAAAAACAAACAGCCAGGGCTGGAATCCCGAGCCTGTGCTCCTTAAAGGACACAGTACAGGCAGGGAGATACGGCCCGAGCCAACAAGAAACACAAAGCAGTGGGGAGAAACCCGCTGTCAGCCACTAAAAAAAAGCAAACTCAAAACAAAATTATACAAATAATAGAATCCAGAACTTTAAGTATCTACATATAAACACTAATCAAAACCATAAATCAACAGAATGAAACTGAATATACTAGCTGGTCTGAGGGAGCAGCAAAGAAAGAGAAATGGAATGCTAGTTCGGACCTTTTATAGACTGTTTCCTGTATTCTGATAGGCTGCCCTGTTCCTAGGCAGATTCATTATGTTTATTCCTTTTATTTATATTACATTCAATTTTATATTTTTTTTTTCTCAATGCTGAGTGAAAATAAAGAAAGCACATAATAGGAACATCCGTGTCCTTAATAAAATCATAGAATTGTAATTAGTAGACTGCCCATCTCTTGTCTATATAGCTATCTGTCTAAGCAAACATTCAAGGAAAGATGCTTGTTTATAATGCTGAAGTGTTGTGAAGTATACTAGACCCTCCTCTTCTGTAAACATAGAGTTAACATAGCTGTAATCCAGGGGCAAGAAAGTCCAGTGCCGTAGTTCTGTTCTGTCATCAGGAAATAATCTCTAATGATGTTTTCTCAACCAGTCCAGTACTTCTCCCTGAGAAGCATTGGGAAAGCAAAAACGTGAATGGCAGTTGCTGCACTGTCAGCAATGCTACCCATAAAGAAACATTGTCTTTCAGTTTATGCAGTTGCACAAAGCAGTCCAGAACAACACACTTCTAGCTGTCTTACAGGTAATGTGCAAATTAAGAGCTTTATAAAGTAATAGAACACTGTTAAAGTGGCTCTGTCACCTTCTGGGGTCTTTGCATATTTTACTGACCTCCTATAGTGACATTGCCGAATGGAGTGCAGTGGCCTGGCAGTGCAGTACAGGTGAGTTATACATACTTGATAAAGACCCTACGGGTGCCGCAGTCTTTGATCTTCAGCTCCTGGTGCTTCATCCACTTCAGTGCTGTACTCTCACACATGTGTAATGTGCTAGCGTTGCAAGAGTGCAATACACTATTTTGCAATTATAGTGTGGACTGTGATAGGAGGTATCTCAGCATATCTACTCGATACCTGCACCCAGTTAAAGGTTTGAGTGCCAACATACATTTGTATTTTTACCAATATACTAATGTCACTGCTGGAGGTTACACCTCTGAAAACAATATAAGCTATTCCCGTGTGCAGTTTTTCATATTGAAAACCTTTAGACTCCAGGCACCATGACCATGTCAAATCATTTGTTAAAAATTAAGTGGTTATGGTGCTTGGAGCAACCCTTTAAGGTAAGCTGTTTATTGTGTGTAGATACATTTGCAGTATAACGTCCATATTTCCTAATAACCTTTACGAAGTTCAGCCAGCATAGAATTTATTAGACAGCGTAGTGAAATAGGAACAGAGCATAAAAGTAATTCTTCTAAATAAACCACAATGAGATGTGTTTATCATTGCTTATGTTTTTGTTTTTGTTTTTCCAGTGGTGGTCTCAAGCAACTGTAACCTTGTCAGCAAGTCTTAAAATGTAATTTTGTCTTTTGTGCTCTACAGCTTTCGTCATCTACAACTTCTTAAGCCTTTGTTACGAATACCTTGGTGGAGAGAGTAATATCATGACTGAAATCAGAGGGAAGCCCATTGAGTGAGTTTTTTTTTTTCTGAATAAATGTAGAGACGTAAAGTGTGATTTTATTTATACAATGCGGTCATTGATCACATCCATATAAACTATACTTCTTGGTAGATTAATATGTCTTTTTTTTTTTTTTTATCTAAGCTGGTGTTGACCCCATCTTCTTTGCATTACTTTTTCTACTATACTATTTTTAACTTCTAAAATTAAATATAACGTATTTTTCGCTCCATAACCCCCCTTTCCCTGTTCCATAGTGATTTTTAACCCCTCCTTGTCCGATAGTGTTCTTTAACCTCCCTCCTCCCCTTGTCCAGTAGTGTTCTTTAACCCCTCTCCTCCCCTTGTCCAATAGTGTTCTCCTCCCCTCATCCCATAGTGTTCCCCCCCTCAACCCATAGTGTTCTCCCCCCCCCATAGTGTCCCCCCCCTTGTCTCATAGTGTTCTCCCCTCCCATAGTGTCCCCACCCTCCCCTTGTCCCATAGTGCACTTTCCCTCCCATAGTGTCCTCCCCCCTTCCCCTTGTCCCATAGTGTCCCATAATTACTTACCTGTATTGTAGCGTGGGCCGGTGTTCTATCGAAATCCCCTACCTCGTGAAAATCCCCTACCCTCATCACTTCCGGTGAGGGGAATCAGCTGGCTCCTGTGCTGCACATGCAGTGCTAGCACTCCTGCTACTCCTCCACAGCAAGGTCCTGGAAGGTAAGTAAAACTAGTTTTACACTTTCATTATAGTAAGTGCATTCACTAAGCTTAGGCACACGGGACATTTAGGGTTAAGTGAGGGTTCAAATTAGGGTTAGGTAAGTGATTCTAACCTCTCTCACAATCTATTCTTACCCTAACCCTTGGGGTGAGGGTTAAAATTAAAATAGAGTGTGAGAAAGCACAATTTAGTGATATTCCCCTAATGTGATATATCACTAAATATGAACAAGTCCCTAATCCTAACCCTAATTTGAACCCTAACATTAACCCTAAATGTCCCATATCCTAAGCTTAGTGAATGCACGAACTATAATGAAAGTGTAAAATTTGTTTTACTTACCTTCCAGGACCTTGTTGTGGAGGAGTAGCAGGAGTGCTAGCACGCATGTGCATCACAGGATCCAGCTGATTCCCCTCACCGGAAGTGACGAGGGTAGGGGATTTTCACGAGTAGGGGAAATTGATAGAACACCGGCAGAACAGCGCACACCGCGGTACAGGAACTTAAATTTCAGGTTCCAGTTTCCGGCAGGACCGAAAGTAAGTGTGCACACGGAGTGAAAAAAAGTTCCTGTACCGCGGTGCGTGCTGTTCTGCTGGCCCACGATACAGTACATGTCAGTAAAGCTTCACGTTCGCTCTATAAGACGCACAGACATTTCCCCTCACTTTTGAGGGGGGAAAAAGTGCGTCTTATGGAGCGAAAAATACTGTATTATTTTAGACTCCACAAGGTCTGCAGCTTTCTGCAGTGAGCTCCGGCTAGGAGCAGCAGGCTCCAGTCAGATTTTCCCTTGAGGGTTCTTCACTGATGATGTGAATTTCAAATTTAGGCTGAAAAGAAGCAAAAACTCCAACATAGCATAGCAGTTGCATTCTTGTATTTTAATAAATAAATGTTTTTTGCAGTGTTCCTTTAAATAATAGAAGGGATAAACTCAGATTTTCTCTATATTTTTCAACAAAACACCGAAAGAAAATGTAATTTTTAAATGTGTAAATATGTATCCTAGCGTTTTTTAATTATTCAGGTGTTTTGTGTACACCATTAGATATATCTTCACTACAAATGTCGTCCTTCATCATAGTAAGCTTAAGAGTGTCACAAAGCAGTAGAACTTCCAGGTCATCTGCACATCCCACTTCCACATCTGAAGTGATGGTGCTTTGATAGTGATCCACATTGATACAAGCACATAGACCAGGCATAGGCAACCTTCGGCACTCCAGATGTTTTGGACTACACCTCCTATGATGCTTTGTCGGCATTATAGGTGTAAGAGCATTATGGGGGATGTAGTCCACAACATCTGGAGTGCCAAAGGTTGCCTATCCCTGACAAAGAGACTGATATATACACGGAACAAAATTTATAAACGCAACACGTTTGTTTTTGCCCCCATATTTTACGAACTCAAAGATCTAAGACTTTTTCTATGTACACAAAAGGACTATTTATCTCAAATATTGTTCACAGATCTGTCTAAATCTGTGTTAGTGAGCACTTCTCCTTTGCTGAGATATGCCACAACTGTGAGGTGGATGGATTATCAAGATGCTGATTAGACAGTATGTTTATTGCAAAGGAGTGCCTTAGGAGTGGCCACAATAAAAGGCCATTCTAAAATGTGCAGTTTCACTGTATTTGGGAGATTTGAGGGGCAACGAAAACCAGTCAGTATCTGGTGTGACCACCATTTGCCTCACGCAGTGCAACACATCTCCTTCGCATAGAGTTGATCAGGTTGTTGATTGTGGCCTGTGGATTGTTCGTCCACTCCTCTATAATGGTTGTGCGAAGTTGCTGGATATTGGCAGGACCTGGAACACACTGTCGTATACGCCAATCCAGAGCATTGCAAACATGCTCAACGAGTGACATGTCCAGTGAGTATGCTGGCCATGCAAGCACTGGGATGTTTTTTAGCTTCCAGGAATTGTGTATGGATTCTTGCAACGTTGAGCCATGCATTATCATGCTGCAACATAAGGTGATGGTTGTGGATGAATGACACAACAATGGGCCTCAGGATCTCGTCACGGTATCTCTGTGCATTCAAAGTGCCATCAATAAAATGCACCTGTGGTTGTTGTCCATAACATACGCCTGCCCATACCATAACCCCACCGCTAACATGGGCCACTCAATCCACAACTTTGACATCAGCAAACCACTCACCCACACAACGCCATACAGGCTGTGGCAAAACTAGCCACTTCATTATACCAAGAACTGTTCATTCATTTAATTCCATCTGTAAAGACTAACTCCATTCGTTTAATTGGACTCCACGAACAGAACATAGACATACTGTTCCTTGAGCCGAACAAAGTACCAAATGGAGGACCACACAAGGTCTCCAATTACACAAGGTCTCCAATTAAGAACTGGCAACATAGGGAAACCGCAAACACCTAGTGGTTGAATGGGTGGTCGCCGTTCGAATGAACGAAAACGTGGCGGCGGCCATCTTGGCACACAACGCCCAGCGCTGTTTGGTCGTCGAGTGCATGGAACTAAAATCGGCTACTCGACCTCGCGAACACGCTGGACTTCCATACAGTTCGTGCAGATAATTCTGATCGTCCAAATTGAGCGACTTTCATCTTGAAGCACCGACCATCAGACACACGACTACCCAATTATAGATGTGTATGTTCGTTTGTTAATTTGTATGAACTCCTGAAAGAAGACCGGTCAAAGCCTGCAATTGTCTGGAACTGTTCCTGCTTACACTCCAAAACTGTGTGTCGTCCTGTTATTGGAGGGAAAGAAGATTTGCTCCTGTGTCTGCTGTTCCAGCTTGCAGGAGATTCAACAGGGAAAGTCCTTGTAAGGACTAGAGCTAATTCCCCATTCGGTTCCACAGTTCCTAGGACTGAGTGACGTCCAGTGCCTGGAGGTGTCAGAGCTAACTCCCCATTTGGCTCCAGGAAGGAGCGGTTCCAGAGCCCCATTCAAGCTACAGTGACTTAGGGCAAGAAGTGCTGCGGTTTGTTCTCTGTTCCTGCTATGCTCTCTGGACTAGGAGAGGTCTACCCACTGAAGCTGGATCCTGGTCTTGGGTCCAGGGTGGGCGTAGGACGGCGAGACCCCAACCAAGCTGCGACGGTTCATGGGGTCTGTGGTGGTTATGGTGTTCCAGTGCAGTGATTATGGTACTAGGAAGCAGCGATAGACGGAGGTACCCGGTCGGGTTGCCAGGCGGTCCGTTACACAGGCTGTCTGCAATCTGCTCTGTACATTGAAAATCGTGATTCATCTGTGAAGAGAACACCTCTCCAAAGGGCCAGGTGCCATCGAATGTGAGCATTTACCCACTCAAGTCGGTTACGATGACGAACTGCAGTCAGGTCGAGACCCCGATGAGGACGACGAGCTTTGCAGATGAGCTTCCAAGAGACGGTTTCTGACCGTTTGGGATGAAATTATTTGGTCATGCAAACAGATTGTTGCAGCAGCTGTCCGGGTGGCTGGTCTCATACGATCTTGGAGGTGAAGATGCTGGATGTGGAGGTCCTGGGCTGGTGTGGTTACACGTGGTCTGCGGTTGTGAGGCCAGTTGGATATACTGCAAAATTCTCTGAAACACCTTCTGAGATGGCTTATGGTACAAAAATGAACATTCAAGTCAAGGGCAACAGCTCTGGTGGACATTCCTGCAGTCAGCATGCCAATTGCACACTCCCTCAAAACTTGCGACATCTGTGGCATTGTGCTGTGTGATAAAACTGCACATTTTAAAGTGGCCTTTTATTGTGGCCAGCCTAAGGCACACCTTTGCAATAATCATGCTGTCTAATCAGCATCTTGATATGTCACGCCTGTGAGGTGGATGGATTATCTCGTCAAAGGAGAAGTGCTCACTAACACAGATTTAGACAGATTTGTGAACAATAGTTGAGGGAAATAGGCCTTTTGTGTACAAAGAAAAAGTCTTAGTTTTTTGAGTTCAGCGCATGGAAAATGGGGCAAAAACAAAAGTGTTGTGTTTATAATTTTGCTCAGTGTAATAATGGCTAGAGGACTGAACAATGTATTAGGCAGACATGGGTGGTAAAAAGGCTGTTCTATAGCAGTGATGACAACACTGCAGATCAAAATAACTTATTTATCTGAAGCATTTACTCACCTCCACTGCCTCTTCTCACAGTTGGTGCCCTGAGTATTCAATCACATCCACTGCCCCATTTCCTAGTCAGTGCCCTAAACATTAAATCACATCCTCTGTCCCTTCTCCCATTCATCCTGTCACAGCAACTTCTATATGTATTCACTCACATTTTACTGACCCTTTGCCTATTCTCTACATCACAGTCAATGGCCTGAGCATTCAATCACATCCTCTCTCTCCTTCCAGTCAGTATCCTAAGCATTCAATCATATCCACTGCCCCTTTCCAAGTATGTGCTCTGAGCCTTCAGTCATATTCACTGCCCCATCTCCCTTTTCTTCAGCCATAGCAACTGCCGTTAACATCCACTCACATTTTTCTGTCCTTTTTCCCATTCCATACATCCCAGACAAAGTTCTGAGCATTCACTTATGTCAAATTGTCAAATGCCCCTTCTCCAACTCCCACAATCTCAGTCAGTACCCTGAGCATTCACTAAGCGTTCTACCATTCAATCCATTCTAGCCAGTGCTGTTAGCATTCAATGCCCCTTCACCCATTCCCAGTCCAGGTTACCTAACTCCTATGCCCAGTCCTGTATGATTTATCCTCCTGCCAGCTTGTTGCATGTGGCTCTATCTGCAACACCAGAAGGATGGAGAACACTAGCAGCTAGCGAAACACCAACCCAGGGGGCCCAGGGCTGAAATCCCACCCCTTATTCCCATCCCACATAAAAGACAACTGCACTACGCTGCCCCGACAATCTCTCTCCTAGCACATCAATCAGCCTGAACACTGACTGCAAAGTACAGACCTATGGCTAGCGTACTGGCAGAGTGACCTCTGCATACCATACTATAGCATCTGGCGATCTACTTAGTGGCTAGGTCTTTTGTCTAGTACAGTAAGCATTTTATATAAAGGCAAAGCCACATATGACCACATTGTGCAAACCTGTCATACAGATGCTTTTTTTAAATTAATTTTTTTTTAAATTTTTTTGCTAGTAACCATTTGATTACTTTGTAGGTTCAGACTGTATCACAGTTGTGCTAGTTTTGTAACTACTTCCTATATATCTCATTAGCCCCATACTTATGAAAGAAAAACTAAAGTTATATGTACACAATGTTTTAATCTTTAGTAGCACTAGCAGCAATAAACAATATACGGTAATTCTCTGCAATCCATAAATTTGACAGAGGCAGAAATGTTGATTTTGGTAAATTGGGAGGGGATTACTTACATATGACACATTTTGTTTTACCATTTATGTTAACTATTTTTTTTTATTGTATACTTTAGGTCCAGCTGTATGTATGGGACATGCTGTCTCTGGGGAAAGACCTATTCCATTGGCTTTCTACGCTTTTGTAAGCAGGTGTGTTTACCTTAGACATATTGGAACCTTTTTTTTTCTTTCTTTTAAATAAAATAAATTTATTCAATTTGAGAAATAATTTTGAAGCTTTTAAAAACTTATGCTGCACCAGAACTATCTGGGACAGACTAAACAAAAAAGGCCAAAAGGTATATCTCCAGATGTTGAAATACATGAGTTGTAATTCTGCGACATCTGGGGATCTTCTTTTATCCTGGTCATCCAATTATTTGTAAACATTAGAATCCTAGGGTACATAGACCTGAATTCTTACCTGGGTTATAAATTGTCCTTTTGAATCTTATTTTTTTTTTTTTACATTTTCACTTTGGTGTGCAGCTGTATAAAGATTTGATTACAGACATGATAAGGCAGATTTTCTGCTTCCTGGTTTTTTATTTATTACATTTTTTCATCACAGGCTACACTGCAGTTTTGTGTGGTGAAACCTTTAATGGCAGTTATAACCGTTATACTTCAAGCCTTTGGGAAGTACAGAGATGGGGATTTCAAGTAAGTGTATCATCTCATGACTCCTGATAGAAATGAATCCTGGATTCTTACCATTTTTTTTTAACATTGCCTACAGCACATTACATGACAGGTGCCTCGTCGTACCCTTGTGCATTAAGAATAAAAAAAAAAAACCATACATTCCCAATAATGCACAGACACCAAGCTGTTGGGTAAAATTCTGTCCTCCGCTTTTAATTTAATATATCTATTTTTAATACGAAAAGTAATTGTCAGGTAAACCCTATGACCGTATATAACTAACCCCCCACAACATTACAATGACAATGACCCCTAAAATTAACAACATAACAATAGAACATAAAAAAACATAATGAAACATAATAAAGAGCAAACAACTTGCTCGAATGATCCAATGTAGGGGTATACCGGAATACCACTACACCCTTAGTTTCTGAGCCACTGACCAACTCGAAACCTACCATACCAACTTTTAAACCACATAATTAATCAATCCCTTATAAACCATACCACCCTCGATTTACCTATCCATCCCCCCCAGCACTGTGACCAGACAGAGGATAACTCCAAACCTAACACAAAATCATTGAGGGTGGGAGGGACAACAACAGGGTCTATGAGAAAGCATTTGAATGGGAAAAGTTTAAGATGGCTGCCCTATATGTATCATCCTGCACATCCCAGATAACTAGCCAATCCAAACACACTAACTATGAATGCCTGCCTCCTGTCAAGGCCCTATTCCACTAAGCTTAGCTGCTTTATGGGCTACATTATGTTTGTAGCTTCAAAGACGACATTGTCTGACATATGAGCATAGGTGTAAAGGTGTTTGTTTTTTTTCCTCCCTGTACTACCATTTATATGTTGCCTACCTGCACTTTTGAATATTTTTTTTACTTGAGGGGAAAAAAAAATCTATATATAAGTATATATATTTACATAGTTTAGTCTTCAATAAACGTAAACCTTTTTATTAAAAAAATAAAAATGGATATCCTTATAAGTGTAGAGGCAATCACATAGCAGATACACAATTCTTCACATTCTGTAAGCAGATGTTCACCAGTAATAGTTTGTTTTATGTAAACATACTGTTAACTGCAGTCCAGTGTTAAAATGATCATGTATGTCTATTTTATTCCAGCGTGGCCAGTGGATATCTGTATGTGACAATTATTTACAACATTTCCGTTAGCCTTGCGTTATATGCACTTTTCTTATTCTACTTTGCTACACGTGAATTACTCAGCCCCTACAGCCCCGTACTCAAGTTCTTTATGGTGAAGTCGGTCATTTTCCTCTCTTTCTGGCAAGGTGAGATGCATATTCAGAGATGGTTTTGGCTCATGGTGCATTCTGTATTTACTGATTCAAACAGCATTAGAACTGGCATTTGAAAAATGAATGGTACTAGTCTGGAATCAATACATTTATTTTTTCTGACTTTCATCGAAATGTCAATAAAGCTTGAGTCAAAGCGGTCTCAGGGCCTGTTTGGGTCATGACTCATATTAGAAGATCATTAGTGATATCACTACCAGTATCTTTAACATAATAAGTAAATGGAGGATTCCAGAATGTTTAAACGGTGTTAGTTTGACCAATGTGTAGTTCTAGGATTACAGAACAAAATGTCCTTAGAGTAAAATGTATTGTAAGGTTTAAATTAATCTAGAAAGATGCTGAGTGATTCCCTGCTTTGTTCTCCTTTCAGGGCTGCTTTTGGCCATACTGGAAAAGTGTGGAGCCATCCCCAAAATTAACTCTGCTGAGGTGACAGTAGGGGAGGGGACTGTGGCCGCTGGGTATCAGAATTTCATAATTTGTGTGGAGATGTTCTTTGCCGCTATAGCTCTGCGTTATGCATTTACATACAAAGTTTACATGGACAAACGGCTGGATGCCCAAGGTCAGTACAGATCACTCCCATTACATAACTTACTCAAGCTACTTGTGCTGTCGGGGTCTCTTGCATGAAACGTTGCTCTCAGTGGAAGAATTGCACTATTTTCCAAAAGACTTTGTTTTTATGCATTTAATTAATCAACCTACATTTTCTTGTAATAAACTTTTTTGAAAATGCAGACTTTTTACTTCATCATGAGCGTAGCTATGGACAACTAATGTAATATTAGATAACGGTGGCCACTACAAATGATGGATTTAGATATGCTTATGTATTTTTATATCGACTAAAAATAGATGCAATGCTCAACCGAGGGAAATCCAGTTTCCCTACGAGGTTCAAAAAGTACCTGCTATCGAGGGACAATCTCTATAAAGTATATTAAAAAATATAAATCTGCTTAGAATTATTCCTAATAAACACATGAGAATATCCTCACACTAGTATGGACACTTTAGCAATGTGTGTCAGATGTTCATCATACACCATAGTATCAGATCCAATATTGCACGTCTATGACAGTCCCAAATGGAACCGTATTGTTAACCAGAAAAACAGTAAATTAAATGTGTTCTAAAAGCGATATACATACTAAACATTTCCATCAACAATCATAGAGGAAGGCTACACACAGCAAAAGCCACCTCATCTAACAATTTGGTGTAGAGTCTGCTAAGACATTTTTTACAATCGGTTGTCAGAATGATTCTTAGAAAATTGTGATGCAATACCTTTAATTTTGTGTTTAGTGAATAATAAACTTTGGCCCATTTCATCCCTTGAGAACAGTGTTTGACACTTCTGGTTAACTGATATAAGCATTTCAAATGTGGATCTATGGTAAAAATTCTGGGTTTTTGAAGATCATATGTTTTAGTTTTAGGTTTTTGTTTGGCTGTTGTTTGCTAAGGGCTACCATCTCACACCTGGCATAAGGTTTCCATGAGAGTAATTGAGCTGAATTTCTAGCTGCAAGCAGCCATTGATTTATTCATTAAACACTTTGTCGTTGGCCTTCTGCTGTCACCAGCCTTGCAAATTCTCACCAGGTGAACCTCAAGAATCTCGGTCTTTGTCTAGTGTTCTGACCGTTTCACCTGTGCTATATATCTAGATTTCACTTGTCTAGAATCAAGTTACCTTCTGGATTTGTTCTCTGTATGCAGGCTTACCAAAATACCACCCTGTATTGCCCACGGTAAGGTATTTTATTCAACTTCTTCAAATTGTGTTTTTAAAACTGTAATGAAACTAACGAATCTGAATTTTTTTTTATTTTTTTTTTCATCTCACATTGAACTAAAGGTTGTCTTTGCATCTTGGGAAGTCTTTAGGGTAGCATACACTGGTCCAAGTTATCATATCTAATTTTATCTTAAAGGCCCATCTTTAAAAGTGAACAGAAATTAAGAAAGACATGGCTTACATCAAAGAGTCAGAGTCCTTATATCTTCTTATATATTGTGCAATCTTTCCTTACACATGTACCCTATGTTTGTTTGTTTTGAAATGCATTCATGAAATGGGTACTATAGACCAATTAAGAGTACCCTCCCTTAATTACATGTAAAAAAAAAATAGTCTTTCAGAGCAGGAATTGGTGAGTGACTAACGAGTAAAGCATGCATGTTTTTGATTGTAACATCGAAGCTCTGTAGCTGAAGATAAAATGCTATGTTTCCATTTTTTTACATTTCATGCATTTATCTTACAGGCCAAAAGCATATGTTTTGAACTTTGCATAGATATCTGTTCATGGTATACAGTGCATTTACACTGTCTTTGAGGAATTCTGACACCTTGTGGTCACTGATAAAAATTACCTTTACGAAAACGTCTTATCTAGTCAAGTGCATCCCTTTCCTTTTTATAAAGAATTAAAAAAAAAAAAAAAAAGTTACTTTAACTATTGATTATTTGAACCAAATCTCTTAAGTCCACACAATGCACAATGTTTTCTGAGGCCATTACTTTGCTGAGACGCCTCAACAAGTCATTCACCTCTCATTGGGATCTCTGCAGCTCATACCATTTCTGCTGTACAGATCACCAGACCTATATTTCAGAACTGATACGCTTTTATTTTCGCCGTCCTCATTCATGGGAGAAAAAAATGAGAATTACTAATACAAGTACTGGAAGCAGACATCTATCTATCATCTTGCAGCTAGAAACACCTTGCCAGTTCTTCAATATAGAAAATATATGGACTAGTATGTTTCAGAGTCTGTTTCTCTATTTATTTTTTTTGTAAGGGGAAGACAAGTGGGGGCGGTGCTAAGGTTTTAGTGACTTTTGTATTTACAGCAAATATAGCTTGCTACTGGTGCCATGTGAAAGTAAAAATAATAATTTTGTGCAATGCACAATCCCGACCTTATTGCAGCATATATGACTGGAATATCACTTTGGCCAAACTGGAAATAAACAGGTTAAATAAGGTTATCTACAGTGGATAATTTAAGTGTAATGAATGCAACCTAAAAGGCAGTTTTTTAATTTGTTTCCAATTTGTTGTGCTCCAAGTTCTCTGTATCCAGCTTTTAGAGACATGTGGTAGGAATGACAATGTGCTGAGTCACGATAGGGAGTGTACTGGGAGGGTGGGGAGAGCATGTGGCCCTTGTGATGATGGCTGGCTCATACCATACTTGACTCATCAACATATGAGCCTCATCTGATGTGTACAATCTCATGTCACCTGATACATGTCACTATGTAATCTTTCTCAGTGTTTCCTTATCTGTCCTTTCTCTCTCTCTTTTTTTAATCTCTTGCTTTTTGCCCTGGTTCTATGCTGCAGCAGTTCCAACTTACGGGCCTTATGGTAGGTACAGCTCTGTCTCTGCAACACCTTTGTTTTTCCCTGGCTGATCTATATCTGCAATAATATTTACAAGTGTACTGACCTAAGATGCCAAATATCCATAAGATTTTTAAAGGCATACTAGTATTTAACAAAACAAATAAAAAATGGAATTTTGCACTGCATACGCATACTTATAAAACATGGTGTTTTTTTTGTTTTTTTTATATGTTGAGCACGTTTGTCAAGAAGGGGCATTTTAAGTACCATCAGCTCTACATGCTGTGGTTATGGTGATGTTAGGCTTCAGGCACTGTCTCCCATTGTGGGTTATTCTGGGTCTTGTGCCCAAAGTACTAACAGGCAGGCATTGCTTTCTGGAATTGCCTGTACAGAGGTTTCTTTTCTGTATTAGCACAATTAATTTAATCCGCACATGGATGGAATTGATTGGTTGAGCGTGTCAGCTGATGCACTCAATCTGTTTTTATATGGGTGAAATAATGTAAAATTTATATAAAACTAATATGAAAGTTCAACCCCACATTATAAATCCCAGTGTTTGGGACTAGCTTGCAGGTGCCTGAGGGACCCACAGTTTTGGTGTAACCACTCAAAACTGTATGTTGTGGTGCCTAGACTATTCCTTGAACATGATTACTTGCATGTCTTAGTATGTTACACATTTCATGAAAAAATCATTTTAAAAAATTGCATTTACTTTTATGAAGCTATATCGAAAAGTACTTTTTAACAGATTTTACATTTTGACTTGACAAAATTAAAGTACTATGAATAAAACTGTTAACACAGATCATTTAACCCCCTTAAGGACCAAACTTCTGGAATAAAAGGTAATCATGACATGTCACACGTCATGTGTCCTTAAGGGGTTAAAGGGCTACATTTTAACAGTTTTCTCCTTTGCTTCTACTTTTTGTAAGTTTTTGTGAGGAATAGCCCAGTCAGTTTTTCACTACATTGGAAAATATCCCTGTAAAATGTTAAGATGAGCATTAAATACAACTAGAATTATTTTTGTTGCTGCAGGGGTCTCCGAATTTAGGTATTGGCAAATTAAATTGCATTTTTTTTTTTTTTATTCTTGTACAGGTCGTTGCGCACCAATGAAAAGCATTTCGAGCAGCCTGAAGGAGACCATGAATCCTCATGACATTGTACAAGACGCAATCCATAACTTCTCTCCAGCCTACCAGCAGTACACACAGCAATCCACTTTGGAGCAGGGCACAACCTGGCGCAATGGGCAGATTATCTCCCGTTCACAGAGTCTCTCTGGGGCCCGAGACACAGAGAAAACCCTGCTTTTGAGCTCTGATGATGAGTTCTGATTCAGGTGAAGATGTCATAGACAGCCTGATGGCAATCCAATGGACTCTCTATGGAAGAACAAGCAGAATATCATCTGTAGCTTCACAAAAGGAGTATCACTATTTATATATTTTTTTTTTATTATTATTATTCCCAAAGGCTTGAAAGATAGTTCCATTTTCTAATAATTATGTAATGTACTTGCGACACCTGTATGTCCTGTTAATAGAGGAGAACTCTAGTAGTCTTCAGTTCAGTAACTTTGTTGCAGGTTAATATACTGTTATAAGCCCTGCTGCCATTTTTTTTCAATTGTGCCAGTTGCTTATTCCAACATTGTTATGCCTTTGAGATCTCCCAATTAATCTGCAGTGTTCACATGGCTGTGGAGCGCCATCTCTCTGCTGAACTGCTTGGGTTTGTGTTTGGTTCTTTTTTTTTTTTTTTTTTTCTCCTCCGCAGGCCTCTCCAAATTCCATGCAATGACAGAATTAAACAGTAGAGAGTTTTGATGCAAAACAATAGGGATATTATTAGGATTATAACTAGTGATGTTAATTAAACCTTTATTCCTAGATTACTCCTATTTAATAAGCACACACCAGAGACCTAGGTTGTGTGCCCAGCATTGTAGCTGATATTTAGCAACAAAAATGTTTGAGAATAAGCGTGTAGAGGCCTCTGTGTTCCTTATAGGGACACTACACTATATTTACTAGATACAAGATACACAAATCTTTTTAGCTTGCTAATAAATGGTTTTGTGTTTTTTTTTGTTTTTTTTTAAAGTTGTAGTAAGTTTACAGTAGTGTGTCCACTACAGACAATGCACATTACTTGTCCACTTAAATCGATGAGAGCTAACTGTTGTGCATGTGTCGTATTGGCTTCCCTCTATTTGTTATATAACTACAGTCTAGTAAAGTCTAGCTGACACTTTTTAGCCAATATATAGCACCCCTTAACTAAGGTTTCCCATTCAATAATCTGAGCAGAGGAAGGACAGATGCAATTGGGTGCTGAATACTGGATTAAAGTGTAAGCAGTAGCCAGGTATCTCTTGGCACCATAACAACTTAATTCCCATGAGGTTACTATGGTCTCCAGAGTGTACCTTCAATTATTAGATAACTAGTTAAAAGATCTGTCAACTAAGATGAATTTACTCAGCAATTACAAAAACCTGCATCTGGGCTTTGTTAATAGAAAAAAATTCAGGTGTTTTAAATATTTTTTATTAGATTTAAATACAAAAATATATTTTAGATTAAAAGTTCTCTGCAGACCATAATTAGAAAGATCTACCCCCACTAATTTTTCCCAATGTCTGCATCAATTGCAAAGCTGATTAAAAAAAACAAAAAACTTTATTGCTAACAGTGCATTTAGGAAAAGAAGTATAACAAAAGGTGTATGGGGGGGAGGTAGCATTTTACATTTGCATCAGAGCCTTTATTCTGTATATTCAATATTCAGTGAGTGACACTAAACCAGGTACTTCCAGTATCTCTTTGCTAGTCCCTGTTCTCCCATTCAAAGTTGTTGTACGCACTGTCCATAATTCTTCAAAAGTACAAGTAATTCTTCAGAATATAGGACACTTCTAAATATGGAGAGAGACACTCGTACATGAATGACGTGTGCCATTTGCTTCTCCCTTGATATGGAAAGCACAGTTGGCTAAAAATAATACAGACTATCTTAAAGTGATCTTTGCTTCTTGCATCATGCATAAAATTGTTTGGTTTCAAATTTGAGGCCTAGTGGGTCCAAAAAAAGATTTAGACCAGTAAAATGTTGCTAGGTACATACATGATTTACACATCTCTTCCATAGCATCGCTATTTAAATATCTCAAAGTGCCACATGGGTTTTAAAAGCTGTTGTTTTTTAAATATATAAAATCAGTTATTTTACATCAGTCTGACAGCGGTGAAATAGCAGTATATACTTTTTAAGATTTTATTTTAACTGACCAGAACTCATTGTTCACTTAGTTAAAGATTGTGTATTAAGGGATCCAAACTCTACCCCCCCTTTGCCTATTTGATACCACTTTCTATTTGTGATTCTTACTATGTAGACCATACCTTATCTATTTGCCTTGGCCCTGTTTGGCTTTCAGTTCACTTTTTCTTCCATTATAGCCACACATGCAATTTTTTTTAAATGTATATTTTATTTCATATTCAACAAATACAACAGGTTTTGCAATATTGATTACTGTAAATTTCTCTTGACTGACAGATATTCTTTAATTTCAGAGGCAGGAATTAGAAACCATGTTTTCACCAGTAAACAAACTCGCTGACTTCAAGGGACACTGTAGGCACCCAGACCACTTCAGCTCATTGAAGTGGTCTGGGTGGTAACTCCCATTACCCTTAACCCTGCAAGTGTAATTATTGCAGTTTTTATCAACTGCAATATTTACCTTGCAGGGTTAAGTACTCCTCTAGTGGCTGTGTACCAGACAGACACTAGAGGGACTTCCGGCTTCTTAGACGACTTTTGGTCGTCTAAACAGCGCTGGACGTCCTCATGCTGTGCATGAGGACCTCCAGTGTCGCCAGAATCCCTAAAGGAAAGCATTGAATAATGCTTCCTATGGGGAGTTGTAATGCGCGTGCGCGGCCATTGCTGCGCATGCACATTAGGTCTCTCCCGCCGGCATGGGAGGAGCGTGGGCGTAGCCTGACCCAGCACCGAGGGACATCGGCGCTGGATTCATGTAAGTGTCTGAAGGGGTTATAACCTCTTAAGCGACGTAGGATGGGGGGGGAATCACTCCAGGATCCTCTAATGCCAGGAAAACGGGTTTGTTTTCCTGGCACTGGAGAATCCCTTTCAACTAGCATGGCATTTCCAGAATTTAACCTTTTAAACATTTCTGGAAAATGTTATAATTTGTAAATTAAATTGATGGTTTAAGCACCATAACCACCACATGAATGCTCTTGCCCACAGTAAGTAGTCAAAATTAGTTTGAATTGTTTGGTTACCTGGTTCCCCTGGGTGCCTCTGGTCGTATCTCCCCTTCAGTTATCACTAAAACAGAAGACCCTACTAGAGGTTTTGCTCCCTGTCACATGTACCTTCAGTGGAAGTACCCCTTCCACATTAGGTATATTAATTCCAACCCTGTTTAGATGGAATTAATTTATGGACTTAGGTGGATTTGAATACACGCTAGTCCATAAATGGAACATGGGTAATTGTCAAACAATGGCAACGTAGTCTTTATGGTGCTTAGATTATTGCTATAATTTAGTCTCCAAAGTAATGGTGGCAACGTATATTTTGGTCTTTTTAAATTACTTCCTAAGAACATTTAATTTGTAGCTGTTTTCAGCAAAGTGGTAAATAACAGCAGATAGTAAATACCAGAAACTTTAAAATTGTGTTTTATTGGCAGAACCCAATTGCTTTCTAAATCACTTGTACACCCAGCTGCTATCTTTTACCCAGTTGATCTTATTTTAGTTTACTTTTACATTTATAAAAACTTTAGAACTTAAACTGGAAAAACCAATTCTCAAACTTGTAATAGGTAACAAAGCTGTACTCCACCATAGTTACAGGGACCATTTTAACAGGAGTAGATCTGCATATTTTAATTCTTTTCAAGTTACAATAAGCTTACTAATGGAATAACATTCATGTCCTACTCGAGCTCCTAGTGTAGCTGGTCCCTTGTGAAACTTGTCAGGAAATGCCTACAACTATTTTAGGAAACAGGCCGTTACTGACAATTTAACTATTTTAGGAAAGCCCAACACTCCATCTCAACACTGCAGAAAATAGGCTTTGCTTTTGTAAAAATGTTTCCAAATTTTAAGACTTTCAGACTGTGTGAAATTTGTTTCGTTTTGTTTTTTAGAAATGTTAGGCCAAACTGAACTAAAATAAAATTAATTGAATTACTGTCAATTCACACAAAGTGAACAACCCTTTAACTCTCAGTAGATATGAACATATATTTACAAATTTATTTTGATATAGATGCAATTAGATGTTGTTATGTATTGAAGACATCTGCAAGTCTTATATTGATTGAGAGAATAGGAAATGTAAGCCTTCAGGAATCTAACTTCAGAGGACATATATTGCAAAACTGATATAGTCATTTGCATGCAACACATTATGTCCTCTCTATCATGATCTTTCCATACTATGATGATTTGGACAGCCTGAGATACCTGTCAGATACTTGGCACATTACTAAATGATACTCAAAGGTTTTTTTGTTTTTGTTTTTTTACATGTTAATGATCTCCTATAGCTCTGGCACAATTTCTGACACTCTCAAACCAAGCTGGACAGTCTAGGATATTTTAAGAGTATGTCTGCTTGGTGCTCTGAAGACTCTATATACTGCTGCCTGTTGTTAGGCTGCCTTTCTAGATCTTCTATATTATTTGTTTCCTGTTAGAACATATTTATTTATTGTAAATAAGCGAACAGATGTAGTAACCTGTCATGTTCATTCGCTTATTATCCTTTATTTAACCCCATAGTTGCTGGGACTGGCTGCAACAGATTACAAAACAATGTGCTGCAATTTATGTTCTGGCCCAGGAAAGTGTAAGTGAAGCGGGTATATTTTTATAAATATTTGTAGATATATTTTTTTCTCTACCATGTTGCAGTGAAGAGAGTGAGTGTTAATGGTTCTTTTGTATGTAAACACTATAGTTATGTAACCCTTCTATAACCTATGGGTGGGTTTCTAAGCGATGACACTGGATGCTTCCACCCATTCACTGCCAGAGGAACAGGAATTGTTGGATTCTAGTGTCCCAGTTGTTCTTTACTGTAATTGCCTGAGATTCGTGGTAAAATTAATCAGCGTGCGGTTCTAGGGCTCTTAATACCCACTGAGTAGTGTGACACATTCCTCAGAAATGGGTTGCTCTTGCAGTGAAAAGGTTCATGATGGCAGGATGCCTCGGGAGTGTGGAAACTTCCAAAAAGACAGCATGTCTGCTTTGTTTTCATTTAAATTGGGAAAACTGGAAAATGTGTGTTTAATGGGTCCCTGCATGGCCCCAATTAGGTGCAATATCAGATATTTCATAGTGGGGGAGGGAGAGGGGAGAAATGTTGGAGATTTGTTTTGGAATTTGAAATTTTTTTTTTTTTGTTTGTCATATCTTAAAAAAAAAAAAAAAAATACTGGACACCTTGAGTTGGCGTATCATTTATTTTTGCTAATACACAAACATTCCTTTTTTGTAGAATTTGGGTGGAAACTAACACTTTTTTACTAAAAATAAGTATTGTCGTTAATTCCAAATTTAAGACCACGATTCAGCTACTAAAGGCTAAAATGTGAAATTCACTTTTAATCCCGATAATTCTCACTTTAGTAAATAAGGAGAACGTGTTACTAAAAACAGACAACTGTCAATTTTTGTTTATTACAGTTAAACTTACAGTACAGTGAAACTTGTGTGTGTATACATATATATTTATTTTAAATTCTGTATATTGATCTTTAGAAAATGTCACTTTTTTGGTTTATCTGCCTGAGCCTGGTGTAGTTTCACACACAGCACTCGCAACAGCAGACAAGTTAGACCGAGCAGCAGCTGGTAAGATAAGTTGGACCCAAATGGCTGTTTAGCCAGAAAAAAAAAGTTAAATATTCTTAATAAAAATAAAATAAAATAAATTATATTTGTATATCATTAAGTTTCATCTGTTTGCCATTCATACATAGAGATAAAGACATCTTTCCACTGCAACTACTGTTTTACCTTTGTTTTGTGAAAGTCCTGTTTGATAAGAGCATCATGTATTTGTTAGAATTATGCCCAAACTGATGCACATCTGGATTTGGTAATGTACACTAACTCTTCATTACCAGTATGGGCTTTGGTTGGATAATTGGTAAATTGATCAAAGTGGATTTAAAAATAGCAATCTTCATGGAACAATGATAAGCCAAAATAAATCTTTTGAATATATGTATATATGGAAAAATAATACAAAAGAGGCCATAACACTTAACACAGGCTTTTATTTTAGATAAGGAAAAAAGATGGTCTTACAATGCTTTAGAAAGCCATACCATTTGCACTGGTTGTACATAAATCAGTTATATAAATGGACTGTATTTTTGGTAGCAATTGCATCTAGAGGTATAACTGCCATAGTGTATGAAGATCCTTTTCCTGAGTCTGTATAAATCTATTTCATGACCATAGAGTGTTTTTTGTTTTTTTCTCTCTCTTCTTCTCATTTTAAGAACCGGCTATTCAAATTCTTCTTAATATAAATGTTTTTAATATAAATGTGTTTTCTCCATTTAATTTTAGTCATTGTTTTGAAAACCTAGTGCGTAAACTGTATATGATTTCTTGGAATTTGTGTTGGCTTAATCTGTAGATACTGAATTTAGCAATGTTATCCTCTGTAATATTGCTCCAGGTTTGGATTATTCTATAGATAAACTCTAATCCACTGAATTGTGGGATGGCCCATACTGTATTTAACCATCATCTGTCTCAGAAAAAGAATAGCTGTCCCTATATTGCTATGCAAGTAACAATGTGCACTATTAAGATTTATATAGTCCAGTTGTCTTTATTATTTTGTGTATTGCTTTATTTCATATTTAATCTTATTCCAGTGTTTATGGAAAAGGGTCCAAGATTAGTCCACTTGGGATATAAAGAGCTCAGTAATCCAAGGAGCCAGTATGAATGAAGATATAAAGGAAAATTTGTTTCTATAATTTAACTTCCTGGTCATTTAATAAGGCAAGAATAACAAATAGGTAAGTTTGTTTTCCTTAGGAAAGACTTTATAGAAAAGACAGAAAGCAAAACTCTGAAATTATTTTTACTAAACAAAATCACCCCCTCAATTTTAGGCAATCTGTAACTCAAGAAACACTATCCCAAATCCCTATGCACATTTAAATAACCAGAGATATGTAAGCTGACCTGGGTTGCACTCCATTTTCTGGGGAGAGTTCTCTGGTATTTTCAAAAGCAGGATACCAGGTAATAAACTCAGAACAGCAGGGAAGGATTCCAAAGACAGTACTGTATAGTTAGAAAACCAGTATATTGAGAGACATTCTGTTGATTTCCATGATAATTGTTCCTTTATTTAATACTTTCCCTCAAAATAGTACCATTTTTACCTTTGTATATCTTTCCCCTGGTGTGGACAAGAAACCATTCTATAGATAAAAAAAAAAATATATGGTTAGTCAATAAAAAGGTGTAAATCACAGTGGGCATGGCACCAATGAAAATGTGGTAATCCGTAAAATAAGGGGCATTACAGCACCAAACCCTAAAGTCAGATATTTAGTCAAGATATTAAGTTGATCTTTATTAAAAATAAATAAATGCAACACTTATTTATGCTGACCTTGTCCTGAGATTGTGATGTGTGACTTACTTCTAAATGGCAGAACCAATGGTCATTTATAAATCCTGTTTTGTCTGCAAAGATATGAACATCAATCCAAGAATATAATTCACAAGACAAATTAGATTAAACTAAATAATTTGTTCTAAACAAGCTACAATTGAATATTGTACACAAATGATGCCACAGTTTAAAGCCATGTATTAGCTGGAAAGATGCAAAGTCCATTTTGTATAATCGAACAAGCCACAAGAAGTGAATCTTAACGTTCAGAGATTTCCTCATATGATAGAATCAAGTGAAATATTGCATAATAATGTAGGCCTGCTAAAAGGATTTGAGAACCTTAAAGGATCACTATAGGGTCAGGAACAAAACATGCATCCCCCCATCTGGGCACCTCATGCCTCTATAAAAATAGCAAAATCTTACTTGTATTCAAGACTGAAGCTGTAACTCTGCATGCTTTTAGACTCAGAATAGCAACTGAGTCTCAGAATAGACTCAGAATAGCAACTGCCTAAGAGTGACAAGGATTCAGATCAGGGGCAGAGCCAGCACAATTCAAACACAGCCCTGGACAATCAGCATCTCCTCATAGAGATGAATTGAATCAATGCATCTCTATGAGGATAGTTCAGTGTCTACATGCAGAGGGAGGAGACACTGAATGTTTGGATGCATTTTAGGCAGCCATGACCCAGGAAGGATCTCTAACAGCCATCTGTGAAGTGGCCAGTGAAGTTATCACTAGGCTGTAATGTAAACACTGTATTTTCTCTGAAAATACAGTGTTTACAGCAAAAAGCCTGAAGGTAATGATTCTACTCACCAGAACAAATTCAATAAGCTGTAGTTGTTCTGGTTACTATAGTGTCCCTTTAAAGACATTTCACTGATAAATACCTGCAAAAAACAAACACAATTGTTGTCATTATTACAAGGTGAATTTCATCCTAGGAAAGCAAACTACGGTATAGTCCCATGACTACTACAGCCTGTGTTCCTTTCATTACCATAAAATAATTGGGATGTTACCAAAAAAAAAAAAACGCACTGGAAAACTCTAGTCCATAGCCACTTAAGAACCAAGGACATGCTACCTCTGACATAACTAAAGAGATTTCCAAACACAAAGTCTTCCACGGCTTAAAAGGCACACTGACGTTTACAAAGGGAGTCCATAAAAAATATACATACACTGCATGCACAAAATATTCAGACCACTTTATATTTTTATGTTGCAGCCTTATGCTACAACTGTCTAAATATTTTTTTGAATTCATATAAACTCCCCATATTAACAAAGCAGAAAAAAAGATATATATTTTTTTTAAACTTTGCAAATGTATTAAAAAGAAAAAAAATAGATATCTCCTTAATGTAAGTATTCAGACCCTTTGCTAGGACACTGTGAATTTGGCTAAGATGCATTAAATTTCTCTGAATCATCTAAGTGAATATGTTTACACTTTGGTTGGACTCCACCTGTGGCAAATTCAATTACTTGAACATGATATGGAAAGGTACACTCCTGTCTATATAAGGTCTTACAGCTGCAAATACATATCAGAGCAAAAACCAAGGCATGAGGTAAAATTAACTGCTTGCAAAGCTCAGAGAAAGGATTGTGTCGAGATACAGATCTGGGGAGCATACAAAAAAACTTTGGCTGCATCAAAGGTCTCCAAAGGCACAGTGACCTTCATAATTCTTAAATGGTTTAATTTTGGAACAACCAGAAGTCTTCCTATAGCTGGCCATGTGGCCGACTTGAGCAATCTGGGGATATGGTTACTCTGGGTTAGCTCCAGAGAACATGTATGGAGGTGGGAGAAATGTGCAGGACAAACAACACTCCACTGATCTGTACACCTGACAGACAAGGGCCATAGAAGGCCGAAACAATTGTGCTTGTTTGCTGTATCTACTGTGCGGGGGGCATTTGCCATGATTTTGGATCAGGACTACTCTTATGGGTGGGATAAGTCTGATATGCAAATGGTATAGGTTCTTTCCCTAATGGCACATGAGCTAAGATATGCTTGAGACTTGAGTGGGGACTCCAAAGTGCATGCTATTGAGGCTTCTCTAAGCTTGTGCCCATTCTCAGAGTTCTGGGGTTTTTTCTACACTGATCTGGCCTCTATGGCAGACTGGCCAGACGCAAATCTCTCCTTACTGCAAGAGACATGAAAGGCCACCTGCAACTTGAAGAAAAAAGAAAAGTCTCATTTAAAGGTCTTTTAGACTGTGAGAAACAAGATTCTCTTGTATAATAAAAAGAGCTTTAAACAGTTTGGCCTTTCTTTAAAGAGTCATGTATGGAGGAAACCAGGCACTGCCATCAACTGTACAGTACCATCCCAACAGTGAAGCGTGGTGGGTGTGCTTTTCAGCGGCAGGGACTGGGAGACTGGTCAGAGTATCTTTTAATAAAAACCTCTTTTTGAGCGATCATGACCTCAGACTAGGCCAAAGGTTCAGCTTCCAAGAGTACAATGACTCTAAATGACACAAGCATGGCTCAGGGACATCTCTGTAAATGTCCTTGTGTGGCCCAGCCACAGCCTGGAGTAGGACTCAATCGAATATTTCTGGAGAGACCTGAAAATGGCTGTCCACCAAAGGACCCATCCAACCTAACAGAACTCAGAAGGATCTGCAGGGATGAATGACATAAACTACCCAAATGCACGTCTGCAAAACTTCTCTCAGCATACCCAAAAATACATGAAGCTGTAATCGCTGCCAACGTTGCTTCAACAAATTATTGGGTTAAATGAACACTTTAGACTCTTAAAGACTTCAGCTTGCTGAACTGCTTTATGTGTGATGGTTTTTTCTTTTTTCTCTCCCTTTTCAAAAATTGCACATTTCAATGGAAATTGGCACTTTTATAAACTAACCTTGTTACACCTCCCTGGTTGTAAATCAGATAACAGTTTTTATTATTTGATAGTTTAGCTCAGTGGTGCTAAGCTTAAGAAGCAAAAATTACCCAGAGAAAAAAGCTGAAATTGAGTATATTGGCATAAGTATTCAGGACTTCAAATGGACACTCCACTGCCCAAATCAGAATGATAAACAAATCACGGTTTGGTAGATAAAACCCAAATTAAATTTTTATTTTGTTTTTGTATGGGGGAATATCTACAATAATGCAAAAGGGGCAGATCTCTCTGATCTCTTTGCAAGCTCCTGTCTTACAAAAACTTCTCATTGAGCTGCATTGGGAAGACTGTAATAGAACAGTAACAGAAAGTCCAGGCTGGGGAAGAGGGGGAGGGCTTGCAAAGGGATGAGAAAGAGATCTGCCCCTTTTGCAATCTGTTTTAGATATGCCCCCTACACAAAAAAATGTTTTCATTTGGGTTTTATCTACCAAACCGTGATTTGTTTATCATTCTAGTTTGGGCAGTGGAGTGTCCATTGAAAGTCCTTAATGCTTATGCCAATATACACAATTTCAGCTTTTTTTGTGTAAAATAAAAAATGTGTGTGTATATATGTATGTATGTATGTATGTATGGGTGTATATATATAATCCAATAAATCTTGCACTCCACCAATTCCAAATTAAGTGCCCGGTGCTTGTCAGCCAAAAATACAAAATAGTTGTCAGTGATAGCACTCCAAGGACTATAAGTAAAATATAACTTTTATTACCTCCACTAAAACAGTACAGTCAACGTTTCAGCTTGATCCCCTCATGTCCTGACGAAAGCTTGAGGGGATCAAGCTGAAACTTTGACTGTACTGTTTTAGTGGAGGTAATAAAAGTTATATTTTACTTATAGTCCTTGGAGTGCTATCACTGACAACTATTTTTTTATATATATATTTTTATATATAATATATTGTAATATTTTAATGCATTTGTGTCACAGATCAGTTTATTTTCCTTTGTCATGATGGAGTATTGAGTGTAAATTGATGTGAAATTTTATTTTTAAAGTATTCCTAGCATACGGCTACAACATTAAAAAATTAAGGGGTCTGAACACATTGTATATGCAATATAAGAGGGAAATGGGGTAAAGATTATTTAGCTATTTAGCTTAGCAAAATTAGTTCCATCCTGAAAGCAATATCTTCACCAATTCCAGTGTACTGGGTCTGGAACATATAGATATACACACACACACAAGTAGTGCCTGCAGAGCAGAAGTCTTATGTTCTGTTAAATCTTGCAATAAAGTTTGTGTTCACAGTCAAATCACAGTCACAAATTTCCCTAACCAAGTAAGGCTAAAACATAGTACACCGATAAATGTAGTCATGTACTTGCTTTAGAGGGAAAATTGTTTATGGGAGTACATAGACAATCAAGCTGTGCATCTGCAAACCGTACAATTCAGTCCAATCAAACAAATATTGATTGGCCTGATCAATGAGATGCCAGGGTCATATTACTAAAGTGAGAATTAGGGATTATTCTTGCTCCGTGACCGAATAATCTAAATTTTATTAAAGACAGGAGGCAACTATTTTGCTTATCCTTCTTTACTGAAACCTCCCAGCAGCAAAGTAACAGTTAACAATGTGGATTAAAAAAAAAATCAACCAATTAGAATGTATCTCAATAACATATAGTGCAATCAGACTCCTCCCCCTTCCTCTTTCTTTGAGTTGGCCGATCAGCAGTAGCCAACCATGTAAACCATTAGTCCAGAAACGTGTGGAGAATCCCCAAATAGAGATAAAAAAGTCTTCATACTATAAACAAAGATAAACATTGTGAAAGTATGGTCTCTTGAACAAGAGAAACACAAATTAATATCACTTGATATGGAATTTAAGACACTCTAACTCTGACTGAGCCAGCTGTATTGTAAATGGTTTAAATAAACTTGTTTCAAATCAACAGGAGTTAAAAAAAACTGGACTAGCCATTAGCATTAGGCCTATGTATTAGTAAAAATGCAAAACAGAAAATCAGAATAAAGGAACCAGTGCGTCTCATTATGGTTCAGCATATTCCATCCGGTGCATAAAATATAGTGTGGAAATCGAAGAAATTAATATCTGAGACTCTGCAGACAGGCACTAGACAAAGAAGAAGAGCCATCTTAGCAGAGAGCTGGTGAATAGACAAGGTATCGTTAGATGGCCAGGATTTCAAAAATGAGAAAACCTGAGCGACATCCCAGAAATTGGGGTATCTGGGAATAGAAGGTCTGGCCAGACGTATGCCACGTAAAAATCTGCAAACAGAAGAGTGTTTGCACACTGGAGAATTATCAATCTGGATATGATCTGCCGAGAAGGCGGATCGAAAGACCTTAATGGAGCGACATGATTTTCCTTGGTTGAACAACAAAGATAAGAAGTACAACATTTGTGCGAGAGATGCTGAAAAGGAATTAATATTCCTTCCCACACATTAGCTGTGCTCGAAAGTCCTGCAGCATGCCAAAATCCCTTGAAATGGTCAAGCCCACGAGGTGGAGGTGGCCTTGTAGGGTGAGCGGATGGCTGCCGAGTTCCTGAGTACATCTATGGTCTGATGCAATAATCGAGTGGAATGTCTGGGCTTTCCCTAAAGGAATTACCAGGACTATCGTAACTCTTTGAATTCTGATTTGGTGAAGAGTTCACGGGATAATGGAGAAGGGAGGGAAAACATATACTCTTGTTGATGGCCACTGCTGAAGGAACACATCAGTTGCCAGGGAAAGAGGGTCCGGCAACCAGCTGAAGAAGGCATCTGTTTGACGATGCAAATAGATTCAGTGTGAGGGGCCCTCAAAGGAGATGAATGTGGTTAAACAGTTGAGGTTCTAGCTACCAATCGCTGGCAACCCTCCAGTGACTGGAAAACCAATCTGTAACCAGATTGTCTGGGCCTGGTATGTATTCTGCTCGATTAGAAAGATTTCTGTCCAGACAGAACTGATTGAAATCTTTCTTGAGGTCATAGAACAGTTTGGATTTCGATTTACACTAGACTATTCACGTAGCGGATTGCAGAGATATTGGCTATCTGCAGCACTAGAGAACAGTTGAAAGCGTCATTCGCAAAACTTTGGATCGCAAAAGAGCCCGTAATCAGTTGCAGGCAATTTATATGATGAAGGTCTTGCTCTGCTGTGGACCAAAGACCTACAACTGAAAGATTGGAGCAAGTCGCGCCCCAGCCCAAGAAGGCTGCAATACGACCGCAGAACAAGATGGATGTCTCATTCTATGCATCTGTATTGTGAAGCCACCAATGGAGTTCTAGATGGATGTCAGATATCTTAGTTGGACGTAAGACTTGGATCGATGCAGATAAAATGTTTTCAAGTCTAATATATTTATTAATGTTGTTTTTTTTTTAAATAGTATAACAGATAATATAATAATGACATAAATACACTAATGTATGAACTATTGTCAAATAAAACTGATAAGTGAAATACACATCCCAGATTTTACTATTAGCATGACGTAAAGTCATGATTTTATTAATGACACAGAGGCGAGTATTATGCATTCTCTTTCTTTATTATACTCCCAGCAGCAAGAAAAGGAAGTATGAGAGAATCATAGAAAAAAACATAACAGCCTGGTAACAGTGGCACCAATCAGCATCCAGTACTATCCATATGGGTGTGGTGCTCCTTGACTCCTCCTCTTTCTGCGTAGATCCCGAAAGACCATATTGTAAGTTCCAAAATATTCCAACAAACTCGAATTCCCAAAACAAAACCATTACCGGAAATTCAACAGGGAACAACTTCAACCGCCAACTCTCACAGGTGTATTCAAGCTAAAAAAGAAGAAATATATGGTAATATCGAGACTTGCGACTGATATTCCACAGTTATCCAACTCGTCCACTATGTTATTCCAACACTATAAGTATCATAGAAGTATATTCATCACAAACTATACTCCCCTTCGTTTCGTGTATGACATTGTACCTACCGTATTGTGTCATTCCAAAGGTCCCATGACTGACCTGTAACTTAAACACCACCCTGGGTAGGCCGTGTGGGAATAATACTCGCCTCCGTGTCATTAATAAAATCATGACTTTACATCATGTTAAAAGTAAAATCTGGGAATTTTATTAAAGACACGGAGGCTCCTATTATGCTATTTTAAAGCTGAGCAACCACCAAACTGGAAATATGTTGCACCGGTCGAAAGTAGAAATTACGAAACGTAGACTCATTCGACCAATCAGCTGCTCGTAGGATGTCTTCCAATCTACAACCTATCATGAAGCCATAGCCCCGCGAATGGAGTGTGAGGAGAAAATTGAAGTGTCTATGTCTGCCACGGATAATAGCCATTTGATCCAACGAGCTAAAGTAGGAGTAGGTACTGGTAGATGAGGTACTCTGAACGAGATGAATAATGGATAGGTTCGATCAGAACGGAGCGAGCTCGTGCGGCGCTTGTATTCCTTAAGGCATAACACTGGGCACAGATTTGGGTTGTCTAGAAACGACGGGTAGAAAACCTTCTTAGTCGCAGACTTCGTCCTAACTGAAATATTAAAGGATACTCCGTTCGGAACAAAAGCGCGTGCTTGCCAATCCAGTGCTCTGACATCAGCAACCCGTTTACATGAAAGTAAACAAAACGACAGATGAGGGAATGTTTACCTATTGGAGTACCATCCAATCCCATATGTCTCGCCGATTTGGCTGATCTGTACAGATTTATAGTCCAAAAGGCTTTTCCTTCTTCAAAGAGTAGAATCAGGAATTGTAAGATTGTTTTCACAGGAGCTGATATGGGATCCACTGATTATCCCACGCACCAATCAGTCCACTTCCTCCAAACTGACCTGTAGGAACGTCTGGTACCTGGTGCCCAAGACTCTGCCAAGAGACTGAGTGTCGTCTGCGAATCATCCTAGAGATTCCATGTTCTCCTGAAAGGAGCCATGCCATCAGATGAAGTAGACCCTGATAGATCAACTCGTGACTCATTCCCTCTGGATTGGTCAGGAGGTAGGGTATGTCTGGCAACAGCCGTGGGAAATCTATCGACATTTCTAATAACTGTGGAAACCAAGGTTGTGACCTCCATATCGGGGTTATCAGAACTAGAGTCCCTTTGGAATATCGAAGGGATGTAAGGGTCCGAGAGATTAGGTTGAAAGATGGAAAAGCGTAATTCTTGCCCTTGGTCCAGTCTTGTAAGAATGCATCTGTCGCCAGAGCATCTGGGTCCGGTCTCCAACTGAAGAACCGAGGGAGTTGGGTGTTCAGTCGAGACGCGAAGAGATCTATGTTGAAAGGCCCCCAAAGTCAAGAGAGACGTTGGAAGATCATTGGGTGGAGATGCCAATCCCCTGCGTCTCGAAGATATCGAGAATTCCAATCCGCCAGTGCATTGTCCCGTCCTGGGATATATTCCGCTATTACCGAAATGTTGTGTTTTAGACAATTGTGCCAAAAATCTTGAGCCATCAGTGCCAGAACATTCGTGTTGTTCCTCCTAGGTGGTTGATATAACGCACCGCCAAAACGTTGTCCATCTTGATTAGGATAGAGCATGAGATGCCTGTGGGAGTCATGCTGCGAATGGCAAAGGATGCCGCAGGCAGTTGATGTGTACCAACATTTCTTCGTTGGACCATCTGCCACCGGTGGAAACTGATCCACAATGCGTGCCCCAGCCGTGTAAGCTGGCGTAGACCCGAATATCGCCCGTCCGTTCCACGCCTCCATGTGGGCTAGCCACCATGTCAATTCTTCTCTGGAATCTTCGTCCAGTGTAACACAGGTTTCGTACGAGTGTCCGCAGCACAGATATGAGGCCTTGAGCCTTTGTAGGGCACGATAATGTAACGGGCCCGGGAAGATTGCATGTATGGACGTTGCCAGTAGCCCTATGATACTCGCAAGTTGTCTGAGGGAAATGGTCGTACGATTCATAAGTCGTCTGATCTCTTTCTTGATCTAAATCATTTTGTCTTTGGGTAGACACAACCTCTGTTGTACAGAGTCCACTTGAAATCCCAGAAATTCCATGCATTTGGAGGGTTGAAGAACTGATTTCTCCCAATTCACCAAGAATCCTAAATTCTGGAGAAGGTGGGTTGTCCAAGACAAATGAACACGTAATTGGGATTGAGATTGAGACAGGAGAAGGATATCGTCTAGGTAAATTATTAATCTGACCCCTCGTGTGCGCAGGAAGGCAGGGCCGGTGCTAGGATTTTTGACTACACAGGCGAAGATGCATTTTGACGCCCCCCCCCCCCCAAAAATAAATAAACAATGCATCTTCACCTCTGTGTCTCGTAGCCCCCTTTTGAATTTCTTACCCCCATTAGTGTTGCATATCCACTCTCTTGAATGTCTTACCCCTTTGGCCCCTTTGTGCCTTACACCCCCCTTTAGTGTGTCTCCTACAACCCCTATTATGTATTTCTTACTTCCCTGCCAGCCCCTATCTATCTCTCTTTTTCTCCCACATAGACATAGATACAGGCTAAAATACATACATGCACAAATACACAAACATACAGACACACAACCATACAAGCACACAGACATAATTTTTCAGGCACACAGTCACAAAGATATACAGACACACAGTCATAAAAGGCACACAAACAAACACAGTCATACAATCTACACATACAGGTACATTGTCGTACAAACACAGACATACATTCATACAGACACAGGCATTCACAGAAATACATACACAGACATAAAGAAACAGAGATAGGCATACAGAGACATACATACACAGACAAACAAAGAACCCTGCACACTGACACCGTGTAAATGCTCCGGCCATCAACAGAGGTGGATGCTCCATGTCAGGCAGACATTGCTGGATCCACCAGTAAAGTCTTCAAAAGGAATAAACGCAGGCAACACTCCAATAGTAAGGATGGTATATTTATTGGTAGGTGAACCACCCCATAGAAAGTGTGATGTTTCAGCTCATGCAATAAGGCTCTGCTGAGCCGAAACGACGCACTTTCTTTGGGGTGGTTCACCTATCAATAAATATACCATCCTTACTATTGGAGTGTTGCCTGCGTTTATTCCTTTTGAATACATTTACACAGTCATACAGAGACATAGATACTGTATGTCTCTGTATGACGGTCTGTGTATGTACACAGGATAGCTAAAAGATAGATCCCCATCTGTCGTGCAACTTCAACAATGCTTTGAAAGCTGGGGCTCTACCGATTCCCCATTCTTGCAGGATTGTATTTAGCATGGAGCAGTATTTGTGTGTTTGACTGTAAGCATGTGTTTGTATGGAGTATGTTTGTATGATTGTAGCGGTGTGTTTGTATGTAGTGTTTGCATTTGAATGCAAGCATGCATTTATGTGTAGTGTTGGTTTTTGAACGCAGGTGTGTGTTTATATATAATTTTGGTGTCTGATACAGAGGTGTGTTTGTATGTAGTGTTGACATTTGAATGCAGGGGTGTGTTTGTATGTAGTGTTGACGTTTGCATGTAGGTGTTTATTTGTGTGTAGTGTTGTGTTGTGTTTGAATGCTGAGATATATGCACATATACACATACACTGCCACACACGCACACACTGTGATACACATACACAAAGATACACACACTGACACATGCAGATATACATATACACAAACTGATACACATTCAGATAGACACACAGGTACACACAAACACTGACAGACATACAGATAAACACACAGTGACATACAGACACACATACACAATGATAGGGAAGAAGACACACAAAGACACACTAACAGACAGACACACACACTAACAGACATTTAGATACACACAGACACATGGACAGAGACATATACATACACACACTGACAGACATGGATGCACACACACACACTGACAGACATAGATACACACACACACACACTGACAGACATACACACACACACACTGACAGAGATAGATACACACACACACTGACAGACATAGATACACACACAGACACACTGACAGACATACACACACACACACTGACAGACATAGATACACAGACAGACACTGACAGACATAGATACACACACACACACACTGACAGACATATACACACACACTGACAGACATAGATACACACAGACACACTGACAGACATACACACACACACACACTGACAGACACACACACACACACCTGACAGACATAGATACACACACACACACACACTGACAGACACACACACACACACTGACAGACATATACACAAACACACACTGACAGACATAGATACACACAGACACACTGACAGACATACACACACACACTGACAGACATACACACACACACACTGACAGACATACACACACACACTGACAGACATAGATACACACACACACTGACAGACATATACACACACACACACTGACAGACATATACACACACACACACTGACAGACATAGATACACACAGACACACTGACAGACATACACACACACACACTGACAGACATAGATACACACAGACACACTGACAGACATACACACACACACACACTGACAGACATACACACACACACACACACACTGACAGACATAGATACACACACACACACACTGACAGACATATACACACACACTGACAGACATAGATACACACAGACACACTGACCAACAGGTTCAGAAGGGGGGCTTACCTGGGATCCAAAGTGCTGCCTAAGGTAGTTGGGAGTTGGAGGAGCTGGTCCTGCCCAGCCCCCCTCCTCTCTGCCTTCTGCTGCTCTAGTCTTCTTGGGAGGACTTCCTCCCATGCTGAATAGAAGGGGGCCCGTAGCTCCGCCCCTGCTGGGCACCAGCCGCGCTGTGTGCTTCAGTGGGAGCAGGGATATGACGTTCATATCCCCGCCCCCTCCACACAGTCCGCGGCAATGCAGGTTGGCGCTCGGCCACGCTACAAGAAGTGACCGGCAGGAGAGGCGAGCTGTGCGCTTCTCTCCTGCAGGCCACCCGGACATTTGCGCCCCCGGGCCGGTGCGCCCTAAGGCGGCCGCCTGTGCCGCCTTATGGACGCGCCGGCCCTGCAGGAAGGCAATCACCGGCTTCAGTACCTTTGTGAAGCACCATGGAGCAGAGGACAGACCAAATGGTAGACTTACAAACCTCCACTTCGTTCCTTGCTACTGAAACTGCAGTAGGTTTTGGTGTGCTTCCGCGACAGGGATTGTCAGATAAGCATCCCGTAAATCTATCTTGGCCATCCAATCTGATGGTAGTAGGATGTCTCGAAGGAAATGAATACCCTCCATTTTGAAATGGTGATATTGGACAAACGCATTTAGGGGTCGGAGATTTATTACTGGGCGTACTCCAGCCCCTTTCTTGGGGACCTGAAACAGGTTGCTCACGAACCCTTCTGTTTCCCATGGGATTTGTTGAATAGCGTGTTTTGACACCAAATCTGCAATCTCTGCCGAGATCATCTAGTGGTGGTCGTTGGCCATGTTTAGTTCTCGAGGGAACTGCACCCGAGTAGGGTAAGAGACTAGCTCCAATAGGTACCCCTGTATTGTATTTAATACTCAAACATCTGAGGTTAGAATTTTTCAAGCATGGTGAAACTGCCAATCTACCCCCCACTTTTATATAGGAAAAATGGAGATACTCGGTACTCACCATAAGGTCGTCTGCCTGAGAGAGACCCCCGCAGTCCTCGGGAGTTCCAGGGGCGTCCACGAGATGGGAAGAACGGGGTATAGGTTCGTTCTGGTACCGGTCTCTGGGTATTAAAGGAGCCTCTGCCGGCTCTAAATGAGCCTCGAATCGTTTTTACGTACAGCCCAAGATCCTTAATGAAGGATTCACCAAAAAGTAAGCCTTTAGCGGCTGGCCCCGGCTCATTGGTCGCCATACTGACCAGTTTGGGCTCTATTCTCATGAGAATCGCCTTGCGGCGTTCGGTTGCCATGGCCGTATTGGCGTTACCCACCTTGCAGACTAACCTCTGCAACCAGCCTTTCGCTACTTCGAAATTAAAGTCACTCTCACCCGATTGGGCAGATTCCACTAACTCATATAGTTTAGAGATGGGCCCCAAAGTGTCCAGGAACTTGTCCTGGCAGTTCCGAAGAGAAAAGTCTAAGCCTTTCCTCGTTTTCCAACCAGACTTATTTAAAAATTGGACCAATTGGGGATCCACTTGGGTTTTTGCCACTAAGTCTGGAAGAATGGGCCGTGGGTATTCCGCCCGTAGTTTGTTACGTCCTTCCTTACTCTTAGTGCGAGGTATCTCGCAATGTGCGCAGGCGGCTCCCATTCCACTGAGCGAGGGTGACGGAGGTTATCTGGGTCAAACAACGGGTTACCCAGAGGGTCCCACAAATCATTGCCCTCGCCCGATACGTCAGGCTCAGCGCCCTTAGCCGTAGCCTTCTGGGTCGCAGTGTTAGATTTCACCTCAGACCCAGAATCTGAATATTCCGCACCATAATGATCTGTATATAAATCATCATACTCCTCCTCGAAAACTCCAGTCTGAATCGGATGAGTCCTATTGGGCACGTGCCCACTTCCAGGATCTGGTCGATTTTGCCCGGCCAGGGGCTCTATTGCGCGGTGGTATCGCGCCATCCTTGACAACCTGAGGCGTGTCAGTCATTGCAGGCTGAACCTGCAGTTCTGTAGGGGAGGCAATATGTTTGCTTTTCGCCAAGGCTTTGCGTCCCGGCTGTACCACATTAGTGGTTCCCGGGTTTTGTGTGCTCTGAGGGCCACTATTCTGAGATTGCATCAGCGCTTTGGTTATAGATTGTGTGATAGAGGATGACATGACCCCCATCGCGGAGACTAACGCCTTGTTGATGGATTGTGCCATGATAGAATCGAGGAGGGATTGAAATTCCTCCGATGCCATGAGGCTGGCGTCATCCTTACATTCCCTGTCTGAGGGGGAAATCCCTGGTGTAGGACACACAGACTCTGCAGGTCTCTCATTCTGATCTTGCATTTTAGCAATAATATTATCCCACAGGGAATTATATATCCAAGTCCACTCAGGGTCAAAATGCTAGTAATGCTACTAGTAGTAGCTAAATGTTTAAGAACAGTATCTGAAATGACCTGTAGGGAAAAAATACTAGCTAAGGCTAAGGACAAAAAGGGTGTCAGGATAGAGTAATCCTCCACACCAACACTTACAGTTTGACCAGCAATAACAGCAATAAACACACTATGGGTCTGGGAGTGCGCCAGGAGGGTAGGAGAGACCGTTATCCACCTACAGCATTGGTCCGCAGCAATTTCCCACCGAAAATAGTACTTAAAATGGCCACCGCGAGTAAAATTACATAGGCGGCGACAGAAACCAAAAAGATGGCCGCCGCGGCACGTACTGTGCATGCGCGGCCATTAGAAAAGGGGAAACTGGCAAAAAGAGCGCATGCGCGGAATAGACCGCGGACATAAACAGTGAGCGGCTAAGGTCAGCCCTGCTGCACCCACAAAAAAAAAGGAACGAGCAGGGAAAAGAGTAAAACACTACTCAGAAGGGGAAAAACCCAGGGTCCCGGAGACCCAAATAGGCAGCACTCCCAGACGCCAGCAGGAAATAAACCAGCAATAACAGTGAAGCATAAAATAGGCATAAACATACACTATGCTAAAATCTTTTTCACAAAATACACAAACATGTATAAAATCACAGGAGTAGCAAGAGATGAGGTACTTAACTTGTCTGAGGGAGCAGCAAGAAAGAGGAGGAGTCAAGGAGCACCACACCCATATGGATACTACTGGATGCTGATTGGTGCCACTGTTACCAGGCTGTTATGTTTTTTTCTATGATTCTCTCATACTTCCTTTTCTTGCTGCTGGGAGTATAATAAAGAAAGAGAATGCATAATAGGAGCCTCAGTGTCTTTAATAAAATTATAGTTTCCTATATAAATGAGATGCGTAAAGTATGTACAGAAGTGAAAATAAATTCAAAGAATACGTTATAACATGATACCAAACAAAAAGTCAGTAAGTAGAACAAACATTCAGTCAGGTGGGACCATGGTTAAAGTCCGTATTCCTTTTTCACATCTTCCCACATGGACTATTCATGCTGCAATATAGATATGAAGGTAGATTGTTTATGGAAAGCTAATTAACATCTTTTATTTTCAAATACTACAGATAAAACTTCACCCACAGTTGGTATAGTGGGTGATTTACAGAGTTGGGAGATGATGGAATCTGCAGAGATTAAAAGATGGCTTAGTGTAACTTGTTTATATCTAGTCAGGTTAGATGGAATTTGCTTAAAGAGACAAATACACAGGGATAAAACTACATCGAATTCTAATATTTGATTAATTAATTTTCAGCCAAAAAGATTTGATTTGGGGACACAAATTGAAGATGTGGAACAATGTACCAGTATAACCGTAGTTTCTCCAAACATTTATTGTTTTCTCTAAGATTTAAGTTAAAAAGTTGGAAGGGGTTAGATACCATCCATAGATTAATATGTAGTGAGATTCCAAATTATTTGTGCATTGAGTGATAACTTTTAATGATAAGAAATTATCTCTTTCCTGTACTGTGGATAAAATGTTTTCAAACGCTGCATCGTTCAATAGTGCAAAGGTCCCGGAAATATAGCTTGGATGGATGCGGAGAGGAAGCCTATTATGTGTGCCAAGTCTCGTAGGCGTATCAGTTGAACAGACAATAACTTTCAAATGTCTTTCTTGATGGCTTTGATTTTGGTGGAGGGCAATTGTAAAATTACTTGCATGAAATTTATTTTAAATCCCAGAAACTGAATGGTCTGCAAAGGTTCCAGAACTGATTTCTGGAAATTGATAAAAAAACAAAACAAAAAAAAAACCTAGGTTTTGTAATAGTGCCGAGTTCATATCCATATGATGACAAAGTGTGTGTGGATCTTGAGCCATGATCAGAATGTCATCCAAATATATTATGGAGAATCCTTTGAGAGTGAAGTAACGCCATGACTAGCTTCATTAACTTGGTGAAGCTACATGGCGAAGAAACAAAGGTTGAAGGGAAGGCAGGTAAACTGCCAAATGTCTCTTTGCCATTGGAATTTAAGAAACGTGATAGCTTTGTGTGATCGGAACCTTGAGATACGCGTCTTGAAGCGAGAGAACCAGTCTACCACGCAAAGGCGGTCTAGTAGAAGATGGATGCCTTCCATCTTGAAATGATGGTTGAAGACATGTTGGTTTAGGTCTCTGAGATTGATTTATGGGGGGTTTCTTAATGTTATTAGAGCTTGTATGATAATATAGAGCTCCTTGACAAATTCTGATGTTGAGGAATCTCGATGCACATTACCTGGGAGATCCTCATCACAATAATTAGTGCTATCACTTGAATGTTTTGGGAAGAAGAACCCTCTACAGTGTAGATCTACAGGGTCTGAATAATCATGCAAAGTAGGTGGAGGAATAATTTAAAAGTTTTTGCAGGAGACTTAACTTTGCCTGCCGAGGTGCTATCCCCTTTCAATGGACGTTTGCATGGAGGTCCCTCTAGATCCAAGAGATGTGAGTCCACGGAGTCAGTCGTGGTGAGCGGGGCGATTAATGTCAGTGGAAGATTTACATAGTTACATAGGTGAAAAGAGACTTGCGTCCATCAAGTTCAGTCTTCCTTACATATGTTTTTGCTGTTGATCCAAAAGAAGGCAAAAAACCTAGCCTGAAGCGCTCCCAATTTTGCAACAAACTAGGAAAAAATTCCTTCTTGACCCCAAAATAGCAATCAGATGCCTTCTTGGATCAAGCAGCTATTACCCCACTAATTAGAAATTATATCCCTGTATGTTATGTTTTTGCAAGTATTTATCCAATTGCAGTTTAAACATCTGTATAGACTCTGACAAAACCACCTATTCAGGCAGAGAATTCCATATCCTTATTGCTCTTACTGTAAATAAAAAACCTTTTCTTTGCCTTGGATGAAATCTCCTTTTTTTCAGCCTAAATGTGTGACCTTGTGTCCTATATATAACCCTGTTAATGAATAGATTTCCAGATAAAGGTTTGTACTGGCCGCGATTGTTCACAGAAAGATGCCAGAGCTTTTAGTATAGACTCTATGATAGCAGAATAGAGCCAAGCACGGAACTTGATTGGTGGGTGGCCAGTGTGGTATACCCGGGCAGGTTGAAAAATGTCTCCCTCCTCGTGGACAGCATCTGCTGTGCCTGCCTGCGTTTCTACTCCGTTAGGAGGTCTAGGTGGACCTTGTCTATGAACCTGGCCTGAGCTCCATCCTCCAGGAGGTCAGGCAGTGGAAGATTATTGAAATCTTCTGAGGCTAAAGCGCATATATCACATGCAACAGGCGTCTGACTCCGGAACCTTAGCACGGGCTGATCACATATGTAGTGTCACACTTTCGTTCCGCTACCTGGAATGAGCCCTGCCAGGTAGCCTGTAGCCTATCATCTTGGACAGGTTTCAGAACCAAAACCTTCTGACGGACTTGAAAGCTACAGCAACTGGCTCCCCGATCATACCACGTGCATTGGCGCCTCTGAGCCGCCTGGAGGTTCCCACACACAGGTGAGTTTCTCCAGCCGGTCCCTAAATTCCAGCACATATGGGACAACTGTGCCCCAGCTCCCTCCCAATGTTCCCAGACAAGGTCTAGGGGCCCTCTAAACCTCCGCCCAAACTTTAGTTCAAACTGGGAGAATCCTGTGGATTCCTGGGGTACCTCCCGATAGGCGAACAGGAAATGCGGCAGGAATCTCTCACAATCTTTGCAAGTCTCTGCAAAGGTACAGAGCATTTGCTTCAACGTGCCATTGAAGCGCTCAAACAGACTGTTAGTTTGGGGGTGATATGGGGAGCTTAAAAAGGATTTAATGCCCAATAACTTCCATAGCTGGTGGGCCATATCGGCAGTAAACTGGGTGCCCCGGTCCGAGATGATCTCCCAGGGGTCCACAATGGTCAGAATGAACTTCTTCCCAGAGGGGCTAGGCTTAGCTAGGGGACCTATGATATCGACAGCTACCCTGCCAAAGGGGATGATGGGGAGATATTGGAGCTTGGACTTGTGCCGATCGCCCTGCTTTCCCACTCGCTGACAGGTCTGGCAATACTGCCTCAGATCCTTCAAGATGCCCGGCCAGAAAAAGTTTTTGGTGAGCCGATGCTCAGTACGGCCCCTTCCCAAATGCCCTGCCTGGGGGATATCGTGAACTATCTTCAGCAGCTTATGCCGATATTTCCTGGGTGCCACCATCTGCATGGTGGTAGTAGGAGCTGTCCCTGACTTTTTCTGCTATGCAGTATAGTAAGCCCCCCTCCCAGATAAACGTATCCCCGTCATTCCCCACCTGACCAGTGGCAGTCCTATCCCTATACGCCTGGAGGGCAGTGGTGTATCCTGGTTTTGTGCTGCCCTAGGCAGGACAAAACTCAGGCACCCCCAATCCTTCCCCCCCGCCCCACCTTCTAAATAGACACACACACACACACAGTCAGACACAAACACACACACAGTCAGACACACACACACAATCACTCACATTAACACTTCCTCTTTTTTCCTGGTGGTCCAGTAGCTGCGGTGGCCCCCTCAGGTTTGGCCAAGGGGCTGGTGGGTTTCGTGGGAGTGGGTAGGTCAGGACTGCCGGGCGCAGGGGTGGTTGATGGCTGAGAGAAGTAGTGGGGCGTTGGGCCTGCTGGGCTGCCTCGGTTAAAGTCTTGGATTGCCAGTTTCCCACCGATTCTTGTTCTTTGTCCAGGAGTCCGTTATAGAAGTGCTCCAGCATAAACAGCTGGAGGATCTCTTCAGAGGATTTTGCCTGCTGGGAGTTCATCCAGTTCTGGGTAGCTCTGGTGATGCAGAAAGCCCACTCCACATGGGAGTGCTATTCACTTTTCTTGGTCCCCCTGAATTTCCGGCGGTATGCCTCCGGAGTGACGGCAAGTCCTGCAAGAAGTCATCTATACCCTCCTCCACCTTTTTGAAATCCTTGAAGGTGTCGAAGGGTAGCTTGTGTTTGCCTGACTCTCGGGGAACCTGTCTCCATCCCGTCGTTCCTCAGGTTGCGTGGGGTTCGCCCCATTCTTCTGAGCCAGGACACAGACTTGGAACTCAGAGAAAGTTTTGTTTAGGGTTTTTTCTGAGTGGGTTTCCTTGTAGTATGCCAGGCCACTTCCTTGTGAATAGGCTCCATCTTGTCTTTTGCTTCGACGGTCGTCCTCCATGAGGGTGGCAATCACCTCAGAATAGGAAGTGAGTGGGGGTCACCCACCCATTTTAAGAGGTGTCAGCCACAGAAGTTAAATAATGCAGACAAAAGTGGGGGTCACCCACAATGCAGAGGCAATAACAGTGAAGTGGGGGTCACCCACAATAAGCTGATGCAGACAAGAATATCACCAAAAGTAATTATAGGGAAACAGGGCCGTCTTTAATAACGAATGGACCCTGGGCAAGTGTTTGCTTGGGCCCCCTGTGCCCTGCCGCTCTCGCCCCTCAGTCCCTGGTATGCAATCACGGCATCCATCCCAACGCAGTGGCGGTACTAAAGTAGAATGAATTTTATTGGGACCCCCAATTGCAAGGTTTGACTAAAGGTAGAACCCCATCTGTCGTGCAACTCCAACAATGCTTTGACAGCTGGGACTCTACCAATTTCCCATGCTTGCAGGGTTGTATTTAGCACTGAGCCATGTTAGTATGTTGAATGTAAGCATGTGTTTGTATGGAGTATGTTTGTGTGAATGTGTTTGTATGTGGTACTGGAGTTTGAATGCAAGTGTGCATTTATGTGTAGTGTTTGTTTTGAATGTAGGAGTGTGCTTGTATGTAGTGTTGACGTTTCAATGCAGGAGTGTGTTTTATATGTAGTGTTGAAGTTTGAATGGAGGGGTGTATTTGTATTTAAAGTTGCGGCTCAGATGCACAGGTACACACTCTGACGCACAAGCAGATACACAGATACATACACTGACTACATACAGATAAACAGGCACATACACTGACAGACACACTGACACAGGTACATATATTGACACACACACAGACACATACACTGGTAGACGTACTGACAGACATACTGACACAGGCACATATACAGGACATACTGACACACAGACACATATACCGACATACTGACACACACACACAGACACATACACTGATCAACATACTGACACACATACACTGACAGAAATACTGACACCCACACACTGACAGATATACTGACACCCACATACACTGAGAAATACTGACACACACACACAGGCACATACACTGACACACACATACTGATATACTGACACACACACACACAGACATACTGGCACACAGACAGATATACTGACACATGCATACACATGCACTAACAGACATACTGACGCACTGACAGACATACTGACACATATACATACTGACACACAGACAGACATACTGACACACACACACAGACATACTGACACACACAGACATGCTGACACACACATACACTAACACATACACTAACACACACATACACTAACACACACAAATGCACACACACACATACACTAACACACATACACACACATACACTAACACGCACACACATACACACAAACACACATTTTTTTTTTTTTTAAATGTAATCCCCCCAGCCTCCTTACCTTTTGGAGTGCTGGGGGGATTCCCTGGGGTCCAGTGGTGCTGCTGGGCTCCTGAGCACTCACTGCTTCCTCTTCAGCTCCCTCGCGCGCCGCGTAGGGATGCCGGCATGGAAGATGACGTCATCTTCCGGCTCCGGCATTAGTACGGTGCGCAGGGAGCTGAAGAGGAAGCAGTGAGTGCTCCCTCGCGCGCCCGCCTTCCTGCCGGACCGGCCACCCGCCTGCCGGGGTCAGCGGGGCCCACGGGGCAGGTGCCTCGGGCCCCCCAAGAGAAACTGGGCCCGGGGCAGCTGCCCCGTTTGCCCCGCGTTAAAGACGGCCCTGTAGGGAAATACATATGAACAGATAAAAAGGGGGTCACTCTTGGGCAACTAGTGTAAAAGGCCATGGTATTGATATAGCTAGAGTTTATACACAGTGAGAAGCACGCAAACGCCTCTAGTGGCTGTCAATGAGACAGCCACTAGAGGATTAGGGGGAAGGCTTAACCCATTCATAATTATAGCAGTTTCTCTGAAACGGCTATAATTATGAAAAAATGGGTTAACCCTAGAAGGACCTGGCACCCAGACCACTTCATTAAGCTGAAGTGGTCTGGGTGCCTAGAGTGGTCCTTTAAAGCAAACTCACCTCAGTATAAAAACCCAGCAGTGTGACGTGATAAAAAAGGCAGGAAAATGGTAAGGCTGAAAGAGCCTATTGAAAGCTAAAGCAAATCCCTTTAGACAAGTAAGGCAAGGAACAGAAATCAAAGAATCCTGTAACAAATAACTTATTATAGTTGCCTTTTAATATATAATTTTTTCAGTTATTTAACCCCTTAAGGACACAGCTTCAGAAGCTTGACTTACGCTTAATGACACAAGCAATTTTTGCATTTTCTTGCTGTTTGCGTTCAACTGCAATTTGCATCTCTCTCATTTATTGCACCGACACATATTATATACTGTTTTTTAAAGGACAGAAAGGGCTTTAATTTGATATAACATATATATATATAAATGCTTACTTATTATAAAAAAAATACAGAAAAATGCAAAAAAAATGAAAAATATTGTTTTTTTTTACAGTTTTTGCAATAATAATGTGTGCATAATTAGTGCAGGTTAAGGAAAGTAATTAAAAATAAATTTATTTATTTGTTCTGATTTACAGAATATATAATGTGTCTGGGATTTTAAGTTTTTTTTGGTAGTTACAGGTCACAAAGCACAAGGAGTAAAATAAAATTTTAATGTGGAGCGATTTTAGAATTTGGTATGTTTGTCTTGTAAGCTTAATAGCCATAAAAGAAAACAAAATTGCCACACAAAAGTATATATTTATATAAAGTAGACATCACGGGCTATTTACCTAAGGTTGTTTTGACACTTTCTACGTAGCCATATTACCGCCAACCTCTGCTAAATATTGGAGTAAAATTGTGTTCTTTTTGGTTTTTGGCACACAAACTTATAACAGAGAAATTCTCGTGTATATTTTGTAAAGTTGGTGCGTGCTATTCCTGTACAAAGTTTTATTTTGTGTTCAGTTACATCTGCTGAGTAAAATGACACCCCCATTGTATGTCTTTTGCACTATTTCGTGAAGTTACAGTGCCATACAGGATACCTGTCCTTTTCAGTATTCACAGTAGAATTTTGAGAGATGAATTTAATGAGCCTTAGCTTCCATTTGGGGTATTATAACAGTTTGACTGTTCAAAAAACCCCCACAAAGGCCTACCATTTGTAAAAGTAGACACTCCAGGGTATCTTATAAGGTGCATATTGTGCCTTAACATGCCCCCATTTTTTCACCAATATATGCCAAAGTATGTGGTAAAAAAAATTTTGTGCATTTTTTACATACGGATTGCATTTTTGCTGGGCGTTTTGTATATTTCATATGTGCCACTAAGTTCAAACCCCCCAAATTATGCTCAGCTAAGTCTTCTGAGTAAAATGACACCCCATATGAATGTCTTTGGCACTATTTCGTGAAGCTACAGTGCCATATAGGATACCTGTCCTTTTCAGTATTCACAGTAGAATTTTGAGAGATGAATTTAATGAGCCTTAGCTTCCATTTGGGGTATTATAACAGTTTGACTGTTCAAAAAAACCCCACAAAGGCCTACCATTTGTAAAAGTAGACACTCCAGGTATCTTATAAGGTGCATATTGTGCCTTAACATGCCCCCATTTTTTCACCAATATATGCCAAAGTATGTGGTAAAAAAAAATTTTGTGCATTTTTTACATACGGATTGCATTTTTGCTGGGCGTTTTGTATATTTCATATGTGCCACTAAGTTCAAACCCCCAAATTATGCTCAGCTAAGTCTTCTGAGTAAAATGACACCCCATATGAATGTCTTTGGCACTATTTCGTGAAGCTACAGTGCCATATAGGAGACCTGTCCTTTACAGTATTCACAGTAGAATTTTGAGAGACGGATTTAATGAGCCTTAGCTTCCATTTGGGGTATTATAACAGTTTGACTGTTCAAAAAACCCCCACAAAGGCCTACCATTTGTAAAAGTAGACACTCCAGGGTATCTCATAAGGTGCATATTGTGCCTTAACATACCCCCATTTTTTCACCAATATATGCCAAAGTATGTGGTAAAAAAATTATTTTGTGCATTTTTTACATACGGATTGCATTTTTGCTGGGCGTTTTGTATATTTCATATGTGCCACTAAGTTCAAACCTCCCAAATTATGCTCAGCTAAGTCTTTTGAGTAAAAATACACCCCCAATGAATGTCTTTGTCACTATTTTGTGAAGCTACAGTGCCATATAGGAGACCAAGCCATATCCGTTTTTACCAAACTTTGAATTTTGACGCTGGGCCTATGTGCAATTTCCAAGCATCTTCGCAGGTTTTAAATTCAATCTACCCCACAAAGGCCTACCATTTCTTAAAGTAGACACCCCAGGGTGTTTCAAAAGGTATAGTTTGAACCTTAGCGTGGGATCATTTTTCCGCTAGCTTGTACCAGATGTAGTGGTAATAAGCGTTTTTTCTGCCTTTTTGACATACAAAGTGAGTTTGCACAGTATATTTTGCAAACCTTATGTGTGCTACGACTGTATAATACTTCATATGTTGCTCAGCTATGTCGGCTGAGTACAGCAATACCCCCGTATGTACCTTTGCCAGGTATGTGTGGACATCGGAGGGGCACATTTGGGACACAGCCATTCCAGTTTTTTTCAAACTTTGAATTTTTATGCTGTGCCTATGTCCCATTTTAGAGTATTTTACCAGGCTATATAATCCAAATTCCCCATAAAGCCATACCATTTCTTAAAGAAGACATCCCAGGGTATTTAAAAAGGCATATTTTGAACCTTAGTGTGGGATCATTTTTCCGCTAGCTTGTACCAAGTGTAGTGGTAATAAGCATTTTTTCTGCCTTTTTGACATACAAAGTGAGTTTGCGCAGCATATTTTGCAAACCTTATGTGTACTATGACTGTATAATACTTCATATGTTGCTCAGCTATGTCGGCTGAGTACAGCAATACCCCCGTATGTACCTTTGCCAGGTATATGTGGATGTTGAAGGGGCGCATTTGAGACGCAGCCATTCAGTTTTTTTCTAACTTTGAAGTTTTACGCTGTGTCCATGTTCCAATTTGGAATAGTTTAGACGGTTGGTTATTGAAACTTCCCCACAAACACATACTATTTATTAAAGAATACACCCTGGGGTAATTCAAAAGGCATATTTTGAACCTTGGCGTGGGATAATTTTTTCTCTAGTTTGTTCCAGGTGTAGTGGTAATGAGCGTTTTTAAAATGTATTTTTTTACTTTTTATAACTTTTTTACTTTTAAAAACTAGTTTTTAAACTTTTGTTTTGCTTATAAATTTTTTTTAAACTTTCCTAAACTTTCTTAAAACTTTTTTACAGATTTAACATTTTTCTAAGCTATTTTTTTTACTGTTAACCCCTAACTAGCAGTACGCAGCACTAACAGTAAATTCCCCATTTTCCCATAACTCCCACCCACCCCAGCTAGCAAAATATATAGTTATAAAATATTTAAATTAATTAATTAAATAAATTGAACCCCTGAGGGTTAAAAAAAATAAATAAAAGTTAATCCTCAGGGGTTAAAAAAAATTAGATCACAGTATAATACTGTGATCTCTATTTGATCGCTGTAGGCAGTGATCGACTGGCAGGGAAGGGGTTAATTTTTATTTGGACTAGGTAAAGTGTGTTTTTTTGTTTTTATTACTTAAATGTTATTAAAACATTTTTTAAGCTTAATTTTTAACTTTTTAAAGTTTCTTTTAAAACTTTTTTTTAACGTTAACCCCTAGTTAGCCTAACGCCAAATCCCCCAATTCCCCACTAACTTCCACCTACCCCAGCTATCTAAATATATAATTTAAAAATAATTTAATTAATTAATTTAATTAATTTAACCCCTGAGGGTTAAAAAAAAAGAATTAACCCTCAGGGGTTAAAAAAAAAAATCAGATCATAGTAAAATGTAATCCCTGCCAATTGATCACTGTAGTCAGTGATCAATTGGCAGGGAAGGGGTTAATTTTTTATTAAAATGGGTAAGGGGGGGGACACTTTAAATTAACTTTATTTTTTTTTACAGCAGGGGGCAGGATCAGCACTGATCCGGCTCCCTGCACTTCACACAGAACCCGGAAGTGCAGGGAGCCGGTAGGTAAGTATTCAGAGCACATGTGCTCGCTCCGACTTGTGGTCAGAGCGAGCACATGTGCTGGGCAGCTTGACCGGGTGCTCCCGGTATGCCTCCAATGCAGAGGCATACCGGGAGCACCATTAACCCCGCGATCGCCGCGATAGCGGCGATCCGGGGTTAATTTTACCGCGTGACGGACGAGGTCCGTCACCCGTCGTTAAGGGTCTCCCCTGTGTGACGGACCTCGTCCGTCACCCGTCCTGAAGGGGTTAAAAAACTTAAGGCTATATTATTAGAACAGACTCACCTGGGAGGCAAGCAGCAAAGAAAGAGGAAGTGGGAGGAGTCTTCAATATGTTATTGATATACACGCTGGTTGTTGTTTTTTTTAATTCACATTGTTAACTGTTTCTTTGCTGCTGGGAGGTTTCAGTAAAGAAAGATTAGAAAAATATGAAGCCTCCTGTCTTGCCATAAAATTGAAAAAAATGTATTTTCAGCTATAAGGCCAGAATTGCTGAACTAGAGAACTTCCCCATGTCCCCATTAGTGCTTCTAGTTCAGATTTGATGGTGTAAAATTAATACACAGAGCTTATATCTGATACATATGCTGTAGTTGTGTATTCATGCCAATATGTTCAAGGAGCTTCTTTCAGTTCCATATACTGACGTGTCTTAATAGCACTTTTTGTATTCCTTCATACCTTACAGACGGAGTATTTTGGTTTCATATTCTGCTACAGACAAGCAGAACTGTATTATTCAGGCCGATGCCATTAGTAGTGCACATTTATAAAACATCAACACTGCACATTAAAACTTCACATAGGTCACATTTAGGATGTTAGTAGTAAGCATCTATCTGTTATAACAAAAGCCAAAATTAAGTAACAAGGTATAGCTGAAATATGACACCCCCATACTTTTATACTTTAACATACCTCCCAAATGTCCCTATTTTGGGCTCAAATCCCTCTGTCTCTCTTTTCTATCATGATGCCCCTCTTTTCTAAGAGCTCCATATTGTAAGTGAGTCCGGCTGTTTAGCAGTAATTTTTCTTTCAACTACAACAAATTGTTTAGAAATAAAGTGACAAGTTGTTATTGGTATGGGCCTGAGCTTAACTGATAAACCGAATGGGCGCCATTCTCCAGTGCACTCAGGTGTTGGCAAATAATTGCCATCCAGTGTCCCAATGGGCCAACAGCTACTGCTATCAGGTGCCCTAACACCCTGGCACAGAGGGCTCCACGGACCTCCAGTGTCAGATTTTCCCCATAGGAAAGTATTAAATAATGATTTCCTATGGGGAGGTCTAATGCGCACGCAGCCATTGCTGCGCATTAGGTCTCCCCCGTTGGTGGGGAGGACCATGGGCGGAGCCTGACCCAGCACCTGAGGGACATCATTGCTGAATTCAGGTAAGTAGCTTAAGGGGTTGGGGACCACTATAGGCACCCTGACCACTTAAGCTCAATTCAGTGGTCTAGGTGCCAGGTCCCCCTAGTTTTAACCCCTTAGCGACCGAGGACGGTTCAGGACCGTCATCGGCATTTTTGCCTTGAGGACCGATGACGGTCCTGAACCGTCCTAACGGTCTGGGGGTACTTACCTGATCGCCGTCGTTCCCCCGGCGGCGATCAGTGTTCCTCCAGTTGTGGGGAGACTTCCTGCAGCCCAGACAGTCTCCCCACACTGATTTAGGACCCCTGTGGCCATGTGATCGCTTAACACAGCGATCACATGGTCACAATAGGTGTCCATAGTGCTGCCTGCAGGGGGACTGCCTGTGCTGACAGGCAGTCTCCCTGCTAATGTAAAATCAAAAATAAAAAAAAAGTTAATGGTAATAAAAAAAATAATAATAATTATATAGGTGTATATATGATATATAGACATATAATATATCTATATAATATATGTCTATATATCATCTATATAATGCCATACTAAGTGTATTTTTATATTAATATGTACTTATATTAATATAAAAATACACTTATAATTAAATTACACACGTATATATATAATATATATAATAACTATATATATTGTATATATATATTATTATAAAATATAAATAATAAGTCATTTAAATTAAATAAAAAAAATTTAAAATAATAATAAAAAAATAAAAAAAATTATATCTATATGAAATTTTATTCTAACTGTATTTTAAAATTAATATATATATATTTATATCAAAATACACTTAGAATGAATTTGTATATATATCTATGTATATATAAATAAATAAAAATAATACGAAATATACATATGTCCATATACAAAATTACATAAATAATTATATAAATATACACGTAGACTTCAAATATATAAATATGCATATATATTTAAATTCTACGTGCGTATTTATGTAATAGTTTTACATAATTCAGTAATTTTATTGATTGCAATTTAAGGGACCTGCCTGCCAACCCAGGCCGAAATTCCAGAGAATTGAATTTGCTAGCACTGTATTTTACCCTGTAACGTTCTACGACACCCTAAAACCTGTACATGGGGGGTACTGTTTTACTCGGGAGACTTCGCTGAACACAAATATTAGTGATTCAAAACAGTAAAACATATCACAGCGATGATATTGTCAGTGAAAGTGACTTTTTGCATTTTTCACACACAAACAGCACTTTTACTGATGATATAATTGTTGTGATACGTTTTCCAGTTTTTAAACACTAATATTTGTGTTCAGCAAAGTCTCCTGAGTAAAACAGTACCCCCCATGTACAGGTTTTATAGTATTTTTGAAAGTTACAAGGTCAAATATATGGGTCAAATATTTTTACATTGAAAATGGCCAGGTTGGTTACGTTGCCTTTGAGAGCGTATGGTAGCCCAGGAATGAGAATTACCCCCATGATGGCATACCATTTGCAAAAGAAGACAACCCAAGGTATTGCAAATGGGGTATGTCCAGTCTTTTTTAGTAACCACTTGGTCACAAACACTGGCCAAAATTAGCGCTCAATTTAGTTTTTTTACTTTTTTCACACACAAACAAATATGAATGCTTACTTTGGCCAGTGTTTTCGACTAAGTGGCTACTAAAAAAGACTGGACATACCCCATATTGAATACCCTGGGTTGTCTACTTTAAAAAAAATATGTACATGTGGGGTGTTATTCAGAGATTTATGACAGATAATAGTGTTACAATGTCACTATTGATAAATTTAAAAAATTTATGTTTTGAAACCGCAATATTCTACTTGTACCTATAGCCCTATAACATGCAAAAAAAAAAAAAAGCACGTAAACACGGGGTATTTTTAAACTCAGGACAAAATTTTGAATCTATTTAGCAGTTTTTTTAATTCGCTTTTGTAGATGAGTAAAAGATTTTTCAAGTAAAAGTCAAAAACATGTATTTTTTTTCAATTTTTCATCATATTTTTTTATTTTTTTTAAATTAAAATACATGAGATTATATAAATAATGGTATGTAAAGAAAGCCCCTTTTGTCCTGAAAAAAACAATATATAATTTGTATGGGAACAGTAAATGAAAGAGCGGAAAATTCCAGCCAAACACAAACACCACAAAAGTGTAAAAATATGCCTGGTCGCAAATGTACAACATCGCAAAAACAGTCCAGTCCTTAAGGGGTTAAGCCTGCAGCTGAAAACATAGCAGTTTCAGAGACACTGCTATGTTTACACTGCAGGGTTAATCCAGCCTCTACTCCCTGATAGCCACTAGAGGCCGCTTCTGCGATTTACACTGAGTAAATTGCACTTATCTGATGCTAGACGTCCTCACAGAGTCCAGCATCAAATAAGACTCCCATAGGAAAGCATTAAGTAATACTTTCCTATGGGCAGGTTTGAATGCGCGAATGTGCCTCTTGCCGTGCATGCGCATTCGGATCCACTTGGGAGCTGATGTTGGCAGGGGAGCCCGGCCCTGGATTAAGGTAAGTGGTTGAAGGGGCTTAACCCCTTTAGGACACATGACATGTGTGACAAGTCATGATTCCCTTTTATTCCAGAAGTTTGGTCCTTAAGGAGTTAAACCCCTTCAGCGCCGAGGAATGGGGGGGCTCTCAAAGAACCTATAGGGCTAAGAAAACGGGTTTGTTTTCCTGGCACTATAGGATCCCTTTAATGCATGAAGTGGATTCTTACGATTTAGTGTGCCGTCTCTGGGCCAGGTCTGCCTAAAAAAAGCTGCAATCAAACAACACAATGAACAGACTACAGCCTCGACAAAAAAAATCAAAAACTATTCCTCGCAAGCCTAACCAGCAGTCAAATAAAGATTTAAAAGGAACACTATAATGTCAGAAAAGCAAAAGTGGGTTCCTGACTCTATAATTTTAACACATTTTATGTGACCGGCCTGCAGGGTCATACCATACACACAAGAACAACTACATTAAAGGACCACTCTAGGCACCCAGACCACTTCAGCTTAATGAAGTGGTCTGGGTGCCTGGTCCAGCTAGGGTTAACCCATTTTTATTTATAGACATAGCAGTTTCAGAGAAACTGCTATGTTTATGAATGGGTTAAGCCTTCCCCCATTCCCTCTAGCGGCTGTCTCACTGACAGCCGCTAGAGGCGCTTGCGTGCTTCTCACTGTGATTTTCACAGTGAGAGCACGCCAGCGTCCATAGGAAAGCATTGATAATGCTTTCCTATGCGACCGGCTGAATGCGCGCGCAGTTAGCCGACAGGGAGGAGAAGAGGAGGATCGGAGGAGGAGAGCTCCCTGCCCAGCGCTGGAAAACGGTAAGTTTTTACCCCTTTTCCCCTTCCAGAGCCGGGCGGGAGGGGGACCCTGAGGGTGGGGGCACCCTCAGGGCACTATAGTGCCAGGAAAACAAGTATGTTTTCCTGGCACTATAGTGGTCCTTTAAGTTGTAGTTGTTCTGGTGACTATAATGTCCCTTTAAAGTGTTTACTCAAAGCTCCGTGACCACTTTAGGGATATGTCATCGATTTGAAATGCTACCCAAATAGAAATTAACCCCTTAGCCGCTGGATGTTTAACTCCACCTCCAGCATGGTCTGTGGAGTGTCATCAGCTAGCCTGAAACTATTGCAATTTCAATGCTGCAACTTTCATTGCGCAGAATGACATTTAATGCCTTATAGCGATCAGCGGGTACTCTCAGCCAACAAATAGCGATGGCAGCGGCATCAGTGGCTCTTCAGAAGCCTGTAGTGTGTCACTGGACCACCTGTGAGCATTTGAACTTGGTTGCCCAAAGATTTGCCCACTTTGGAAACTGGGCCAGCATGCTGTAGTGGCATCATAACCACTACAGCGTGCAGTAATGTTATGATGGTTGGAGTAACCCTTTAAAGAAAAAGAAAAACTATTTAGAAAAAAAGTACAGGCAAACCATTGCAGTGGAGAAAGGGGGGAATGAGATAAATGAAAAACAATAAAACCTAATGCGTTTTGTGTATGGCTATGCAGTCAGTCATCGGAACATTGATTATACAATTAAGAATAAGACCAGATTACAAAAAACAAAACTACGACTGCAGTGCACCCAAATGTATTTGTGAAATCAAAAAATCTAGGGAGGTGTGTGGACAGAAATACCCAAGTTGCCAAATCAGGTGACCTAGCACAGGGAGCATGTGTTGTCAGCTAGAGAAAATGAGTGACTTATTTTCTAGCTAAGAGAATTGGATTAACCCCTTAAGGACACATGACATGTGTGACATGTCATAATCCCCTTTTATTCCAGAAGTTTGGTCCTTAAGGGGTTAAAGCGACACTATAATCACCAAAACAATTTTAGCTTACTGAAGCAGTTTTGTTGTATTAATCATTTCCCTGCATTGCCACTGTTCAATTCTCTGCCATGTAGGAGGTAAATCACTTTGTTTATGCACCTTAGTCACACCTTTCTGCATGTGACTTGCAGACTTCCTAAACACTTCCTTTAAAGTCAGCTAATGTTTAAATAGAATTTGCAAAGAAGGAAGTATAATTTAAAATGCATTATCCCCTGCACTATTGATAGCTTGCTAGACCCCACAGAAGCCTCCTTTGTATGATTAAAGTGCACTTTAGAGAGCAGGCAATAAGAACTTTTAAAGTAAGTTACATCTAATTGAAAGTGAAACCATTTTTTTTTTTTTTCATGCATGGTGTGTGAGTCACAGCCAGTGCAGGTGTGGCTAGGGCTGCATGGACAAACAAAAGAGATTTAACTCCTAATTGCACAGAATTGAGCAGTGAGACTGGAGGATAATGATCTATACCCAGGGTAGGCAACCTTTTAGTAGTACTGTGCCAAAACAAGATCTTGAAGTCCCTTGGCGTGCCGGTCCTATTTTTTTTTTTTGCTTGTGTTATTTAAAAGTTCTGCAGTTGCTTTGCAATGTTGCATTTGTGTGTATATGGGCTGTAATATTTTATATGTTCATGAGTAGTTTGTGGTATTGTATATGATATCTATGAATGCAGGTTGTATGAGGGCTGCTTGTGTAACTGTGTGAGAGGATGCTAGCGGGCTTGTGTGCATGTATGTGGATTGTCAATGGTGGTGTGTTTGTAGGTGGCCTGTTTGTATTATTAGTATGAGGAAGAGGCTTCATCGGCAGCTCTGTGTATATCTACCAGTGTGAAGGTCAAGGGCAGAAGCTGCAATAGGCTACTCTACTCCAGTGCGGATTCCTATTCAAAGTGCTGTAAGATCACTTCCTCTAAGTGTTGAAATGCATAATTTGAGGATTGTCCATCACCAGCTGCAATCTCAGGTTGGTTGCACTAGCAAATATCTGAAGTCTGTTTGACTCTGGCAATCTTAAGGGCCGTGCAAAGGCACACGTGCCATAGGTTGCTGACCCCTGATCTATACATTAAAACTGCTTCATTAAGCTAAAGTTGTTTTGGTGACTGTAGTGTCCCTTTAAATTAGCCCAAAATCCAATTCTTCTTTGGTTTTCTGTATTTTGCTTAAAATTCTAACCATATGTTTTTCTTATTAAAGGGACACTATAGTCACCCAGACCACTTCTGCTCAATGAAGTGGTGTGGGTGCCAGGTCCCCCAGGTTTTAACCCTTCAGATGTAAACATAGCAGGGTTAATCCAGCCTCTAGCGGCTGTCTTCCTTGCCGCGCATTCCGCTCCACTCGGGAGTTGACGTTGGTGGGGAACAAGAGGTCACCAGCGCAGAGGGAGTCCGGAGCTGGATTAAAATAACTGACGGGGTTTTAACCCCTTCAGTGCCAAGGGAGGGGGGCCCTGAGGGTGGGGAGGACCTATGGGTTATATAGTGTCAGGAAAACAAGTGTGTTTTCCTGACACTATAGTGATCCTTTAATATTTAGTTCTCAAGTGCCAACATTTTCCTGGGTGTTGTATCTCGTTTACCCATTATACAACAAGAAAACTTTGACTTGCAGGGAGAAGAGGCGGCAATAACCCTGCAATCACTTGTTCCTGCACATTCCATTTGTGTTACTTGTTACTCTTTATATTTTTTTTCTTTGACAGAATTGGTGTCAGACAGGGCAAGTTTCACTTCTGTCACAGGGGTGTGTCACAAACTATCAGAAGAGGCGCACAGTCATTATGATACAACACACTAGCCCATTTTCAGAGATTGTGGGATGGCATGGCCTCTCCCTAGTGCATCTGAAAGAGGAAATTGATGTTCTTAGGAAAATGGAAGTGAAAAAACGTTAACTGACACCGTAAATAGAGTGTGAGTGTGTGTATACATATACATACTTACACTTGTACTCCATGGCATAAACTGTTAGGAGCACCATTTATGTACCTGTAGCAGAGCAGTGGTTTGAAAGCTCACTATTTTTCAGATCTCTACAGGGACCACTGCATTTGTTCTGGCCTAGTTCTATTATAGAGCATAAGCACCAGGTTACCTAGAAAGTTTAGGGGGCATTTTACAGTAAATCATATAAATATAAAGGAACACTATAGGGTCAGGTACACAAACGTGTTAAAAATACACGTTAAGCCCCTGGCCCTCTATTGCCCGCCTTAAATAATGATAATTAAAAAAAAACTCAACTTATTTCCAGCACTGCGCAGGTTCACCAGAGCTGGCTTCACCTACGTTCTGCCTTCTTCCCAACTCACAAAACGTCACAAACAGGTGCTCTTATTTTGGGATTCTACTACAATGAAAAATAATGGCCAAAAAAATAAACAAGGAAGGACTTGGATCAAATAGAATCTGCACAATATTGTGACTGCGATCAACCAGTTCACAGCTGGGTTTGTGATACTGCAAGATTTGACAAAAGCCAAAACAAGATTAGAGAGGTTTGTCGAGTGAACATTGTCTGCACGAGACAAAAGAAGTTGAACAGAGGCTGTATGGAAGGACGTAAAATAATTTTTAATGTAAATAAGTAGCCAGTCATGGCTGCAGCTATTTTTTTCAAACTGCTGCAGTTACAAACTACTTAACCAGGGACACAAAATGCAGTTTACGGTGTAAACATAACCTATTCAATTACCGTATATACTCGATTATAAGTCGACCCGAATATAAGTCGAGACCCTTAATTTTACCCCCCAAAAACTGGGAAAACTTATTGACTCGAGTATAAGACTAGGGTGGGAAATGCAGCAGCTACTGATACATTTCTAAATGAAATTAGATCCCCCAAAAATATTAATTGAATATTTACAGTGTGTGTATATAATGAATGCAGAGTGTGTGTGTGTGTGTGTGTAGCAGAGCCTTGGTGGGGGGAGGGCATTTTTATGTATTAATATTTTTGTTATTTTGTATTATTTAAATTATTTTTTTCGTCCCCCCTCCCTGCTTAATACCTGGCCAGGGAGGGGGGCTCTCATTCTTTCCTGCAGCTCCTGTCAGCTCCCTTCTCTCTCCTCCGGTCAGTTCCCCTGCCGCGCGGAGCATTGCCACGGTAACCTGTGGCAACGCTCTGACCCCGCGCCTCTCGCGAGACTTGCAGAGGAGCTGACTGGACCGAAGGAGAGAGAAGGGAGCTGACAGGAGCTGCAGGAAAGGTAAGTTACAGCTCTCTGCCAGCCCCCAACAGGACCCCCGGGCTTGTAATGAGCCCGGCAGTCCTTGTCTGTATTATGGCAATGTAAGTTGCCATAATGCAGACATTGACTCGAGTATAAGACGAGTGGGGTTTTTTCAGCACAAAAATGTGCAGAAAAACTCGTCTTACTAGAGTATATACGGTATGTAAAATCGTTGCTCAGAGTGACCTTTTGATTCCCAGATGTGTCTCAAAGTAGAAAGTATTCCATTTTAATGAATGCAGGTTATCCAAGGATAGAGTACAACGAGTTGTCAATGGTAAATTTTCAGGCTGGACAAAAGTGGTAAGTGGTGTCCATCAGGGTTCTGTTTTAGGAACGCTTCTATTTAACATTTATAAATGATCTTGAAATCGGCATTGGAAGACATGTCAGTGTTTGCAGATGACAAAACTTTGTAAAGTAATAAAATGTGAGCAGGATATTGCTTTGCTACAGAGGGATTTAGATAGATTGGGGGGGGGACTGGGCACTAAAATGGCAGATGAAACGTAACGTAGAGAAATGCAAAGTTTTGCACTTCGGGGTGAAGAATGCACAAGCAACTTACACCCTAAAGGGTAGTGAATTAGGGATAACAACACACGAGAAGGATTTAAGAATTGTTATAGACAACACATTAGGCAGCAATATGCAATGTCAATCTGCAGTTGCCAAGGCCAGTAAGATTTTGTCATGTATTAATTGGGGCATAAATTCTCAGAAAGAAAAATTATTTTGCCTGTCTATAAATCGCTGGTAAGACTACACCTTGAATATGCTGTGCAATTTTGGCCACCTGTTCTAAAGAAGGACATTATGGCACTAGAAAAAGCGCAGAGACGACCTACAAAATTGATAAAAAGGAATGGAGCATTTTAGTTATGAAGAAATGTTAAAAAAATTAAATCTCTTTAGTTTGGAAAACTGTGCCTCAGAGTCCATACAGATGTTTAAACAGCAATTGGATAAATACATAACATACAGTGAAATAATCTAATTAGTGGGGTAATAGCTGCTTGACCCAAGGAGACATCTGACTGCTATTTTGGGGTCAAGAAGGAATTTTTTCCTAGTTTGTTGCAAAAATTGAAAGCGCTTTAGACTGTTTTTTGCCTTCTTTTGTACCAACAGCAAAAACATGTGAGGAAGGCTGAACTTGATGGACGCAAGTCTCTTTTCAGCTATGAAACTATGTAATCTGAATTTATCATGAAGCAAAGTTTGGCAACGTCAAAGCCTACAACATGGATAAACTATATAAGATTTCAGTACAGTACCAATGTAACTAGTCATTTAGATGTAAAAATATGCCCAAGTTACCATCTAGCCAATTCTAGTGTATTCCTTCTGAATGATTTGGTGAAAGCCCCCAAAACAGACTTCACAGAGGAGTTCAGTGGTCACAGCAGCACAATACACCCTCTGATAAGTCACCATTTAATATCGCTAAATATCAGGAAAAAACAAACTCCATTATTTTCAAAATAGGACATTGGTGTGGCAATACTCCATTGTGACAATTGAACTCTTCGAACAGGGAACCCAATATAACAGGTGTCATCGTTACAAACTAGCCAGCATTTCTACAGGGTATTTTCCATTCCTGCATACAATTTTTTCCAGAGGGGCCTCCAGCCTATACAGCAATCTCAGGGGTGTCCCAGCTGTATTGACAGTTTACTGACCCCTGCAATGAAAACTTCCCCTTCATCATCACACACCAACTAAGGAGACTGAATGACATGCCTAGGAACTTGGGAATCAGCCTCCTCCCTAGAAACTACGATGCCCATTTTTGGAGATGAATGCTTTGTGCGTCCCAGACCACAGATGCTGTGGATACACATCACTAAAGTAGATTTTTACTTTGGCTGGCTTTAGATAAAAAAAAAAGAAAAAAAAAAAAAGGTAGGCAGAGTGCATTTCTCTTTCCCCCTTTTTGCCTCCCAATGTTATTCATTAGAGAGTCTGTCTTGGCCCATTAAAGCAGACTGAAATTACAATTGGCACTTTTATCATATTAACCTATTTACACCCCCCCTGCCTTTCAAACAGAGAACCTATCCTGTTACTTCCTGGTTTGGTTAGCTCAGTGGAGCTAAACAAAGAGTCAACAATTGCCCAGAGCATCTGCCTTGCAAAGCCTTCTCACTGAGCTGCATTGGGAAGTCTGTGATTGGACAGCTACTAAAAGTCTGGGGCGGAGTTAGAAGGGGAGGGCTTGCAATCTGCTGCTTTTAGATATACCCCAAATAAAACATGCATTTTTATTTTATTTTGGGTAGATCTGCTAAATAGTAATAGTTGAAGCAAATAGTTTAACAAAAACAAATAAAAACCCTTGGCAGTTTGAAAGTCAAGTGTATGCAACCCAGCCAGGGTTTCCCTCAATATAGTGCCAACCACAGTGGCTAGGTGACCCCTATAAAGAAAAAACAAACCACTACAGATTCAATACAATTTAAGTGAAAAATGCTTTATTTGAACAATATAAAATACACTTATAAAGGGACTTTAAAATGTTTCATAAAAATAAATACCATTCAATATATATATATATATACACACACACACACATATTTACATACATACACGCACACACACATATATATATTAGATATGAAAAACATTCAATACATGAGATTTATAAACGCAGAATAAGTACTGTGCACGTGTATCAGAAGGACGACACACAAATACCATACCAGAAGCCCGCCACTCATCCAATCTGGCAATATTATCAATGCCAAACCAATCTGCCTTGATAACTAGACAGTAATAGCAAGTAAAATCGCATTATTATAGCTTACCCCTCTTGCTGCCAATGAAGCCATCATGGCTTTCAGGGATGAAAGCAGAACTGGGAGATTATGGTAAATGAGTAAATATAAGGGTAAGCCAGCATTACACTACATTATTTTTTACTTATTATGATGCTGTATTACCAACATTGGTACGTAGCACTTTACAGGCCAGGAGACAGAACTAATAAATAAAATGTATCCTCCTAGCATGTTACGAAAGCAAGACAGTGTGCTAGAGGGTTCATATATAGAACCATCACCTGTTCATGGAGAAAATGATAAATTAACTTTTTAAAAACCAATGTTTCCAAGTCTAAGCAAGCAGTCATAGCATTACCGCCATATGGCCTTATAAAGATCCTATTCCAAAATGGAAATCACCATTTTACTTGGCGAAAGCAGGTCTTTCTAAATAAACCAGTGCTATGCAATCTTTGCCAACATATGGCCTTCAGCAACCAACAGATATCCTCAAAAAAATGACATTGATCCTTAAAAAGGTTAATAACCCGCCAAGTGTGGTGGTAAAGCTAGACTTCTCACTCTATTGATAAACAATACATCGAATTGTCTGGAAGAGTTATAGATTTCACTGCATTTGAAAATGGCAGTCAGTCAGATCTAGGGGTTAATTAGGGGCCAGTTGATAAAAGCTCTCCTGTAATGAATGAGGATGGGATTTACCCATCAAAAGAATTTTGAAACAGAACAACATCTCTGCAAATTTTGATATTCCAATTGGGAGTGGCTATATGGGTAGGCATCCTTACATACTATTGATTTCTAGAGATTGTACTTTTAACTACATAAAGCAAAAATCAGTAAAGTTCATCCAGCATTTCATTTTTTTCCAGTGTTGCAGCAATAAAGATAGCTATGATACCAAAAGGAAATAGACACAAAAGGGGCTTATTTACTAAACTCAGACTTGAAAATAAACTTTTAGCTTTTCGTTTACTTCCAAATACATCTAAGGTCTAGGTGTTATTCCAAACTTAATGGTACCCATTTTTCAAGGATGAAAAGCAATTCTTCTCAATTCCTGGTTTACTGAATAAACCCCAAAGTGTACTGGTCTGCCAGTGACAATAGTTTATTCACACACAAAATCGTTATCTGGTCTTGAATTTATGGTTCTACACCCGGTCACCTCCATGACTTTTAATTGAACGCCCTGAATCCCAACTCTACTCTAAGTTCAAAACAATAATGCTATTTTTTGTCAACATAAAACATTTTCAATTTTGTTTATCGAATAGACAAACATACCATATATTTAATATTTAAATTAAGCATTTCCCCGCCCCTTTCCCTATAATCTTTAAAATAAAAATAATATATAAATATACAAAAAAATAAAACGTCTCAAACATAAATAAGAAGGAGCTCTTCCTCCCGGTAACTGGGTTAGCCAGGGAGGAATTGCCTGGAATATTTCAACAGCATCTTATAGAACAAGATGGTTTGCAGTCCATCTTGTGTGTCATCTAAATTAAGGATTAAAGCAGCTAAAATATTAATGTTTCTCTGAGAAAGAGGAACACACTCACTTCATCTTTTACAGTAAATTATTTTGTGATGTCCTGAAGACAATAGTCAAAGTACCTTGCACCAGTATTTAATGCAAAATGAATTAAATTATTTCCCTAGGGTAGAAATGGCAAGCCTTGATAGCCCAGATGTTTGCGAGCTTATATGGCCATGAAGATGGGTTTTTCACTGAGAATGTAGTACACAGATACCTGGGTTGCATAAGTTAACCAAAACTACCCTAGGGAGTTGAGTCTTAAAGCAAAAACACAGCTGTTCAATTCCAGCTTTATAGGCATTTACAGATACGAACTGGCTTAAAATTGAGCTGGGACGGCATTGATGAGCCCGATATGAAGCATGGCACCAGTTCTGTCTCACAAACCAGAAGGATCTCAGTTATATATCGGATCATAAAACATAACCTCTACCCATTGTCAACATTCAGTGTCTTTCTTCACGATTTTATGCTAAATGAGTACAAGAACATTAGGAATATGTATCCCTAACGCTATAGTGCCCCCCTATCTATGTAAGTGCACACGCCACCTTTCAGGGTTTTTAAAGTTTTAACTTTGTGAAAGCGCAGTAAAGTTCCACGCTGAGTCAATCAAATGCTCTCAAAGAGAGTCATATGAGTGAGCTGTTAACAGAGCTTAACTCTGTTACAGCTGTGGAAGCAATGAAAAAAATACAATTCCTGCAAAACAGCAGTGATTTCAGCTGCAGAGTTAAACAGACAACTCCACTGACATTAAGTGGTATGGGTGCCAATAGAGTCCCTTTAAATTTTCGTGTTCTTCTGGTCATAACTTTTCATTAAAGCATTCAGGTAATTGCCAACGTTCTCCACTAGACCCTTAGATGAGACATGGACAACATTTCTATTGTGCAGAGACAAAATTTAAAATGATGCATACCTAACACTAATTAAGATTAGGTGAAATGACGTGTATTTTATTTTTTATTGGGCTGTACAGCATTACCATTTTAATGCACCATCGACAGGGTCACTTGAAATAACATATCGGAGGTTCCCATAATTTATAACTAAGTTATCCCATGCTTTGTGCCTCAAAATGTAAGTGTTAAGCATGCTGCCAGCAAGGAATCAACTGTCAAATGACTAAGAATACAAATAAAAACAAAAAAACACCACGACATGGATCTGCAGAGATATACGTAGTGCACTGGGAGCAACAGTTAAGTTTGCCTCTTCTACAGGAGCAATATGCTCAAATCTAAGATTAACAGTATTTTAATATTAAATAAACTTGGCTATTGTTGGAGTTAAATTTCAGGTACAATAATACTATGTATTGCCAGATGAGTTTGATGAAATCTATAAAGACATGGAAATTACACTGGTTTTGGACTTTTTCACTGTCATAATTTCTTAAAACAAGAAGTTGCTGACATCCTGAGAAAGCCATCATTATGTTCATTTTACTGCATACTAAAACCTTTACTTGTATGCATCCTTGCTAATTGTCCCCATTTTGGACAGTCACCTCTGTCCATCTTTTCTAAGATCTCCTAATTGGTGGTGGTGGTGGGTGTGGGGGTGTGTGTCAGAACTCCGCACGACTATTAAATATTAGTTGGTGGTATGCTGACAAACTTGCACATTCAAAAAATAAATAAAAATCGTATACTTTTCATTTGTCCTTCAACACTTACTGATCCTTGAAATCAATATTCTACTTTCTCAATTCCATCATTACATCTCAACTCATCCCCAAAATATTCAGACTGGGAGTCTATATAACCCCTTAAGGACCAAACTTCTGGAATAAATGGGAATCAGGACATGTCACACATGTCATGTGTCCTTAAGGGGTTAAAGTATTCAACATTTAAACATGAATACCTTAATGTTAGGTTCCATGTAACCTTACTGCTATTACAGAACAACTCCCATCAGCCTCATCCATCTGTTCTCAACATGACCCATCCGGCTATCCATCCTTTTGGATGTGTGTTCCACTGGTACCAGGCTTCATTGGGGCAAGTGCTGATATAGTGATTGGACGCAGAATGTGTAGCAAACACAGCTCCACATTGGTAAAGCTACTAATGCTCTACCCGAAACATGTGACTTTAAAATCTGCTCTTGGTTAGCAGTACTCAGCGTTTCAGTGCCTTTCTATCATATTTCAATACCAAAAGTAATCTTTCTGGTTATGTTGGTCGTAACATACCCATTACATGCACGAAAACATACAATTGAGGTCCTCAATCATTCCCTTTACATTCATAAATTTGCATTAGTAACTTGGAGCTATTGCACCACAATTCTATACCATCTGCCTCACAGTAATGACAGTAGGACAGATCCGATCTGCAGTTTCCATATGGCAAGAGTGAACCTTTGACGGCAAGTTATAGAGGCCTCGTATCAATGCCCAGCTTTTTAAGGCTGCCGTTTGTGAAATCTGCTATGTTGTTGTAAGTTTTTGATGAGGTGAGATGGGAATAGGGATAGATGAACAGCTTGTCTTCTGTTAAGAGTAAGAATTTCCTGAAGACTTGACGATGGTGATAACACTCGTGGCGGCCACTTTAGCTGGAGTGATCGCTCCCCGGGACACTGAGTGAGCAAAGTTTTGCAGAGCCTCGTACTTGGCTCTCAGTGCATCCAGCTCCAGTTTAATGGTGGAGTTCTCCTGCGCTAGCTTTTCGACTTCCTGTTGCAGGTCGTTTTTTTGCTTCTCTAGCTCCTCCTTTTGTGAAACACGTTTGACGCGGCAGCTTGCAGCATAGCCCCGATTTTTCAGGGTCCTTCTCCTCTGCTTTAGTCTCACTACCTCTTCCTTGGACAAGCCACGCAAGTGGTGGTTTAGCTCACGAACTGACATGGACATCAACTCATCATCAGAGAGCATTGGCATGTTCTCCCCCATTTCCCTTTTCACCTACAGAAAAACAGGAGAATCAGATTTAAAAATACATCTAATTTTCATTTTACAATGCATTGTGTACCAAAAGCATTAAAGTGTGCCTCCATTTACATTATACCATAATAATTAATATGGTACTAGAAGTACATACATATTGCAAGACATTTTGATGAGGTCACAGAATGTGTAACATTGTGGATTCTCTCAGTCTGGCTGCTAAAAAACAAACAAACAAACCTGCAGGAAAGTCACAAATAAATAAAGGGGATCTTAGACTTTGAAAAATCATCTTAACTTGTGTTAATTTTTTAAAGCATCTCTATCACCTCTATCACAGTCTGTGGTCATTGCCGATTTTGCAAAGATCCCCAACTGCTCTGCTGGATGAATGATGGCCACAGGGTGTAGAAGGAAGGGGAGTTTTACTTACCTGAACCTGTTCTTTGTGGCTGCCGACATGGTCTATCTGCCGGACTCCTTTAGAGCCTAATGTTTTATCTGCCAGATGCCCACATCAGTGCTGTACTCTTGCACATGCACAAGAGTGCAGCACTGAGGTCTATAGAGGATCCCGCGAGATCCTACACAGACAATGATAAAACTGGACACTGTTAGCCCTGCCTTTTGTCAAGTTACATCACGGGCGAGGGGGAGGAGATTGATACAGAAATTTATAATAAAGAAACACTACTCCTTCTCACCCCTACCCCATCCCTTTGTGGCTATTAATTGGTTAATAACCCTTTAAACAAACACTTACCCGATTCCAGTGCAGATGTCCCTCAGTGCTGGGCGCTTGACTGAATGCTTTCCTATTGGGTTCTTCAACACGCTGGACATCCTCATACAAAACTGTAAAACTGCAGGAAGCTCCTCTGGTAGACAGCCACTAGAGGCAGCCGTAACCCTGCAATGTAGAGGCAGTTTCTCTAAAGCTGAAATGTTTTACATTGCAGGGTTAAGAGAACCGGAACAGTGCGTCCAGACCACTTCAATGAAATGAAGTGGTCTGGCTGCCTAAAGTGTCCCTATAAATATATAGCAAATTACATCACGAAGTTTAGACAAAGTAAAGCCAGGGCAAACACTGGAAACTAAAAGGTGGAATAGAAGCATTGTTTAATTTCTCCTCTTCTCTTAGGATTTCTCTATGCTGACTGCCAGGTCAAAGCAAAGGACAGAGCTTTTAACAATGACTGACAGGGAGGCCCCTAGTTGCTGGATTAAGAGTTGTGGATTTTTAAATTAAAATCACACCTCAAACACACTTTTATTAAATTTAAATTTTAACATTCTGGAAAGCCTATAAATATATTAAAGGATCACTAAAGTGTCAGGAAAACAAAACTGGTTTTCCTGACACTATACTCCTTAGGACCCTTCACCCTCAGGGCCCCCCTCCCTTTGCGCTGAAGGGGTTAAAACCCCTTTAGTTACTTACCTTAATCCAGCACCAGGCTCCTTCGGCGCTGGTGACCTCTCCTCCCCTGCCGATGTCAGCGCCTGATTGGAGTGGGATGCGCATGCGCGGCAAGAGCCGCGTGCGCAAACAGTCCATAGGAAAGCATTTCTCAATGCTTTCCTATGGATGTTCTGCACGCCAGATGCGATTTTCGCATCCAGCGTCGCAGAAGCGCCTCTAGCGGCTGTCAGTAAAAGAGCCACTAGAGGCTGGATTAACCCTGCCATGTAAACATAGTTTCTCTGAAACTGCTATGTTTACATCTGAAGGGTTAAAACCTGGGGGACCTGGCACCTAGAACACTTCATTGAGCTGAAGTGGTCCTTTAAGTAAATATTGTGTCAAACCCGAAACAAAAACCCACATATTTTGATGTACAATACATGATGGCCTGTTAGTCATGTATGGGTGTACAATGAAACTACATCTGTTCTCAAAATATGTCTTTCACAAAATAGTCCCACAATTACAACAGGGCACATAAGATTTTCCTATTTTCTAACAAGAGCGACAAAGGGTGAGCATATTTATTACTTCCTCATGCTATAATGAAGGTGGGTGTGAGTATTCTTAAGTTGTGATGATGACAAACAGTGTACAAGGAAATGAATAACAAGACAGGCAAATTCAGTACCTTTAAGGCCTTAGAAGAAAGTCCGTCTGACATTTTCACCTTGTTGTTTTTAAGCTTTCTGAAAGTGACCAAGAATAAATAGAGTAAATAGACTGCCATTTCAACTTTCTAATACAATTCCAATGGCGGTCAGTGTTTTGACCTATAACCTTTACATTGCAGGGACCAAAATATATTCCAAGTCATTACAAAAATACCTGGCATTAAACTAAAATGTTTCACCTGGCTGCCACTGATCTTGCTATATGTGAACAGAATAGCGAGAGCCTGGGAAGCTGTATGGCTTTCCGATGTAGCTTGAGTTTTTTAGAATTTGTTAATCAATCAATTGGACAAGTAGAGAAGACTTTTTTTCTTTTTTAAATACGATACACAGACCCTGCACGTCAGTGCCAACCAAAGCTTTGTAACATCTGCAATTATTTCCCATTTAAGCACACAAAATTATCTGATTAAAACACAAACCCAATGACTATACAGCCAAGTTGGATCACCATTTTGTCTCATTCATTTTATTGAAGGCCGAGAGGTTGTTTATGATAAAATAAATATAGTTTAAAACTGAAAAGGGGAGAGGGGGAGTGTGTAATAATTCACAAGTTACTGTATTTCATAATCACTATAATTGCCAATACTCCAAAAACATTGCTTCTTTCTACCACATAAAGGAACAGTTCCATCAAGAAATAAATATAAATATATATATCTCCATTGTAAAGCGCTGCGGAATTTGACGGCGCTCTATAAAGATAATATTATTATTAAAAAAAAATATATATATATAATTTTTTTTTTTTTTTTTAATGGCTTTTAGCCCAATAATATCTACCTGTCCACATATTGGACTGCAATTCCTATTATACTCAAGCAATTGAGTTTGTAGTCAAAGTATCACAGAATGCTCACAGGATGCTCACAGGATTGTACAATAAAAAAAACACAGAATTTTATAACTTAATATATTGGACAATAATTGTCCAAATTATATTTTTCCTTCAGCCATATTGGCCTAAAATTTGCAATTTACTTTTAATTCCCAACAATTCACAGTTTAGTGAATAGCCTTGCCATAGGTAGAGAGAGAACATGCAAAACATTTTGTGCATTTATTTGTGCCCCCCAGCGATAGAACTGGATTTCAGAAAATATTACACATTTATATCAGGGCTTGATAAATTAGTTTGGAATCTAGGAGCCAGCTAAAAACTGCAGCTTAACCCTTTAATGACCAAACTTCTGGAATAAAAGGGAATCATGACATGTCACGAGTCCTTAAAGGACCACTCTAGGCATCCAGACCACTTCAGCTTAATTAAGTGGTCTGGGTGCCAGGTCCAGCTAGGGTTAACCCATTTTTTTTTTTATAAACATAGCAGTTTCAGAGAAACTGCTATCTTTATAAATGGGTTAATCCAGCCCTCAAATCCTCTAGTGGCTGTCTCACTGACAGCCGCTAGAGGCGCTTGCATGCTTCTCACTGTGAAAATCACAGTGAGAACACGCAAGCGTCCATAGGAAAGCATTGTAAATGCTTTCCTATGAGATCGGCTGAATGCGCGCGCAGCTCCTGCCGCGCATGTGCATTCAGCCCAGGAGGAGGATCGGAGGCAGAGAGGAGAAGGAGAGCTCCCTGCCCGACGCTGAAGAAAGGTAAGATTTAACCGCTTTCCTCTCCCCAGAGCCCAGCAGGAGGGGGACCCTGAGGGTGGGGGCACCCTCAGGGCACTATAGTGCCAGAAAAAAAAAAAGAGTATGTTTTCCTGGCACTATAGTGGTCCTTTAAGGGGTTAATGTAGTTGTTCTGGTGTAGTTAGCCTGTATCAGCAGCACTTTCAATGGAAACAGCCTTTTCAGAGAAAAAGGGCAGTTTTTTACATTGCTGCCTCGTAACACCTCTAGTAACAGTCGCTGAGATGGCTACTAGAGTGTCCTTGGTCAGTGCTGCACAGTGTACAGCACCTACGTTCAACGTCTCCACACTCTGTATGGAGACATTGAATGTTCCCCATAGAGATGCATTGATTCACACAGGAAAGTATTTGCTTCGCTGAAATCATAAAGACATAAGGACCACCGGCACGGCGTAAAAAAATAAAATAAAATAAAAATAAAAATAAAAAAAAAGGTAAACAAAACAAAAAAAACCCCCACAAAACTAAATTTTACCTTTCTTGTGCGATTGGAGGGAGGCAAGTATCTAAACAGACACACACATTTTATTTAAATTGAAATCCACTCAGTCTCCCTACCTTTGGGAGAGCTGAGTGGATCTTTCCCTGGGGTCCAGTGGGGCTGCTCTCTCTTCCTGAGTGTGATGGAGCAGTAATCTACCTGCAGCTCCTCTCTGCTCCCTCCTGCTTTCTGCAGTGATGCCGGGCTGGACTGACGTCATATTCTGGCTCCCGGCATCATTAAACAACGCGCAAAGGAGCAGAGAGGAGCTGCAGGTAGGACTTAACTAAGGGGCTGACACGTGGTCGCCATGGCGACCTGGGATTTATCGAGCCCTGCATTAATACACTTACTCAGCTAGCAGGCTGGATTAAAATATGCTTGCAAATTATATTTTAATTTTAGAATATAGGGCTGCCTGTCCCTGTGAAAGCATAGGCAAACTCACTTATTTTACGGCTGCTATTAATATAAGGAAAAAAAAATGGCATACACAATATCCTTTTAACAGGGAGTTCAACAAACTTAAATTAGAAAATGTAACTCGTGCTTCTAATGAACATGCTGTAATTAGCTGCTGAGCTATTTAAAGGTCTGCTAGAGTTTTACAATATATATTTTTTTTCCCTCTTCAAAAACCCAAAGAGAATGTGAAAAAAACAGGATGTACTTTAAAAATAAAAAATAAAAAAATGCATTTTTCCCCGTGGCCAAAACACAGCCAAATAGTTTAGGTCACACAATGACAGCAGTAGCACATGTTTCCTTGTGATCAGAATGACAATTATATCACAGGAATTTCTGTCACTGCTGCTTCATTGACAGATTGGCATTTTTTGATCGTATTAAATATGTAAAGGTGATATAACAGGCATTGTGAAATTGACAAAAATATCAAATAAAAAGTTATGTATATATTTTTCAGTCTATCAAGCTACTACTTAATATTAATATTGTTCAGATTTTCAATCAAGGGAAAATATACACTATACTTACTAAAGCATGAATTGTCAGAGAGAATTTTTTTTTTTTTTTTTTTTTAAAGTGTATTTCACATTTTAGACCTAAACAAATGAACTGGAAACAAGTGACTCGAAGATTTCTTTTTACATTTGAGCTATTTTGGTCTTAAATTTGGAATTCACTTTCGTAAATAATCCTATGAATATTAGATGTTGATATTTATTTAAATATAGTTATCATTACTATAACAATGTAAAAACCTTGAAGACTACATTAGATACACAGACTTCTGGGGGGCAGGGCCTAACCATCATGGTGAAGAGTCATGATTCTCAAGAGCTCAGGCTCAACTATGGCAAAACAAGCGAAATAAGGCGGTATCTGACGACCCAAACAGCGGTACCACATAAATCTCAAGCACCCCGCAATGGAGGGCGTGCAGTGGAAGACCTACTTGAGACCCGCTCACACCGCGACCGACAGAGCGGCATAGCACACAACGGGCGGGAGAGGCGTCTGCTCTCCCAACCCGGAGGGACTCTTACGATACCTACAAAGCGAGCAGACCCAGTTACCCACCCACCCCCCCCCTTTTGGACCGGTGGGGGAGATCCCGGTCCACCCAGCAGAGGCTACCCCAGGCATGCTGAAGCATTAAAGACCGCCTCGTGGGTAAAAAGAGAGAGCAGAGTTTCACCCAAGATGGCGGAAACTGCAGGCGCCGAGAACCCCACTGGGGCTGCACACGACCTTCAGGCAAGGCTGAACAAGCATTCTGAGTGGTTCTGGAAGAAGATGGCACGCAGGCTACATCAACCTACCCCACTACAAAGTACTAACCCACCAGGGCAGAAACCGCAACTCAGCAGTCGGCCAGCAGCCCAACACCCGGACGACTGACCGGCACCACGGAGGAGGAAGGGGCCTCTAGGGAAGCCTAAGGCCCAACACTGGCATAGATCGCAGTATACACACACACAGAGACCTAACCTACCACCGGGTCACCCACACACATGGCCGAAACCAGCTACCATAAGCAAGCAACAAAGAGGGGATCCCTACGCGGCGATGCAGAGATCAAGGCGCAAGCTACAGCACCCCAATCCTCGCCCGCTGGTGAGTCACCTCAAGCCACAACGGAGACTCGCCCCGAGGTCACCCCCTCACAAGCATACAGCCCCACCTAAGAGACAATGCCGCATCAGAAGGCCCCATTCTCTCAAGCACAACGCACCCCGTAAACAGCTTATCGCACTGCCAAACACGAGAGAGCATTCCTACCTCCCAGCCGCAAGCAGCAGCTGTTGGAAGCCGGGCACGGGGTCACACCGCTGCCATACATTCTCTCCTCTCCTTCCCACAAAGTGAAAAGACACGGCTGCAATGTGGAGGGTGCGCTGTCAGGAGCCCAGAATGCAACACCCCAGTCCTTGACCTGGTCCAGTTTGTGGCGGACTTATACCTAAGACACTCGAGGCCCTACAGAAGCGGCATTGGATGAAACTAGGCCAGAAGGGGGACCTTCCCAATTATCCCAGGGGATGACTCCTACAATCTTACCTCATAGTACCTGCTAAACCAACTGTTTTTCTTTTATGTTTATCTCTCTTTATACTCTTAATTTCCACAGCTGAAGGCACGGTCAATACTCTAACAGTCAGTTAGCATACTCATATTCAGCATTCTTATGGGCTCAGGTTAACCTGATTAGCACAGCATGTTCACCCTCATGCATCATTACCTATCTTATTGAGCTTAATCTTAGGCACAGAGCCTATATAATCAACACCAAGACATGTTATCACCCAACTCTCTACATATGTGATGTGATAGGAAACTTGAGCCTGTTTACAACATGCAAATTAAGTCTACACACTCAAGCCAGAACACACGCATGTCCTACACATATTATCATTCAACTCTAACTTAGCGACACATTTGTAAGTTTACGCCTGATTATCACCTGCAAATTGAGCTACCTACACGCACGCATGCCCACCACATCTTGTCACCCGACTCTTCAACTTGTGACATATTAAAAGTTTAAGCCTGTTAGTTATTTAAAAATGTGCAAAGTTTTTCTCTGCCACCGTTTCACTGAAATGTCAAAGTATACGCTGTTGTGGTGTTAAGTCGATTTGTACTCACATGCACAACAAAAATAAAGAAAAAAAAGAGAAGCACAGACTTCTATTTTGTAATCATATCATTTTGACACCCTTTCCTAGCATTAGCACTTCCCCCTACCTTTAACATCACTGTGGGGATATATATATATTCAGATGTTTTAGGACGGCAATGCAAAAAGTAGCCTATCCATGCCGGATAGGATTTGTAGTCCAACAACAAACACGCATGATGAGTATTACACTTGTCCCATGATAATCGGCGTTCAAAAATAAAAATACACAAATATATCAAAGTAATTAATTGAAAATTCTGAATTTTAAAAAAATACTCAATTAAAACACTATGAATGCTAAAAATGGTTGCCAAAGATATTGTAAAGCAACATGCTGTAGAGCCCATCATAGTTAAATTGTTAACGAAAAGATAACTAAAAAAAAAAATTTTTTTAAAGAAGCACTTCCTTGTTTTAGTTTTTTCCTCTGGTTACGAGAAGTCATATTTACTATTTTGTGTATCCCTCAGTACCTGCCAGTATCGTACCGACTTAGTCTGTTCTCCCGCCTCACAAAAACAGCAGAATTATTCACAATATCCACCTCTTTTGAGTTAAACATTAACTTGCTAACAGATCTGTCACAAGGTTCTCTTTTTTTTTTTGAAGGAAGTTACTTGACCAGAGGACGAAATGGAAATAACATGCAGCCACAGAATAAGCGGAAGTTAAAAAAAAAAAGAAAAACAAAAAAAATGTACATGTACACACACACACTAATATATATACACATATATACACACACACACTACTGTAATATCCTATCATATACTGAAAAAAAAAGTAAATCTTGTTTGCATAATAAATTAAAATGAATTAAATAATCTGCATCTGGGTATATACAATGTTTCATCATTGTATATTTTCCCCACTAAATTTCAAAATTTTAAAGGGACAGTAAAGTTACAGAATACAAATGGTTAACAACAAGTGGTGTAGCTTCAAATTTAAATTTTTGCTTCCATGAGTGAATATTGTGTCAATATGTCTGTGTTGAAGGCCATTCCTGAGATTAAATTCAAGGAACTCTTCAAGCCCCATAACAACTACACCTTGCTGTAGTGGTTATGGTACCAGGGGTGCTTTTGCAACCTACCAAAGTAAGTAGTCAAATGTTTGGTAATTTACCTGGGAATCTGCTAGGTGCCTACTGCTGACCTCTGTGAAGCTTCCATTAGCTCTGAGATACCATGTAGGGTCTGCTCATTGGCTGAGAGCATCAGCTGACCACTCTCAGCCAATGAGCACCTCCCTGCTCTGCAGGGCTTGGTTCAGTGCAGAGCTTTCCAGGCAGCAGGAGAGGTGGCTACAAGCACTTGGCAGAGCCCCAGTAAGATGTCAAACCATTTGTCTACACACCCAGGGAGGGCACTGCCAAGGAATTGTCTTAATTTAATAAGCTTTCCAAAAGACTCCATACTGTTAGGAAAAATCCTCAAATAATTGATCTTCAAAGCTTATTAAATTAAAGTCAATATTAGAAGACTGGAACACAAAACTGTATTCCTAACGCTATAGTGTCGCTATGCCCTAAGGAAATTCTCCGCTGCAATGCAACAATGCAATGTTTTATATTGGAAGGCTAGGAGGGCAGGGACACTGCCCCCAGACCACTTAAATTAGATGAAGTAACCAGAGAGTGTCTAAAGTGTACCTTAATGTACAGATTTCCTATTTTTTGTACCTTTCTGAATTAGTAGCACCGTTGCCAGTGCTTATTCTGTACTTTGTACTGTATACTGGGAAGTTATGGAAACACCATCTATCTGATTTGTTGTGCTAAGAGCAAGAATGTTTCAAGTTTATTATACAATATGAACATACTCTGAAGAATCTGTGATCTTGAACAATATTCCAAATAAGTACAAGACAAGTGATTAGGCAAAAACAGAAGAGCTTCCTGGTGTCACAGTACACCTTTGCCTACTCTTCAAGACCTTAAAAAGTACCCTTAATTTCGTTCAGTTCTTGTTTATCTCTAGCTGCGGAGGGCACCTGAGTCCCTCTAAATCTGCCTGGGTTACACAAACACTAAATAATCTCTCATACAACATGCAAGATAGGCAAAAGAACACATACTGCACTGTCACTTTTTGGGTTTTCAGTCCAGGTCTTTGCCAATGCAACTTACAAAAACCATGGGCTACAATTCTAAAAACATGACAAGGCAGTTTGTGCTCTTTGCATATCTGACTAAGCATTCTGAGAGTATCGTATAATCTTCTCAGCAGCAGTGGATCGGGCAGGGGTATGAAATGCATAAAATTACACAATTTGTCTTTGGAACGGTATAAAAATAAGTTGTGTAGGTACTACTGGTATAATTCCATTGTCAAACAGTTCAGTTTGTGTCCTCCCCCCCATTTATAATAAAACTATAAACTCCTACAGAGCCTTAGAATATTGGACATGCACAGTAATTCTATAGGGGACATGGAAGCCTGGGATAGGGCTTACATACCAATTCAAGGCCTGAGTTACTAGCCAGGCCTCGAAAGTTACTGAAAAAGGTCAAAACTCATTCACCAGGATACATTTTCAGTTATCAATGGCTAGTGCCAAATTTGAGCCTTACTTTTAAAAAAAAATGGTTGTAATCACAAACTATTTGTAGTAAGACAATGCTGCAAAGATCAAACTAGCTTGTTTAATGTATTTATCAGCTAGGTCCAAGTTAGTGTGTGTAACCATCTGCTGTACTGTGCACTTGCTGGCCACGATGTCTGGAGGATCCAGCTTGAAACACAGCATGTCTGCAAAAGAAAAATCAGCCCAGTGTCGAAATTAACAAATAGCGAGCACACTAATGGCATCAAATTAGGTAAGGCCAATATCTGTGCAACAGGATAAATTTCCTAGTTTAATTGGTACCACTGCACTATTTGTCAATCTCTAAACTAAACTTGCTGGACTTAGATACACTCCATTGTGTAAAAAGAATGTAAAATTTGGCAGAGCATGCAGAAAGAAATTTAGCAGAATGCTATTTATTAGTTTGAAGTGGGCATGGGATATAGAGTTTAGTTTGGTATAGTGGTCAGAAATCGGTGTATTAAAAATAGAATTGGGTAAAATACCCCAAGAAGGGGAATATAGTCCAGATTGAAAAAACAAACAAAAAAAAAAGTGTATACATATCAGTCTAGATAGGTATAAAAACTTATTACATGGGTTTGTAGAATGTTATTTAAAAAAACACAAATAGTCTATAATCAGTAAAGGTTGATCACTCTTGTAGTGTTTAAAAATGTATTTTACTTCTTTTAACCAAGGATCATATCTTCGAGAAGCCCATTCTAGGCCTGGACCATATTAAATCAGATTTGTTGAGAAAGAAAAGAAATCCCCCCCCCTCTAAAAAAATAAAAGCAAAGCCAAAAAATCCTCACACCTTATTTTCAATGTTTCCACCCTCCCCCTTTTCTGTAAACACAGTCTTTCTAGCCTAGGAACACCTCTAGTGGCCTCTCCTCAGACGGTGTTTCCATCCTCTGCATAAAGATACTGAACTTTCCCTGCAGAGATGTATTGATTAAATGTATCTCCATGAGGAGATGCTGATTGACCAGGACGGCGTTTGACTCTGGCCCAGCCCGCCTCCTTTGTTGAGATTCCTATGGGAAAGCATTGTGATTGGCTGAGATCATCAATTCTGCTGCTGTCAGCCAATGAGGCGGAGCACGCCCTGGCAGACCTGTGTGACGCTCAAAATAAGGTACGTTTTCTAGTATGGAGGGGAAGCAGGTTTTTAACACTTTAGGGCCAGGAATACACATTTGTGTTACTGACCCTACCGTGTTTCTTTAACTTAGAATTTATCATCTCCAGCTCTGTATATGGCGTTCTGTGTGTGTCTAAAGTTCAATCAATCAACAGAACAGGAGATACAAATGCCCAAGATATAGACTGTGTTGTCAGATCTGATGAAAATTAAAGGGACACTAGAGTAACCAGAACAACTACATCTTAATGTAGTTTGTCTAGCGTCTAGTGCCTGTCCCTGCAGGCTTTTTAATGTAAACATTGCACTACTGCCTAGAAACACCTCTAGTGGTCGTAACTCAGACGACCACTAGAGGTGCTTTCCGGATCAGCATCTGCATGACCTCTATGAGGAGATGCGGATTGGCACAGCGTGGCATTTTGCAGCACATGCGCAATAGCCTCCCAATGCTTTTTCACTCCTTTTTTTTTAATCTGGGGAGGCAGAGGCATAAACGGCGGTTTCAAACCTATAGTGTCTCGAATACATGTTTGTATTCCTGACACTATAGTGTTCCTTTAAACTATGTTTTTCAAACAGGCTGTGAGATTAACAACCAAGGAAGGTGTGGCTAGGTCTGCATAAACAGAAACAAAGGTGAATTAACTCCTAAATGAGAATTCAGCAGAGTCAGCTCAGGGTATCTTTTTAAGGCAGTCACAGTCACTGTCTGGGGACTTTGTAAGCACCCCAGATGGGGACATCGCCGCTGCTGGGGGTCTGGTGAAAGCTCCGCGGAGAGTCTGCGAAAGTCAGGGGAGGAAATACACAGACAAAATGCAGTCGATACTTTGAGTCAGTGAAATTCCAACACAGTCAAAATTAACATTTCATAAAGATTCTATCTTTATAAAATACACATTTTAGTGGGGGTTGACAGATGACTGCATCTAAATACAGCCTCTGTGAGGATACCATTAAAAATGATATCAACTAACCAGAACCAAGAGGCACCAATGCACAGAAATCAGAAAGGAAATTATGAAAGCTCTATGTATGGAATTCTGCATCCCCCGAATGCCTTTATATTAAAAAAAATAAAATAAATTATATATATATATATATATATATATATATATATATATATATATATATATATATATATATATATATATATATATATATATATATATATAAAATAACATAACATAACATAAAAACAACAACACTTAATTCAGAAAACCAAATGGTTCTTTTATCTGCTCACTAGAAAAATCTTGTTAATCTTTTATATCAAAGAGCATCAGTTATCCCCTCAATATCTTTTTCAAAGCACAATTCCTTGTATGGTATGCTTTAAAGAGGAACTATCACGACTGAGGTTTTTGCACAACCCAATAGCGAACTTAAAGTTAGGTAAGTTTGTGCTTCTATTCCATTAAAAACAAATCTTATTAGTTTGGGATATTTAAAAAAAAATAAAATAATTAAATTCTGTATTCACATGACACGTAACATGACATATACCCCCACAGTGCCACATGTGCTTCGTACAGACTGTCAATGGAATGCCCAAGCGTGCATGCTCTTATACGGTGTTTTTACACAGATTCGCCAGCGCACATAAGCAATAACAACAACCTGAACCTGCAAGTGCTCCAATGCCAACAATGTTTTCACCAAACTTCCGATTCACTATTTAGATTTATCAGTCACTCCAGTAAATGCTTCAGTAGGGTTTACTGGGGAGGAGTGGGGGGGAGTAAACAAGTATCTGTCACTTTCAGATACCAGACAGTTCTGCTTTAAAACCATTTCCATGTTAAATACTTCTCTGAAGGGTCATCAGGACATTGCAGAGGCAATGAAATAAGTGCTGAGCACAGTACAAGTTGTAGGATGCTGGCTTCACACATCATATGGTAGCAGATTAATGCTGAGTTATGCTGAATACTCTAGCTACGGAAAACTGCACACACAGCAGAATTAAAAGTTTTCATTTAACGTCTAAAAAGAGACGCACTACAAATGGTCAACACATTAAATTAGTTAGTTATTCACTAAAGTGTGAATTGCCGGGAACCACAAAACGTTACGGTTTAAAATAAATGATAAGGAAAATTGCTGAGCTGGCATATTTATTTTCAACTTGCCTTAAAATGAACCAACGATTTCCTGTTTATTTCCCAATTAAGCAAATAATCCTGTTAGTCAGGCCTTGATGTTTGATCTTCAGTACAGAGAGCTAGTGACTGCGCATAAAGGGGATAGGCTCAGGCGAACTGAGCAAAGTCTCTGGCTGAATGCCAAATATTAACAAAACAAACCAAAAAAAAAAAAAGTGAAATAGTGGGACTGTCTTCTTGGTTAAAACAAGGGAAATTATGAGTTTTCCAGGCAGGAGACTACAAACTCCATTAAAATAAACACACACGCCCCTCCATGTCACTCAGATACAGACAACTCCCAAGGAAAAAAAAAAAAAACAGGAATGTTACGTAAGGAATGTTATACGCTTACACACACAGTTCCGGGAGAAAACTCTAAAAACATGACTTCATCTGGGAGCAATCAGCAAGGAACAAACATTGTACGCAGCCAGGAATCCTTCTGTTAAACACGTTACTTTTCTTTTTTAACCATAAATAGACTGTAAGCTCACTGGACTGACTTGGGGGCTAAAATATTAAAATGATCTAGTTATGCAATGCAGTCTCTTCTGGCATGTCCTTCAACTTACAGCCAACTCAAACTGGAGAAATAAGTAAAAGAATGCACTAGTGCTCTAAGTTTATATAATGCAACCTGGTCTACTCTCTTCTAGAATACAGAATGTAGTGTTTTGGAATTTAGAATGCAGAACAAATAGATAGATAGATAGATAGACAGTTCTGTGTTGCCATTATTATTATACAGATCTGCTGCCAGGGACTATAGAGACAGCCAGTCCAGGCGTTACAGGGTAATAATACACCCAGTGTGAAGGCCCTGCCTGCATTCCAGTGACCAGCAATATGAGGAAGACACATTAGCCGTGCCTCCCACGTTGCTATAAAGCCTGATACAGTGTGTTTACAGTGAGCGCGGTGCGGCGGCGGCCCTAACCCTTCACCAGCAAGCCGTCAATAGCCCAGCGCTGGCAGTATGGGGGGGGAGGGGGTATTTAACCCTTTGTGTGCCCGAGGCGTGCCCCGCTCGGAGCCAGCCATGCTGTAGGAGTGATCGCAGACTCCCTGGAGGGGTTAAAGCTGCCCGGGGGGTGTCAGTCCGGTGGTACACAGTGCCCCCCCTCCCCCATGCCGTCTAACAGAAAGCACAATGGCTCCCCGCGGCCAGCGCATACAAAGGAGGCAGAGTCCTCGCTGCTATAGGGCGAGCCCGGCCAGAGCCCGAGCTGTGCCCCGGTACCCGGGATAGAGGCTGCCTTACCTGGCGAGCTCCCCGAGGCGGGCCGGCGGCGGCGGGCGGGCAGGCGGGCGGAGTGCGGACAGCGAGCAGATCTGCTGAGTTGTAATGTTACCGTTTCCTGGAATTACTCACTCACAGATTCCTTTCATTCATAAAAACACAGTCATGCACTTACGTCATCCTCCGGGGGCGGGGCCGGCGCTGTCACATGATGGGACCGGTGATGTCATTCGGTTTCCAGAGTCAGCTTAAAGGGGCAGCCTCACAGCGGCCTCGTTTTCACTCACTGGCCAAGTGCTATTGTTTCTAGATGGAGGGTGGCCATAGAGCTTAGCTTCAGGCTGATAAAGCATCATGGGAATAGTAGTTCCCCACAGCTAGGGCTGTACTGTTGGTCATTCCTATAATCATTATGGACACAGTTCCTGTCTCTTTGAACACCATATTCCCATTTATTTATTTTTGTGAAGTTTGACACATTGTTGTCAGTTTCACTACGTTTTTGTTCCACTGTTCTTTCCTGCCTTCCCAAAGGGTTACTACAAGCACCATGACCACTTCAGGTTAGGGTGCTTGTATTCGGCATGTGCACCCGGCCATACATATTATATAATGTTTATTACAGGGCAGATAGGGCTTTAGTCTGATATGCTGGGTGCTCGCACAGCACAATTTTACTTACAAATAAATGATTTTAGAAAATGAGAATTTATAATATTTACTACACAACTAGTCCAATAAAAAAAACAACCTCAAAACAGATTCACTTATTAGCCCTGAATATTAAAATGTAGTGAATTGGGGGAGGGCTTGTGGGGAAGCAGAAGTACATTTCATGCTGATTTGGGCCAAAATCACTATTCTATGTTTCCTTGCATAGGCTTCGGTTAATTATAATATGCCTCCTGAGAGGTACTTTGAGCTTTATAACGTTGACAATTCCTCCTCTTCAGTTGATCGTTTTTCATGTCAGCCCTATATGTTGGGCATATACTTACTAGTACCAGTCTTCTATATCTAGTGGCACACTGGTGGTTACTTATCAGAGTCACAAATAGTTCCTAGAGCATTACTTTTTTATTTTAAAAATGAGCAGTTTCTTTTTCTCTTATTGCTTGAAAGTAGATTTGCACACCATAGCTAAATGGCGTGTTAATTATGTTTAGTTTATAGCTTGGCACTGGCATCTTACTTATAAACCATCTACCATGTCCTGCAATATTACCTCAGCCATTTGCCCCTACTTCATAAGTCACTCACTCATCTGCTTATTTTTATTTAATTTGATTTCTTTTTATGAAAGCCATATTGGAAGAAGCTTAGCAATATAACCTCTGTAGCTTTCTGGGCCTTTTGGCTCGCCGGTAAGCTAATATTCTTGAAACTAATATCCAGATAGGGATAAAATGCAGCAAGTGGGGGTGGGGAGAGGAGAAACCTCCCTTGGTGAGCCAAGGTAACTCGCAACTGCATTCACCTACTAAGGCTTTGAATCCTGCTAGGCGCCGAGTTGAGATAGAGGCCCCACCGGCATTTCTCTTCAGGCTGGTTGGATTACAAGATTCCTGGGCTGGTCTAGGGGTGTCTTCCCAAAACTTGGAGTCGGCTCACAGTGGCTATATATTAGTTTGTTTAAGCTATTTCTGTTTATCGTCATATAGTCTCATAAATCTTTAAAGCCTTTTTTCAGACTGTAAATTAAAGGAGCACTATAGGGTCAGGAACACAAACAAGTATTCCTGACCCTGTAGGGTTAAAACCACCATCTAGCCCCCCCCCCTGGTCCCATCATGCGTCCCTAAATATAGTAAAATCTTACTTGTATTAAAGTCTGAAGCTGCTTACTTAGTCCCTGTTTCCTTTAGACCTGCCCCTCTGCCTGCTGACATCAGCAGAAGTGGTAACCTGATCCAATCACGATACTTCCCCATAGGATTGGCTGAGACTGACAAAGAGGCAGATCAGGGGCAGAGCCAGCACAATTAAAACACAGCCTTGGCCAATCAGCATCTTCTCATAGAGATGACTTGAATCAATGAATCTATGAGGAAAGTTCAGTGTCTGCATGCAGAGGGTGGAGACGCTCAGTGTTTTGATGCATTTTAGACAGAAATTACCCAGGAAGGACCTCTTACATCCATCTGAGGAGTGGCCAGTGAAGTTATCACTAGGCTGTAATGTAAACACTGCATTTTCTCTGAAAAGACAGTGTTTACAGCAAAAAGCTTGAAGGTAATGATTCTACTCACCAGAACAAATTCAATAAGCTGTAGTTGTTCTGGTGACTATAGTGTCCCTTACAATAGCATCAGTTTTTAATGACAACAAGACATTATTAATCTGAATACAATACTTTTTGCTATTCCTTACCTGTGACATGTTGATCAGATGCATACTACTTTCAATGGAATGCACTATTCTTTATGTCCTAAAAATTAAATTGAAAAAAAAAAACTATTACATTGGAATGATCAATGCTTTATGTCCTTAAAAATGAAAAAAAAAAAAAAAAAAAAGGCTTGAATAATCTTTATATGACCTTGTGCATAATGTCATCTAGCAACAAACAAATGTTATATTGTGCTGGTTCAGCTTTTCTCAGGAAACATGTCATTGTTTATGCTATACCATAACGCTTTTATGAAAATGTCATTATTAAAACAAAGTCTGTTATAACTGTGCCTCAATACAATAACTGATTGACAAAAAAAAGTAGTGAATTACAGTTTTATAGCTAATCATTTGCAAAATTTATCTGCAGAGACTATAAGAACTCAAAACCACTAAACAAACATTTATATTTATAGAAAGTAGACCTCCCCTCCAGGTCATTTTGAAGCTATTCATTCAATCATTTTATCTCCAACCTTTGAAATAGCTGCTGTTTTTATTTACCATTTGTTTCTATTTTTCATGTTTTTAATTTCAGTTTAGAACTTTTACAGACATTGTGAATTCTGGGATATTATGAAACGCTCTGATTTGTATTCTGCTTCTGCCCCCAAGCAGGGCCAGATTAACAGCCGAGTGGGCCTGGTGCTGACAATTATGACAGGCCTAATTAAAGAATCATATCGACCAAAAACACTAAAACACTCCCAGGCGTCATGTATCTGATGGAGATGGTGCTGGAGAGAAAGAAAACAGCAACTATAAGAAAACACATACCCTATGCTAATCTCCCTCTAATTTATGTTTTCATCTTTCAAGTAAATCCATAACCCCTAACAGCAGTGTCCAGTCAAGCAGTAAGTCAATGGGCACGGTAAAAGCGTGTGCCACTGACACAAATCACGTAACCTGCCAAAAGGGGCGAACATGCCCAAAAAGAGGACGTCTGCCCAAAGAATTATAAGGCCAGCCTGGCATGAATGCATGTCAGACTGCCTGCCAATCATGCAGCTGGCCAACTAAGGGCATACTATGCAGACAGCACCCTGAGCTTGGCATAAATGCCTCTAATGATGCGCTTGCTCAACGCTTTCTAAGGACTGTCCCCTAGCACTCTCTGGTCCACTTGTCTCCTTACCTTCTTACTAGCAGGTAGACGCTCCTGGTATATAGTCTGGGACAGAGAAAAGCTGTATGTAGTGAGTGTAGAAGAAAGGGAACATGCCACAGTGTTAGAGAGACCAAAGTCAGCATTACCTTAAAGGATCACTATAAGGTCAGGAACACAAACATGAATTCCTGTCCCTATAGTGTTAACACCACCATCTAACCCCCCTGGGCCCCTCATGCCTCCATAATATAGTAAAAATCTTACTGTATTCAAGCCTGAAGCTGTAACTCTGCATACTGTTAGACTCAGAAAAACAAGCAGTCTTTAGACTGCATTAGAAGTGGTGGCCTGATCCAATCACAGTGCTTCCCCATAGGATTGGCTGAGACTGACAAAACGGCAAATCAGGGACAGAGTCAGCATGATTCAAACACAGCACTGGCCAATCAGCATCTCCTTATAGAGATGAATTGAATTAATGAATCTCTATGAGGAAAGTTCAGTGTCTGCATGCAGAGGGAGGAGACACTGAATGTTTGGATGCATTTTAGGCAGCCATGACCCAGGAAGGATCTCTAACAGCCATCTAGGAGTGGCCAGTGAAGTTATCACTAGGCTGTAATGTAAAGACTGCATTTTCTCTGAAAAGACAGTGTTTACAGCAAAAAGCCTGAAGGTAATGATTCTACTAACCAGAACAAAGTCAATAAGCTGTAGTTGTTCTTGTGACTATAGTGTCCCTTTAACTATATTCATTGTCAGCCAGTCCACACAAGTTTTGTTCCCATACATCCCTCTTAAGTTTCCATACTTAAGTAAGAGTATGTGAAATGTAGTTAGGGTTGCCATCTTGGAAAAACATACCGGCCTTACTAATTTGCATAATTAAATATGTATGGGTGATATCACATCATGTAAATCACAAGGAGTGACATAACAGAAAATGCTGTAAAATCACCAAAAAACTATTTAGTTTGATTATGCTGTATAGATGGATTCCTCCCAGTGCCCCCATGTTTCCCAGTGCCCCCATGTGTTGATTACCCCAGGTCTCAGCGTTCCTATGTATCAGTGTCTCAGTGCCCCATGTCTCCCAGTGTCCCCTAGTGTCGTGTCCCCAGGTCTCCCAGTGACCCTATGTATCACAGTGTCCCTATGTATCACAGTGTCTCAATGCCCCATGTCTCCCTGTGTCCTCCAGTGTCCTCCAGTATTCCCATGTGTCTATGTCCCCATATATGTGTCACTAGGACACTAGGAAGACGGGGAGACCTGGGGGACATGGGGAGACCTAGGGACACAGAGACACCAGAGACAGTGGGAAACTAGTGGACACTGGCTCGGACACATGGGGCCACTGGGAAAATAGGGGACACAGACACTAGAGACACTGGCTGGGGGACATGGGGACATTGAGACATGGGGGCACTGGGAGACATGGGGACACTGAGACACCAGGGCCACAGACACTAGGGACACTATCTTGGAGACATGGGGACATTGAGACACTTGAGGCACTGGGAGACATGGAGGCACTAGGATACATGGGACAGTGAGACACTGGGAGACTAGGGGTCACTGGGAGACTAGGGGGCACTGAGACACCAGGGACACTGGCAGGGGACATGGTGACACTGGGAGACATGGGGACACTGTGTCCCCATGTGTCTGTGTCATAATGTCTCCCAATGTCCCTTAGTGTCTCAGTGTCTGCCATAATGTCTCCCAGTGTATGTCTCCTTGCAGCCTTCCCCCCATCCCTTACTTCCCTGAGCTGTAGGCTGTCTCTGCAGGGTGGGAGTTGCTGTCTGGACTCTCTGTAGCTGCACCCCTGCAGATCAGTAAGTATAGATAGACAGGGAGGGATTTGCTGGAACTTCCTATCCCTGCCTGTCTCCACACACAGTGACCCCTACTGGCCAGTGCTGGTATTGCACAGTAATCTCTTGTTTATCCTGAGAAAGATACCAGCATTGCAATATTGGCAGCCTCAAATACTGGCTGTGCCAATAAAATAAAAGCCAGGTGGAATCCCTAAGAGTAGTGTGTGAAAAAAAATGTAAAAAAAATGTTCACTTGGTCAATTCATTAGCCATTTATGTCAAATTTAGTAGTACATTTTTTATATATACATACATATAAGAATTTTACAAGCTTTGTGTACATCAAAGACCCCATGAATTTCCCAAAATGAGCAATACCCCACAGACTGAGGTGAAGCTAGACATTCTTTCACTCAGTTGGGCGCCCCTTATTTCTCCTATCAGCTGCAGGCAGCAGGTGCATGCTGGGATCAGTGATAGCCACTGCTACTTTTAAAGCAATTGTGTTGTGTTTAAGTGGGGCTGCTTGTGGTCTTTGTGTGTTGTGTTTATAGTGAGGCTGTGTTTCATGTGTGTGAGATTACAGGGAATGACGATGACTGACTTCAGGGGGTGACTGTGGAAGGGTTAGTAGGGGGATGACTGTAGCAGGGTAAGGGGGAAAAGTGTTACAAGATAAGGGTTATGAGTGTGGTAGGCTGAGGGTATGAGTAAGATAGGGCTTGGGGGTGAGAATGACAGTGCTTGGGGAGTAGGTTTGACAGAGTGAGGGTGGGAGAGTGTGACAGAGTAGGGTGGTGACAGGGTGGTGGAGGGGTTAGTGTGAAAGGGTAAGGGTTGAGTTTAGCAGAGTGAGTAGTGGGGTGTGACAAGGTTAGTATGGCATGGAGATGAGTGTGACAACGTTGGTGGTGAGTGAGTAGGAGTGATTGTGACAGGGTGAGTGGTGCTGAGTGACTGTGGCAGAGTGAGTGGGAGTGAAATATGTGTAAGGGAATGACCGTATGTGGGGAGGCTATGTCAAACATATAAAACATTTGCCCCCTACTGCTTACCTCCTGGACAGGAAGGGGTATTAATATAACCACTGGTGGTCTGGTGGATTTAGGATTATTTAGGTAGGATTGACCTCCTAACCCCAAAGGTGAATGATCATTCTTAGAGGCGTTCCCTTTCTCCTACAATGAAAAGCATTTAAGTTTGTTAGAAACAAAACGAGAATGTTTGTATTTCTCCAAGAATTGCCTCTGGTGCCTGTCAGACAGAGGCCCTTTGTCATTAAGATCTTCAATTTTGAAGGAGTTCATGTTCAGCATCATCATGAACAGCATGATGACATCAAATGCAGCTAATGCTTCTCTGAAAAAATGGTAAGTAAAACATTTTTGTTTTTATTAAATGTAGGATGACCTAAATGTAAATAGGGAACAGCAAATTATAATGTTAGGAATACATGTTTGCAAAAAAAAAGAAAAAACTTTAATTTCTTTTTTTTTTAATCACCAAAATTTGGGTTAGTCCTTTATGTAAAACAAATGATATCCAGGTGGCAAGAATCATAATAAAATGTATGGCAAAAAGTTTTTTTTAAACGCCTCCTGCTAAGTAATCACTATGGTGCTGACCGCATTCCTCGTGGTCCATTGGGGGAACATGTGATCTGGACCTCTGGCGGGTGCCGACCACATAAGTGCTCTAGTAGTCTGGGGCTTATGCAATGAGTAAGGGCGTTGCCACAATAACCTGGCGGAAGTGCTCCGACTCATTCGCTGAGCGCTGTGCCCACAAGAAAGCACTTAGAGTGCGGCAGGGCACTCCTGATACCACAACAACTAGTTATGGTGCTTGGAGTGGTTCTTTCATTGTTCGAGAAAAACTCATACATTCCACACACCAATTGCAAAAACACGGCTGCTGTGAGTAAAATGTCAGAGGTTTACATGTCAATTCAGGCAACAACCTTGTATCTAGACATATTGCTTGTCCTGTTAGCAGGCTGCTTTAAACTAACCTCAGACAACCATGCGTCTATGACAACCTCCCCTGGGTCCCAAGTGATCTGCTGACCTACTAATCTAAATCTGGTGTGAGCTGGAATTTTGGGTGGTATTCACCATAAAGTCTGCTTGTAGAAACATGACAAGTATTCACCTGATGCACTGGTAACTTGTAAGCAGCTGTATAAAGATTCCTGGCAGGATTGACATTGACCTATAATCTTTAAGCAATAAACCTTGATTGCTTTGGGTGGACCCGCTAAGTGTATTTTTATTCAAAGGATCATTGATGTCAAATTTATGTACCGCTTGCTTACCACCAGGGGGCTGGTTTTTATAACTATGGAATGGCCTTTAATTCAGTACTTAGCCATTATAATTAAAACCGTTCTGCCCTCAAAACTCATGCTTATTATGAAAATAAATAATCACTTAGGCCCCCAGGCAACTGCACACTATAATTTATTTACTACATAACTGCTACTTTTCCCAGTAAATTGGAAACCCACTCTAAACACAGGGGTAAGCTGAATTAAGGTTTTTAAAGTTTATTTTATTGTTTGATATATTAAAATTTAAGAACAGTTGCCTTTTCAATTGATGATTAAGTCGTAATACAAAAACCATAAACATAATTTGAGTCACTGATAAAAAAAAGAACCACAGTCATAAACCACTGAATGCCCCCCAACAGCTCGAATTTAAGGTTCTGTCGCCTTCCCGATTTAGTTTCCTGGAGTCCTGCATCTAGGGACACCAGGAAACCTGTCCTCAGCCATCATTGGATGTTCTAGTGCCACGAGTGGGCACAGACCCTACAGTGAGTGTTTAAATGGCGCACTCTGCAAGGTAACGTAGGTTGCGGGCTGGCCAGACTAAAGAACTCAATCTGTATGCTGTATGGCGGGACAGAAACCTAAAATAGGGACTGTTGGGAACAATGTTGAGAACCCTGCAATTGTTGCCATTTGGATTTCATACAAAAAAAATTAGAGTTGCCATGAATTCAAAGTGAATTTCAACATTTAGGACAAAAAGTAGTCAAATTAGAAAAATTATTTTTTAATCTTGGCTCTTTTGACCTTACATATAATTTCACTTTCAATTCCCAGCAATAAAAGAAATAAACTCAGTCTCTATGCAACTGTAACCTAATCGTTTTACAAAATGAGAACCTGCCCTTATCAAAATGGCGTTTATGGTTTGCAAACTCGCCATGCCACAACCAAAATGGCGTCAATCAAACCTGACATAGAATAAACTCCCAAAACTGTACACTTCTGTACCAGACACAATACGTATGTCGATAGTACGCCTTTCTTTCTGTGAAGTGTCAACTTTTCTCTAAAGTATGGAAATTACTGTTTCGGTAATCAAACTCTCTGCCACAACCAAGATGGCGGCGCCATTCTCCATTCTCATTCGTTTATAGTCGGCGAGAGCCCGCTTCTGTCCCGCTACCATTGGTGCGAGCGCGGAGCGTCTTTGGTCCCAACGTCCTGATTGGCTAATGACATTCTTAGCGTATGGATCGGCGAGGCAACGCGGAAGTAGGTGACAGGAGGGGGTAGTGGAGGTGAGTGATATTGCCAGAAGCGTTCACTTTGGGAAAGAATGCACAAGCTTGGTGAAGCTATTCTAATTACGTCACTAACAGCCCAGTAAAGGGAAATACGAGTTTCCCGGCCCGTTTGCTATTTACCTTCATTTATGGTTGGATTATATTGAGTGCTCAGCTCGCAGGTTGTTGTTTTTTTTGCTTTTCTTATCACATGGGATGTAGAATTACCTTTGACCTGCTGTTATTAAATCCATTAAGCGCCACTGTCACGCCCCACCCCTGAAACATGAGTATTTAAATGCTTATTATGAGTATCAGCTCAGTAAAGAGATATACAGAGACAAAGGAGGGACTACCTGCTCTCTGTATTTCTCCTCTGCTTGATGCTTGTTGACACAAGGCAGAGCCTCAGTGTCAGTCCCAATGGCTGCAGTGAATTGGTTGTGTCTGAGTCCCCATAGACTTTAAAGGACCACTATAGTGCCATGAAAACAAACTCATTGTCCTGGCACTATAGTGCTCACAGTGAGAAGTGCGGAAGCGCCTCTAGCAGCTGTCAGGGAGACGGCCACTAGAGGCTGGATTAACCCTAAGAACTGCTATGTTTACAGCTGCAGGGTTAAACCTAGCTGGACCTGGCACCCAGACCACTTAATTGAATGGGACACAGCAATAAGGGAAAGCCAATAATCAAGGATACCAGAAGTCAGGGAAGTCAAAACAAAGCCAAAGTCAATAACCAGGAACAAAATCTCGGATAACCATCTAAGGGAAACCACGACAGGGCAATGAGGAAAAATAAAAATGAGTTTAAATAAGCCTCCTTTAGATCTGATTGGCCGTAACCAACCTTTGACCCCAGAATGTGCGTGTGCATCCTTTGCGTGACGTCACACGCACGTTGATGTCGTCAATCCCGTGGATGGACGTGGGGCTATAAAATGGCGTGGATCCGCAGCGGCCGGCGTCCATCAACATGCTGCAGAAGTCAGATACACCGGCGCAGGGCCGCTGAGTGGCACCAATGCCAGGAAGGCAGTTACCATCACAGACACCATGAAGTGAGGATGAACATGTGACACAAACACCCGCGGGCCTTACCCGGTGCGGCTGTGCACTGGCCCAGAAGGTATCCCGGCGGCCCACAGTCGCAGGGGTCATGGCTGCAGCCAGGCCCCCTGGAGTGAGCAGCCCAGTCACAACTGCTACCGTGGTAGGTTCCCCGCTGTGTCACCGTCATATTTAGTTTCTGTTAATTTTATATGACAGGACCCACCCATCCTATTGCGCATATGGAAATGTGTGAGCGTTCAAAGTGGGATCTATTGAGTATCCCGCGAGGTTGCGGGATCTTATGAAAAGTTCAAAAGCAATAGAGTTTAAATAGGTAGATAGACAATTAATGGATCAGTGCTTTTGTATCCAGCCAGAAGATGTATTAAGAATAGGCAGCAAAACCCAATAATATGAGGTTCCCTCAAGACTGTCAAAAATGAAATGGAATACAGTAAAAACAAATATTAGAATAAAATTGAATTTATATGTGCCATTTTAGCTACACGCAGGAGCAATAAAATATACATAATTCTGTCATAGCAAACCAGGTTTAAACTTTATTGGAATACAATAAAACAAAAATATTAGATTGCGCACCAGTAATGTTATATAAAATAATTTAATAGATTATGTTAAAATGTACTTACACTTAAAAGCCAAAGAAAAAAATGAAAATATTAGATTTTAAAATCCAAAGTATACCATAAAAGTAGAAGAGTACAGTTTTTGGTATTTGAGTATTGAGTCTCTGTTAATGGAGTCTTGGAGTACTTGTGTCTCCTGATCCAGTGGATTTATGTAAAAAAAAAAAAGGAGACTAAAATAGTGTGGTATGTCACAGATACTGGATATGAGGTAGATCATTTTAATGGTCTAACTCACCTATTTTCGAGCTAGTCCTAGCTCTGGTTTGGTTTGCATTCAGTGGTGTTGATCCCCCACTGGTAGGATATCAGAGGTGATTTTTCCAGAAGGTTCCTCAGAGTAGAAATTTGTTTTGACAGTAGAAAATAACTCAGCAAGGAAGAAATCTAGTACAAAATAGTGTTTTCTGTATAAATTTATTCCATAAAATGTGTAAAATAAGGTACTATACTCACATTTAAGTGAGCGGGAAATACTGCTCACTTATAAAGCGTAGGGGGTATAATCCCTACCTTGGATTCTTTAGTGAGTACATTTTCTGAGTTCAAAATAACCAGGTTAGAATAATAAAAGTAGTAAAGGGGTATATGTTACCCGACATTCAAATTAAATGTAAAAAATTAACAAACACCCCTTGTTTTTATCTAAAAATTTAATTTATTGTTTACCCTATTTTTATCTTGTATTCTATAAATTGTTTATATGTTTTGAGATGTATTTATTCACTTAATTATTTTCTTATGTTAATGACGTCATTTTGGTGCCAAAACTCAAATTGCAATTGATTGTATTGTCTATATATACCCTTACAAACCAGGTTTATGTTCTTATTGTCATTTGATAAGCCCTGTGTTGGCGGAACGCGTTATTGGCCTTTTATATTGTAAATTAATAAGGGAATTTTGGCCTTTTTTTTTATACTCTGTGCCATATACCTTTTTTATTACTTTTTACATTTTACTACTTTTATTTATTCTATTTTGAACTCTGAAGATTTATTCGCTAAAAAATCCCAGGTGGAGATTATACCACCTAGGGATCGACCGATTATCGGTTCAACCGATATTTGGTATTTTCGGCAATATTGGTATTGGCCAATAGAGATACCGATATTGCCTATAATACATACCATTACAAGCCCGGCGGTCCTGGGGAGGCCCGCAGCAAGCACTTACTTACCTTTCCAGCAGCTCCCCTTTGTAAATCTTGCGAGTCCCACGGCCGTCAGAGCGATGCCACGGATTACCATGACAACGCTCTGCGCGGCACGCAGGCTGCGAGATTTAGACAGGGAGCTGCTTGGAAGGTAAGTAAGCGCTTCCTGCGGTACCCCTCTGTACTTTCAATGCCACAGGACCACCAGTGAATGCTATATGCCCTCTCGCTTGCCAAGTAAGAAGCAGGGAGAGGGGACTAAAAAACAAATAATAATTAAAAAGTTTAAAAAAAATTTTAAATAAAAAATGTCCCCTTCCCCCAAATTACATACCTACAGAAACACACACACACACACTGCATTATATACACACACACTACAATATTTAAACACACTACACAAACACACTGTGTATATAATGCAGTGTGTTTGTGTAGTGTGTTTATATAATGCAGTGTGTGTTTGTGTAGTGTCTGTATAGTGAATGCAGTGTGTGTATATAATGCAGTGTGTTAGTGTAATGTGTTTATATAATGCACACTACACAAACACACACTGCATTATATAAACACACTGCATTCACTATACACACACTGCATTATATAAACACACCACACAAACACTGTGTATATAATGCAGTGTGTGTGTTTGTGTAGTGTCTGTATAGTGAATGCATTGTTTGTGTAGTGTGTGTATATAATGCAGTGTGTTTGTGTTTATATATTGCACACTACACAAACACTGTATTAACTATACACACACCTCAGGAACACACTGCATTCACTATACACATACTACACTCACTATACACACACTACATTCACTATACACACACACTACATTCACTATACACACTACACAAACACACTCTGCATTCATTATATACACACTACACAAATACACACTGCATCCACTACACACACACTACACAAGCACACATAGCTCCCCTGTCTAAACACACTGCATCCATTGCATGTGGCATGTATATTTTGTGCATTTACCTTTAGAAATAGTTTATTTTTTCAAAATGGTAACTGTACAGAATATCTGTAAGTTATCGGCTATCGGCCTGAAAGTTCACAGATTATCAGTATCGGCTCTAAAAAATCAATATCGGTCGATCCCTAATACCACTTACGCTTTATAAGTGAGCAGTATTTCCTGCTCACTTAAATGTGAGTATATTACCTTATTTTACTCATTCTATAAAATAATTTTATACAGAGAACACTATTTTGTCCTATAATTTTTCCTTGTCGAGATATTTTCTACTGTCAAGACAACTTTCTACTCTGAGGAACCTTCCGAAGAAATCATCACTTATATCCTACCAGTGGGGGATCAATGCCACTGAATGCGAACCAAACCAGACCTAGGACTAGCTCAAAAATAGGTGAGTGAGACCATTAAAATGATCTACCTCATGTCCCATATTTGTGACATACCACACTATTTTAGTCTCCTCTTTTATTTTACATAAATCTACTGGATCAGGAGACGCAACTACTCCAAGACTCCGATAACAGAGACTCAATACTCAAGTAACAAAAACTGTACTCTTCTACTTTTATGGTATACTTTGGATTTTAAAATCTAATATTTTCATTTTTTTTTCTTTGGCTTTTAAGTGTAAGTACATTTTAACATAATCTTTTAAATTATTTTATATAACATTACTGTGGCGCAATCTAATATTTTTGTTTTATTGTATTCCAATAAAGTTTAAACCTGGTTTGCTATGACAGAATTATGTATATTTTATTGCTCCTGCGTGTAGCTAAAATGGCACATATAAATTCAAGATGTAGCCTAAAAACACCATTGGATCAGTGCGATATGTTGAGGACCTCGTCATTCTGGTAATGTGCATCTAGGCTTTAGAGCCACCTTAGGCATTGGTATTACCCTTAGGACTATATATTTATATATAAATTTACAATGGATAAGTCATCCAATAGATGACCAGAGGCTCCTAATTAGATGTTTGAGCGCTCAGGAGAACCGGTAATAAAACAACAGACTCGTTTTAGAGAGCAAAAAAAGGTGCAAGAGAATACTGAGAACGGCAGCAGCTGAAATAGCCTGCCCTTCGGTGGGTCCCCGCTTAGATCCAAAATGCCAGCAAGTTTCCTCTGCACGAGAGACACAGCAACCCCAGACGATCGTTTCAGCATTGTTAGGCATCATCAGTGAGGCATAGCGGATATCTCTAGGCACCTTGCGCCCTGTTTTTTACTTCGTTGTAGTTTACATATCATCTCTTCTTTAATTGAGAGAGCATTGCATATGTAAAATGGCATTAGTCTACTGCGCATGTGTACATTAAAACAAGCAACAATTAGTTACTTGAGAAAGTCTTATCTAAGGAATACCAAGGTTAACCCCCTTAAGACCGGAGGGCGTACAATTATGCCCTATTTTAGGCGGCTCTAAACGCCGCCGGGCGTAATTGTACGCCCTCCGGTTTTTCCTTACTTACCCGGTCGCCGGCCGTCCCACGCCGGCGATCGCGGTGGGGGGGGACTCCCAGGGAGCCCCCCCGTGGTAGATCCTCCTCCTCCGGTGCCCCACGGCCATGTGAGAGTGAGGTCCTTGCGAGGACCCCACAATCACATGGCCGGGGGTAGCTGCCTCCTGCATTGCCAGCAGGGGGGCTGCCTGTAATTACAGGTGGTCCCCCTGCTGGCTGAAAATAAAATTAAAATAAATTAATTAAAAAGTGAAGTGTAAAAATAAAAAATATATATACTTAGATCATATATACACATATACATACACTGTCTAGGTGTATTTTACTATTAATATATATAAATAATTTTATATATATATATATATTAATATCAAATTACACGTAGACTGATACTGATTAAATATATATATTTATATATAATATAAAAAAATTAAATATGTAAATACGTTAAAAAATCTAATTAAAAAATAATTAAAAAAATAATTAAAAAATATATAGAAGTGTGTTATTTCGTTCTAACTGTATTTTGATATTAATATATATATATTTATATCAAAATACACGTAGAACGAAATAATATATATATCTATATACATAACTATATACGTATATATCACTATATATATATATATATATATATATATATATATATATATATAAAAATATTTAAAAAAAATTATATATATACACATATAGATTCACATACGTGTGTGTGTGTGTATGTATATATATATATATATATATATATATATATATATATATATATATATATATATATATATATATATATATACATGTATTCATTCTACATATATATTTATGTAATATTTTTACATAATTAGGTATCTTAATTAATTACAATTAGCGGGACCTGCCTGACAACCCAAGCCGAAAGTAAGGGGGATTTAATTTACTAGCACTATATTTAACCCTATAACTTTCCAAGACACCATAAAACCTGTACATGGGGGGTACTGTTCTACTCTGGAGACTTCGCTGAATACAAATATTAGTGTTTCAAAACAGTAAAATGTATTACAACGATGATATCGCCAGTAAAAGTGAAGTTTTTTGCATTTTTCATGCACAAACAGCACTTACACAGACAATATTATTGCTGTGATACTTTTTGCTGTTTTGAAACACAAATATTTGTGTTCAGCGAAGTCTCCCGAGTACAACAGTACCCCTCATGTACAGGTTTTATGGTGTTTTCAAAAGTTACAGCGTCAAATATAAGGCTTGCGTTTCATTTTTTTCACATTAAAATTCGCCAGATTGGTTACGGTGCCTTTGAGACCCTATGGTAGCCCAAGAATGAAAATTACCCCTATGATGGCATACCATTTGCAATAGCAGACAACCCAAGGTATTGCAAACGGGGTATGTCCAGTCTTTTTTAGTAGCCACTTAGTCACAAACACTGGCCAAAATTGGCGTTTTTTTAATTTTTCACACAAACAAATACTAATGCTAACTTTGGCCAGTGTTTGTGACCAAATGGCTACTAAAAGTGACTGGACATACCCCATTTGCAATACCTTGGGTTGTCTACTATTGCAAATGGTATGCCATTGTGGGTGTAACTTTCATTCCTGGGCTACTATAAAGTCCCAAAGGCAACGTAACCAATCTGGCGAATTTCAATTTCAAATGTAACGTGCTATATTTGACCCTGTAACTTCCCAAAACGCCATAAAACCTGTACATAGGCGGTACTGTTTTACACAGGAGACTTTGCTGAATACAAATATGTGTATTTTATTGCAGTAAAAGCAAACAGTATTATGACATTGACAGTTAAAATGTCATGTAGAACTAAAAAAAAAAAGAAAATATTTTCTCCCATTTTTTTCATATTAAATTATGTTTCATAGCTAAATATTTGATATTAAATGAAATCGATGTTTCCCCTGAATAAAATGATATATAATAAGGGTGGGTACATTTAATATGAAAGAGTTGAATTACGGTTGGACAGACATGTAGCGCAAATGCCAGGTTTTGTTTACATTTTGTTTCGTTCACAACGTGTACATTTAGCTCCGTCCTTAAGGGGTTAACAAAAGTAACATTTCATAAAAATCAGGAGGCAGCTGCAAAGACTGTTGACACAAGCAGGAGTGAAGAACTTAACTTTTAACCCCTGCAGACATAGAAACCTTTAACCCTTAATTTACCTTTATCTGTGACACTATCCTAGGACTTTTTTTTATTTTTTATTTTATTTTTTTTCCGGACTTTCACCTCTCTTGTGTTTATCTCATTTGTTCCCTATTTTGTTGTTTGTCCAATGTCTAGTTGCCCATTGACACCAGGCTTTGGACACTGAAGAAAGGTGAAAACAATATGGGTGAACAGTGGTAAAATAAAAAGACAAAAATAAATAAATTTACAATTATAAAACAAAATTTGCGAGGATAAGGGGGTGTGGGGTCAAAGAGGGAATAAGACATAAAGAGGATACAGAAGGCAATAGTTTATTGGTCATGCGAGGTGGGTTGTGTTCTTTAAGTTGCTTCTGGAAGTTGGCTTTTATCCTGACTATATTAGAGCAATAGGGGATTGACTCTTCTAAACAATTGGTTCACAATTCACTTGCATAGGCACCCAGGAAGTGGAGCCAGGATGATGCCTACATCAAGCCATTTTTTCTGTCCTACCCTTTAAGTGGATGGAATTATCAGTAATCTCTTTTTATGCACAGGTTAATCCCTTCAAGATTTTAATGGCAATGGAATCAGGTGAGACCAGGCTGTATTGACTGCACATACTTTCGTTAATTTTTTCTTTTGTTCCCTCCCCTACTTCTGTACCTTTATACCACAACGGTTAAAATGTACTGGAGATGTTACTATCTCCCTTTCTTGGTCTTTTATTTATTTATAAAATATTTTTCCTGGATGGATACATTGAGATTTCTCTCGTTTTCAAGTATGTCCTGGGTCCTCAAAACATCACACGGATCATCCGATTTCCCCAGTGAGAAGTTATTTGACCCCATGACCTTGAAAATCATTTCAATTAGTGTCAAGAGCCTTTTTCCCCAAAGAAGAGGCATCTATTGTTTAACCCCTTAAGGACACATGACATGTGTGACATGTCATGATTCCCTTTTAGTCCAGAAGTTTGGTCCTTAAGGGGTTAAAGAACTCAAAGGGTTAAAAGCTGATATTGCCTTTGTTCAAGAGTTGTATCTACCCAAAACCTTCCCTATCTCTCTAAATGACTGCAATTTGATATACACCTTCAGGTCATTTTGCAAACACTGTGGGTTGATATAATCTTTCATAAGAAATCCATATTACAGTTTACACAGGTTCAGACTGATTTACAACGGGAGATATGTGTGTATTACTGGTAAACTTCACCTTTTAAATGTATATTCACCTAATAATTTAGATATATCATTGTTGGACAATCTTGGAGAGTTGGTGGGTCCCTTGAGTGGAGTTTTCCTCATTATGGGTGGAGACTGCAATGCAGTACTGTGTCTGGTAACTGACAGGAGTTTTGCTCTTGATCTTAGGTGTCATGGTGCTGGTGGACAGGATGGATTTCTGAGGATATTTATAGGTTCTAATTGACATTTGGAGAAGCCATCATCCAGATAAACCGGACAACACTTTTTATTCCACCGCTCATATAACTTATTTCTGATTAGATATGTTTCTGATTTCCAGCAGTGTTCTACCTTTAATTAATCAAGAGAGATTAATGCTGTCTCCTGATCCAACCATGTGGACATAGCCATTCACATCAGACATCCATCCTTTCTGACCCCTTGATCCTGGAGGCCTAATGCAACACTACTGAGAGATCAGGAGGTGATTGATAAGGTGACTCCCATTATACAGTAATATTTTGTAACTAATTCCTCTACTGAGGTCTCCATCCATTACCTGGTCTTCCCACAAGGCAGTGATCAGACATCATTAAATCAGCATAGCCACTCACAGGAAAAAAAGCAACGTCCCAAGTCATTCTTGACTTCTAAAAGGCATGGTGGAGTCTAGACATAAAGTGGACCCTACTCCCAGATCGTAAAAAGGAATTAAGGGCCATTAGAATACATATCAAATGACTCCTACTGGAGGATGTGGCCAGTTAGATAACATGGTCTCATCACATCTTTTACAAGAAAGCAAATAAAATGGACTCATTACTTGCCAGAATGCTGTGCCCTCGTGCTCATTCACAGCCAATTACAGTAGCTAGGGACATCTAAGGGAACTCGTATCCTCTCCAGAGGCCATACACTCAGCATTTAGAGAATTTTACAAATAACTTCATAACCACACACCTGGGTACTTATTTGACAACCAGGTATACAAGGAGTCCTTGCAGAGATTCTTTGAATCCCTATCCCTCCCGCTCATTCAGTCCATAGATAAAGATGCTCTACTAACAGCCCCTGGCCCAAATGGCTATAGCTGCTCATACTACATGGTCTTAAGCAAGATATTGGTTCCTCATATGGTCTCAGTATTCAGTCCAGCAATGAGTGGTGACCCTCTGTCCCCAGAGACTAAGCTGGCCAACATTATCTTACTGCGGAAGAAGGGGGCGGGAAGCTATTATAGTTGGTAACTAAAAACCCATTTCATTGATCATGGTTGCTTACTGCCAAAATTAATACACCCTGGTTAGGTGGGGTTCAATCCTGAATGACAATTATATGATAATACCAGGGAGAGGTGGACTTGGCTTGGAGGATGGGTGAGGCATGGACGCCTTCTCATCAACTACGGCTCTATATATAGGGCTGCAGGAACAGTTGACCGTCCTACGGATACGCCCTGTTCCTTTCATTCAATCCAATGGGATGAGACAGAGTTGCTCATTGTCCCCTTTACAGTTTGCCCTCTCACTGTAACCTCTTTTTCATCTTATAAGGGAAAACCAATCCATTATGAGCATTGGGTTGGAGGAGAGATTTTTAAAATAGGGGCATATGTTGACGACATCCTCCTAACCGTAGCAGATCCCCTATTTGCACTATGCCCACTTTTTGCGCTACTCAAAGATTTTGGATCACTGTCTGACTATAAGGTTAATGTAGACAAAAAAATCCTACGCAATACCCAAGAACCTGTCAGCTACCAACACAGATTTAGTTAGATCAACATATAAGTTGCAGATTAAATCCTCCTTTTGCATTCCAGGTCGCAGATGATACAAAAACTTTATTTCCAGCGAACTACTTCTATAATGTTTCACAATGTCAAGAAGAATCTGGAGTCGTGTGGTGCAGAGACCAATTTCGTTGATAGGTAGAATGCACAGTATAAAAATTAATGTTCTTCTGAGGTTGCTTTTTCTATTCCTGGCTCTCCCAGTTCGAAGCAGGTTCTAGAGGATATACAAAAAGCTATAGACTCATTCATTTGTAGTAATAAATGGCATAGACTGGTAAGGAATATGCATTATTACAACAATTGAGAGGAGGTTTATGACTACCAAACCTTCTGATGTACTATTACTCTGCCCAGTGAGCACAGATAATGGTGTGGCACGCTCTGCCTGTGGAGAAAGATCTGTGGAGGTAGACCTGTCTTGTTGTTGTTCTTTTTTTAAATTTTTATATTTTTTTATTTATTTTGCAGTGCATATAAATATAACAACACGCGTGAGGTACCCCAAAAGCAGTCCTCACGCTTATTTTCATCACTTATAACAATGATGTATTCGAGAGTACGGGCACAATTTTTTTAGTTAAGAAGATGTTGACCAGGTTTAAACATAAAGATAGGAGTTTAAGTAGTGCTTGGTATTAGCTTAGCTTAGCAGATCTCACAATGTCCTAACAGTACAGTACAGGCGGGTTCAAGACTATATATAGTATATTGAAACATAACCATTGAACAACAAGTTGATGAGACTGCACATTGTAAGGGTGGATATCTAGAGAGCTAGGTACACATATTAATAAGGCGGTGTATGTTCCAGGGGCGTTAGTTAGATCTGTAGGGCAAACTGAACACCAAGTTATGGAGATGCAATGGTACATACGTATTTAATAAGACAACCCTAATATATGTTGCTTGTTAACCTTTAAGCTTGGTTGAGACAGGACGTGCACACATAAATTAACTACAGTCCAGGTGAAGGGAAATCAGCTGTGGGCATTCTGAGTTGAACCTGCTTCTGTGTGCTGTGGAGCATGGTTAGTCCCTGAGACAGTCTTTGGTCATCCCACGCCAACTCTGGAGGCCTGATGCAAGGGTACAGGATGAGGATCGGTGGAGCCCCTGGCTTGGGTCCGTCTCTGGCACATTTCTGTGAAGCTTTCTCCTGTGTAGTGGTGTGTTGTTAGTGACCTCTTTTCCTAGACTCCTTGGGATCTGGAACCCGGGTGAGGTCGATAGATTAATCTGACAGAGAACATTTTAGAGTCCCATTTTGGAGGTCTATTTGACCTATCTGGCCACTTTTAGTGGCAGAGTGTTTGTGAGTGCAGTAATTACCTTATTTTATATTATTACACTATGTTATGTTTCTTTAAGTGACGAAAGCTGGAATCTCTGTTCCCTACTGGGATATTTATATACCAGTACATTCTGGGGGATCTGTTACCAGTGTATGTATAATGTGACCCGCCGCCTGGCACTGACTGGGTACCTCCGTCAATCGCTGAGCACCATAAGCACTGCACTGGAACACCATAACCACCGTAAACCTACAAACCGCCGCAGCTTGGTTGGGGTCTCGCCGTCCTCCACCCACCCTGGACCCAAAACCAGGATCCAGCTTGTAGTGGTGAACCTCTCTTACTCCAGAGAGTATAGCAAAAACAGCTCTTTTAAGTGCTAGTGATTATACCCAGGGGAGTATTGTGATATAGCAATCCCCAGGGTGAATATAGTTCTTCAATCCCCCAAACATGAGCCTAGACTTTATGAAGGGTAAAACTAATCTCTCTTTAATGGTAGCCACACTGGCCTTTTATGCAAGTCCCTATGCAAGGGGCACTCCCACATGGACCTGTGGGGAACTCCAATACAAAGTCACAGACTAATGACAATAGAGTTTAAATGCACAACACTCCCAAATACAAACGTACAATCCCTCCCCTCTGCCTGGGAGATAATTGAGCCAGATAATGTATTCACTCAATTATCTCCAGGCAGAAAAAACACATTTTTATAAAACCCCAAATGTACTTTAAAACACACAAAATACCCACAACAGTTACATCCCCTGATAGCCCTGAACTGGGTGAACAACATATCCAAAAATCACCCAGATCCGTTCAGGGGTTCAGTGCCCTTCTAACTTGTATAGAGCCGAACACAGGCGATGATAAAAGTCCAGCGGTGTTCGGGACTTTCTGTGTCCAATTTTAGTTCCATGAGATTCATGCCCAAACTCCACTGCCTGCGTTCATGCGAACAAGATGGCCACCACCTTGTGGTTGTCTATAGGAATTGCAGCCACCCAGACGAACAATTAGAACATCGTGGTGAGAAGCGTTCCAAGTTGTTAATAGGTGTTAACAAGCTCCAGGGTGGTCTCTGGTTTGTGCGGTTGTTCAGGAGTTCGAAGTGTAGCTATCCATGTCCAAAAAGGCACAAACAGTGCCTGTAAGCAAGGTTTATCACAGGGGCCATAGTCACAGTGCAGGAGGCTGGCAAACGGGCTCCTCCAAAAGCCAGTGGCGAGGTTACTTTCGTCACATACACCATTTAGTTGGTAATTCTAACACATGTTTGTATAGCACACCACACAATATTGTCTGTTTGTTTTAATTGTAATTGTTAAAATTTTTGATTTGTTTTCTGTACACTTTTTTTTTTAATGTTAAATCATAAAAGAAAAACTAGACAAATATTCTGTAATATGCACCAATGATATCTTGTGTAAAGGTTTCTGTCACTGAAATAAAAAAATAAAAAGCTGCAAGGGGAACAATTAAGGTAGGGTACTTCTTATTCTTCTCTGCAACTGTAAAATGCTCTGTGCGGATATTTCCGTGCTGTAAGTATAAAGTGTTGAACCTTCCACACAACATTCCCTTTGCAGAAATGTTAAGGTGGCTGAGTTCACTAGAGCCCTTGCTATAACCCACTCTCTCTCAGAAATGAAATTCAGGCTAGTTGGAGTATCCTGGTCAGAATACCTCAACAGTAAGTATCATTGGGCAAGAAATCTACCAATATATATGCATACCTCAAATGCTCATAGACAACCCGTCCCAATTTTAGGGTCCTGTCCCCATTATGTTTCCTCATCTCCCGCATCCAGGGATACCAGGTAACTGTTCCTTAGACATGTTTGTGATGTGCACAGACACAGAGCTTCAGCAATGCTCTTTGCAAGGTCCTGTAGGTTAGGGGCCAGACATGCTCTTTCAGTGTCGGTGGCCCCTCTTCTTTTCTGGACGGGATTGCCTGTTATAGCTGTTGCCAGTGAAGCAAATCACATCTCAGTCCTACCCTCCCTGTATCTATCTCATACCTTCCAATTATTTCAAGCCTCTGATGAAGTGCGGCTATTCCCTCACGAAACGCGTAAGGCATTTAGACATATTGCCGAAGAGATCCGCTTTTCAGTAGACTGACGCTACCTAGCAACACTCAACATAGCAGTGCACAAGCTGACTTTGAGATACACATGTGAAGACACGAAAGAGCTCTCCTCTCCAATATCAGTGGAACAGACCCGGGAGTGAGACTCTAACTGGAACGCTGTGTGGAACGCACGCCGACCTCACCGGCGGACCACACACAACAAGGATTCTATCTTATATCTATCCCATTTACCAGAAGAATCATTGCAGCGATCAATGTGCACCATATCCTGAGTTTTTGCTGGTACCTCTATGCTATTTTTTTTTTTTTTATATATATAAATTCTTTATAGTTTTTCCAATTTTGTGTATCGTAGTATGGGTTACAGAATGAAGAGAGGGAAGCAGGTACATGTCGGGAAAAAACATTGACATTGGCAGCAGAGATTACTATCGTATACTGGGAGCGCTCAACAGAGTACATGGGTACTGATAATTCAATCAATGAAATACATAATAGGTACTTGTGATATCTAAGTCAGATAGTTTCATGTATTATGTCGAGGGCCTCTGTAGTTGTGGTGTCGACCCTTACAGTTTGGAGTGGGCAGGATGGGCGAGTGGTCGTCTGCTATAAGTGGTTGAGATTATGTGCAGGTGCGTTCGTCAGTGCGCGTTTATGGAAAGACTCTTTGCCCAAATCCATGTGAGGTTTGTGTGTTGTGTTTGAGCAGTTCTAATCTCTCCAAATATAGTTTCCTTGAGAGTAACAGTGTCTAATCTGTGTGGGGTGGGGGAGTGGGGTGAGGAAAGTGTCGAGATTGGGCGTGTATGATGAGGAAGGGACATGGGTAGGAATGAGGTGAATGGGGAGAGGGAAGCAGAAAGTGCGGGGTTGGGGGGTAGTGGGGAGGGAGTTCCCATTGGGGGCGGCCACATGCCCCCGGTCACCCCTAGTTATCGTAATGGTGTTCTAGGATCCAGGGTCCTCAAATTTTTTGGAAGTGTGTTGTCGTCTCGTGTACCAGGGCCAACAGCTTGTCCATCTCCATGGTCTCATTGATTTTGCTGATCATTAACGCCATCGAAGGTTGGTTTTGGTTACCCCACTGTTCCGCTATAGTGCTCTGGTAAATGGGGTGTGGGTTTGGATAGGAGCCAGTTCCAAGAGTCTTTGGGAAGGTCTACGTGCAAGATTTTGGAGGCTAGAGTAATGACCTTGTATCATGTTTTGGAGATTGATGGGCATTCCCACCAGATGTGCAGATATGTGCCTTGAAGTCCACATTCCTTCCAGCAAGTATCCATCTCTATGCGTCCCATTTGTTTAAGTATTAGTGGTATAAGGTACCACCGGATCAGCGTTTTATACGCTTGCTTTTTGTGGTTGGAGCGAGGCCGTGGCCTCCCAGACATCTGCCCAGTTCTGGCCTCCCAGACATCTGCCCAGTGTTGTTGTCCTGGGCAGGACTGGGAATTGTATGAGTCGTTGGTCGTGAAAAAAAGTGGTAAAATCTTAGTAGCCCATTTTCTTCATAGTGGACAAAGTGTTGGGGAATTGTTTATTTCTTAGGATAGGTGTAAACGAGGATGGTGTATTCACTATGGGATGATGTGGTGTGAGTTTGTCCCATATGTGGAAGGTCGTAGTTAGGGCCAGAGATGTTGGTGGGGTGTTTGGTCTGTGATTCTTGGGCAGCCAGAGGAGAAGTGAGGGGTGATCCCCGCCCATTAGAGCATGTTCCAAGTCTACCCAAAGTTTAGTTCCTGATTGTGCGTGTAGGTTTTGGGCTACCTGAAAATATTGGTAAAAGTTTCGGGAGGCCCAGTCCCCCTGACTTAGTGGTTATATACATAGTGGATCTCTTTAGCCGTGTTTTTTTTAAAGTTATCTATGCATGTTTGGAGTGCTTTAAAGTCTTGTGCGGAGATGGGGATGGGAAGTGCCTGGAACAGGTATAGGAACTGAGGGAAAAGGTTCATTTTTATTGAGGCTATTCTTCCTAACCAGGAGATGGCCATGGGGTTCCATCTTTGCAAGTCATTGCACGCTTGATGGAGCATGGGAGTGTAGTTTAGAGTGTATGTTTCAGAGAGTTCTTTGGGTAGGTGTGTCCCTAGGTACTGAATGCTGATTTTGAGATGGTCCAAGATTTGTTGTGGGATTCCTATTGGGAGAGCTTCATTTTTATCCAGATTTAATTTGTACCCCGAGAGGTTTGTGTATTCTTGGAGGAGCGTTAGTAAGGGTAGTAAGGATTGTTCGGGGTCTGTGATAGTGAAGAGGATATCATCGGCGTAGGCAGCGGTTTTGTATGCATTTGAGTATTGGATTTTTTGTATTACTGGTTCTAGGGAGAGAGCAAATTGGTGTGGGGATAGTGGGCAGCCCTGCCTTGTCCTGTTGTGGATGGTGAAGTCCGATTGGGTGTTAGGGATGTGGAGGGTAGCAGATGGAGGGGCATATAGTGTCTTCAGAGCCACGATGAGGGGTTTAGGGAAGCAGAATTTTTGTAGGGTGGTGAATAGAAAAGGCCACAGTAAATGGTCGAACGCCTTTTCGGCGACCATTGAGAGGAGGAGGGTCAGGGTCTTCCTATTTTGGGCCACCCATATCAGATCGATCGTGCGTCTCGTGTTGTCGCACGCTTGGCGTGTTGGGATTAAGCCTACTTGGTCGGGGTGAACTAGTTTGGGAAGGTAGGGTTGGATTCTGGTGGCGAGTAATTGGTGGATAGCTTGGTGTCAACATTAAGGAGGGAGATGGGACAGAAGTGGCCCGGGTCCAAGTGTGATTTGTTGGGCTTGGGAATGAGGCAGATGTTTGATCTGAGCATGTCAGTTGGTAAGGGTTCCCCTTGAAGGATTAAATTACATAATGTGGTGAGGTGGGATATCAGGGCGCTTGAGAATGTCTTATACCAGTGGTGGCGAACCTATGGCACGTGTGCCACAGGTGGCACGCCGCGCCCCCTCTGTGGGCACGCGGCCATAGGTCGCCGGCGCATCCATAAGGCGGCACAAGTGGCCGCCTTAGGGCGCAAAGCCGGAGTGACCGGCAGGAGGTGAGCGCAGAGCGCTCCCTCCTGCCAGGCAATCTGTGTAGCGTGGCCGAGCGCGCCGCGGTTTCCTGTACCCGGGCGGACGGAAATGAAGTGCTCACAGAGAGAGCACTTCCTGTCCGCCGGGTACAGGAAACTGA
>OW240919.1:94897663-94949794 GCA_933207985.1 Pelobates cultripes | reverse complement strand
ACTCAACAGTCTGTCTGTGTGTGTACACTCAGCAGTCTGTCTGTGTGTGTACACTCAGCAGTCTGTCTGTGTGTGTACACTCAGCAGTCTGTCTGTGTGTGTACACTCAGCAGTCTGTCTGTGTGTGTACACTCAGCAGTCTGTCTGTGTGTACACTCAGCAGTCTGTGTGTGTGTGTACACTCAGCAGTCTGTGTGTGTGTGTACACTCAGCAGTCTGTGTGTGTGTGTGTACACTCAGCAATCTGTGTGTGTGTACACTCAGCAGTCTGTGTGTGTGTGTACACTCAGCAGTCTGTGTGCGTATTCAGCAGACTGTGTACTCAGCAGTCTGCTAAATACAGACAGACTGCTAAATACACATACAGACAGACTGCCGAGCACACACACAAACTGCTTAATACACACACAGAGATGTTAATTAGTTCGGACAACTGTATGAGTTGTTTTTTCTAAACTTAAACCTGAGTATTCAGGTTTAAATGCCGTTTTGGCACTTTGAGGGAAAAAAATTGGCATGTATTACGGTTTGGGCACTCGGGCTCAAAAAGGTTCGCCATCACGGTCTTATACTATAGGCCGGAAAACCCATCTGGGCCTGGGCATTTGTTGGGTTTCAGCGTTTTCAGTGTGTTGGCGATCTCTTCGTCCGTGATTGGGGCGGAGAGTTTCTCTTCCTGCGTCTGACAGTGAGAGGAGGGGAATCTCCTCAAGGTACGTTTTTATTGCCCTTTGAAGATGTGGTGGTTGTTGTTGTCGGGCGTCCGGGTTATGATCATAGAGGGAGGAGAAATAATTTGAGAAGTTGGAGGCTATGCGGTCTGGGGCGGTGTTAGTTTGTCCCTGACGTGAGTTGATTGTGTCAATGTGTTTGGCTTGGGTTCTGTGGAGGGGTTTGCGAGCAAGGATGGTATCTGCCTTATTAGATTTTTCATAAAATAATTGCCTGGTCCATTGAAGGGCCTTCTGGGAGTCCTTGGCCATGTATGTTTTGATGGCTTGCTGGTGTATTTTAATTTGTGCCATTAGTTTGGGGGTGGGACCCCGTTTATGTTTGGCTTCTAGTGATCTAAGGGAGGTCAGGTGTGTTTCCAGTTCTTGTTTTTGTTTTTGTTTTTGTTTCGAGGCCTCTGCTATGAGCAGTCCCGTAATCACTGTCTTGTGGGCCGCCCATAGTGTAGTCGCTGAGGTGACCGAGTCCTTATACAGGGTAAAATAGTCTGTGATAGCTTGTTGAATGGTTTGTTTAATGCAAGGGTTGTGGAGTAGGGTGGGATTTGGTCGCCAGGACCAGGTCCTTGCTGTCTGAGGGATCTCCAGTGTGAGGGAGATATCTGCGTGTTCGGACCTCGCTTTGGAGCCTATGGATGTTGTAGTTGTATGTGGTAGCAGTGAGGGGGAGATGAGTAACAAGTCAATCCTGGAATAAGAAGAGTTAGGGTGTGAGTAGAAAGTGAAATTGGGTGTCGTGGGATGTTGTAGTCTCCATATGTTCCGGAGACCAGAGTGAGTTGCAAAGACCAGGAGCATTTTGCCTGTTCTGGCGGTGGGCGTTTCCTGCTTTTGGGGGTATTTTCTATCTATTAGGGGGGCGAGTGTTGTGTTGAAGTCCCCCCTGAGTATCAGATGGTGGGAGGCAAATAGTTTGAGGTGGGCGTGCATTCCTGACCAGTAGGTCGGGTCCCAGGTGTTGGGGGCTTATGTGGATGCAATGGCATATTTGTGGTTGTTGAAGTGTCCTGCTATAGTCAGAAATCTGCCCTGGGGGTCTGGGTGTGCCTGTGTGAAGTTGATGGGGCACGATTTATGGATTAGTATGGCCACTCCATTATGTTTGCCTGATAGTGAGTTAGCTGATTAGCATTCTTTATAGTTCCTGTTTTTCAGGGGGAAAGAGTTTTCATAATGTGTTTCCTGAAGTAGGACAATGTCGGCCCTGGTCCAGTTCGCCCATTGTAGGAGCTGGTGTCGCTTTGCTGGGTTATTCAGGCCCTTGCCGTTCAGGGAGACACAAGATGGCATGTTTGTGGGATTTGAGGGGTTTATGTTGGGGGAGTACCGGAGGCCCGCGGACACCCAACTAGGGTGTGACGGATAGGGGTGGGGCGGGTGGGGGGGCAGGGAAGAGAGGAGTCGGGAGGGGTTGGCGAGGGAAAGGGAGGGGAGGGGGGACAGTAGGTGGGGTAGGGTGTATGGGGTTGTATTGGTCTTACATTGTGTTTGCCAGGCGGTGTTGGGGGGTGGCGGTAGTGCCTTGGGGATGGTTCTAAGTGTGAGTGGGGTCCCTGACTGAACCCAAGGAGGGTGGGGTGAGGGGAAGAGGAGGAAGGTTTTTCACGTTCCCGCCCCCCTCCGCTCCCCCCACTGTTCACCGATTGGCGGGTTGGTGTTGGGTCAGAAGATCATTCTTGGTCCCATTTGGTGATGTACAGCGTGGGGTGGTTTCGCTGTAGGGCGGGATGAATGGTGTTTGTGGGGGGTTGGTAACTTCAACATCTATAACATTCTATTTCGTTTCTTGAGACATAAGGAAACATTTATAAGCGTAATAAAACATATTATAAACATGCAACAAACATGCATACAGTAAGTAATTGATACCCGGGGGAGGTCTATAGTCGGGGTGGGGCCCCGATCCGAGGTGGACCTATGCGTTCCTATGGTTATGTGTTTACCTCCGTATGTACTGTCTTAGCAGTCTTAACGTTTGGGTCGGAGTCCTTGGGTCGCGACATTTTGATCTGTTGAGAGTGGGTTACTTTGGTCAAAAGTTTCAGTCAGGTCAATTCGGGCGTACGGTCCCCTATATATTGTCTAATACACAGGCTAAGTCTAGGTGGGGGGTTGTGGATAGAGGGTCACACTTTGGTGGGCCTTTTTGCCCCAAGAAGATGCAGTTTAAAAGATAATCTCCCCCCCCCCCCTCGGAATTGCTGATAAACCCTTGCCCTGGCTCTCCGTGTGGCCCTGTGGACTGTATCGGACCCTCAATTAATTTCGAGGTCTCAAAGTCGGCTGGTCTAGTCCCTTAAGTCAGTTTGTTATGTCATGTTCGCAGCGCCCCATTAATGGGAGTGAGGGTCCGTGGGCCCAGTCTGCAGCCCCTTCTTCTGGCGTCTTGTGTTGAACAGTTATAACTCTACCCCTCTCCCAGTGTTGCAGGCTAATCAGGGTCCTGGCATTGCTGACATCAGTACCAAGGGCGTGGGAATTATGGATGGTCACCAAAGAGTGGAGCTGGTCCAACTACCGCGGGAGCCGCTGCTTCCCGTTCGGTAGTCGAGGGAAGGTAGGCCCCCGCGGGCCCGGCTCTGGGATTGGAGGTCTGGGCAGGAAGTGGGGTGTGTGGCAGACCCCCCGACGGTCTATGCCTTAAGGTAATCTAGGCCTCTGGGGGTAGGTGAGAGGAGAGGGTACGGGGGTCCGCAGGTTGGGGCGTTATTGCACAGGGCAGGGGTAAAGTCTATGGAAGTCCATGTTGGCCCACAGGCCCATTTACCAGTCCCGTACTCTTCTCAGGTGGTACAGTGGAACGAAGTGGAAGCAATACTCATAGGGCCCCACTCGCTCTCCGGGGGGAGGAGAGGATCGTGGTTTTAGGCAGTCTAGTTTCTCGATGAAGCACATTCCGTTGTCGGGTGGGTTTCTTTTTCTTAAGAGGGTGAGGAGATCGAGGTCTTTGCCCCGGTTTCTCAGAAGAAGTTGGACATCTAGCAGCGGAATGCCCAGTGAGTCCACAAACAGTCCTTCCTTACTAGAAGCTTGAAGGGGTGGCCCCACATATATTTGATCCCTTGTTGTTGGAGGGATAGTATGTGGAGTTTGAGGTCCCTTCTTTTTTTGAGCATTGTCGAGATGAGATCTTGGAAGAAGGTTAGGCAGGATTCTTGGTAGCGTGGCGGGTAGTCTCTAGCGAGGGTCATTATCTTCTCCTTTGCTCGGAAAAAGTGGAGTCGAGTGAAGACATATCTCGGGGTGGAGAGGTTGAGACTTGGGGGGGTCGAAGCGCCCTATGAGCCCTGTCCATCTCCAGTTCTTGTGCTGTGAGGTCTGGGGCTATGGCTCTGAAAATGTCTCTGAGGGTGGGAAAAAATTGTTCAGGCATGACAGATTTGGGGAGGCCGCTTATGCGGATGTTGTTCCTTCTGAACCGGTTGTTTAGGTCCTCTAGGCCATCTTCTATCACAAATATTTTCCCATGTAAGTATGCTATGTCTTGGGCTTGTACTGTGGAGTTTGTGTAAAGTTTTGGCCTCGGCCTGATTTGTGCGTGAGGTTAGTGCGTCCATGTCCTCCCTTAAATGCTACTAATAATAGTGGTGCATTATTACAAAGTGCTAGAATGACACTTAACTATAGGCGTTGCTCGTCCTTTGGGGGCTTCAGATGTGGAACTCTTCAGCCCTGTACTCTAAATGTAGGGTAGGGGGCAGAAGGGTGATTATTTACTATTTGTTTATTATAATTTGTTGTACTCAAAGCAGCTGCCTGATATAAAAAGAAAGATCACTAGAATATTGTTCCGCACAGCAACTGTCGGAAGGGAGTGTTTGGGAACAGAACTTTGCTGCACACCCCCACTATTGATAGGTAGAATGTAATATTTGCATTGAATACCTCTCTGTTAGAGTTGGGGTTTTCTTGTTTTGCCCCAAGTATTTCTAGAACCTAACAACATCCTGGCTTTAACAAACGTAGTGGAGTTTTTAACTAAACTGTGAATTCACTAGTCAAATAAAAAAAAAAAATATCCTGCTACATATGATGTGATAATATTTTTACGTCCTATGTAGCATGATAAAGGGTTGTACAGTATATGTGTTATATAATCCTATGTAAGGACCTACAGGTCGGAAACGCCTAAGGTAAGGATATTCCGTTTTTGTTTCCCCCTCTGATGTTTCATTTTCTTGGGGGCTATTAAACAGTCTATTTGAGTTACACCTCTGGTAGCAAAGGGGTTAAACTCTGTATGTGCAGTGTTGCAGTGACTCATACAGACTCCAGATGTTATGACCACTTTTTTATTTTATTTTTTTATAGTGGAACTAATGTATAATAATACTCAAAGGATTTCTATACAATTATTTTTAAAACCAGCAGATTGTTCAAGCTCTATATCTAATATTGGTGCTAACTGTTGCTATGATTTTACTTCTGTATTATAGTGTATTCAGGAATGGATCTATTTGGACGAATCTTCAACACTGTTAGTGCAGTGAGCAACCTGTTTACAAACCCATACCGAGTACGTGAGGTACCTCTGACAGAGTATGTTCGCTTTGTCCGTGTCAGAGAAAATGGACGGGTTTTGCTATACAGGACAACAAAAACGTGGGACTGTCTCCTGGTTAGTGCAAACACTACACAGCATGCCTACCGGTTAGTATCTTCTGTACAGGCTTATAAAAATTGGAAAAAAATAATCGATCCTTGATGTGTTTTTCATGAGCAATCTTGCAAATAAGCTTCCTCCTGTGTCTTTTAGATAATTTTCCTCCATCAATAGAATTGGTAACATGTCACCATTTATAATAATGCAAGTTCACATTTTCACAGTTTTAACAAATCATTGACATATGCCCATGATTCCTCTTGTACCTGAAAGTGTCAACTTAAAGGCACACCATAGGCACCAAAACCACTTTAGCTTAATGAAGCAGTTCTGATGTATAGATCATGTCCCTGCAGTCTCACTGTGCACTTCTCTGCCATTTAGGAGTTAAATCACTTTGTTTATACAGCCCTAGTCAGACCTCCATGCATGATATTTGAACAGCTTTCCTAAACATTTCATGAAAAGAAAGATTTAATATTTAAACTCCATCTATTGCACAGTCTGTTGAAATTAGAATTTCTTATCTTGTGCTCTGTTAATAGAGTTGCAGGACCTGCAGAAGCCTCCTCTGTGTGATTAAAGTTCAATTTACTGAGCAGTAAATAAGAACTTCTAAAGCAAGTTAACATCTGATGGAAAATGAAACCATTTTTCATGCAGGCTGTGTGGGGCACAGCCAGGGGAGGTGTGACTAGAGCTGCATAAACAGAAACAAAATGGATTTAACTCCTAAATGGCAGAGAATCGAGCAGTTAGACTGTATGGATATGATCTGTACACCTAAACTGCTTCATTGCTTAAAAAAATTTTTAAGCAAGCAAAAGGCATATGGGATGGGGTGGGGGTGATAACAAAAGAGAATGAGTACAAGATATTGTGAGATTGTCTTTGTTTTTATATGTTATCTGGATTTGTACTTTTGCAGCCTGTTCCAGCTGGATTCTGAGACTGCGGCTCTTCAGCAATTCCAAGAGTTTGCAGACAAACTTCGTCCATTCTATGAGAGTGTCAGACAGGGACTTAATTTGGACACCTTGCAACAGCTAACAGACTGCATACGCAGCCACCCAAACTGGTCCCTGGCACATGTAGCAGTTGAAATTGGTCTGCGAGAGAGCTTTAGACACAATTACATTCTTAGGTATGAGCTGAAAATGTACGCTATATATATAAAATTGGACACTATTCCTTGCACTCACGTAATCCTTATAAATGCCGGGTGCATAATCCAACTGGCAGATGTAGACAAAATAAACAAAAGTGAAGGCTGCACTCCTCGGTCTTCTTAAAAAATGCTTTATTAAATATGCATAAAAAGAAACAGTTGATCGACGTTTCAGCCCCAATCCGGGCTTTCCTCAGGATCAAAAATAACAACAAAGTATACATAACGATTAATACAGCTTATATATAATATGTGTAATAAGAATACTAACCTCAGCTGATGTGCTCGCCCGCTGGCGTTCCATCGATCACTATGCGCATGCGCGAGGATGACCAATCAGAGTCCGCTCACTTGGAGCATGTGACTCTAGTCTCCGCCCCCAAAACCCGGGCGGCAGCAAGAGCATAGCAAATACCGCACTCCTTGACAGTAATGCCTCTGCCAACCTATCGCTGCACATCCTGAGCACATGCGTAGGGCTGTGGAAGGAATACTTTGTAAAAATAAATGATTTTGTTGCGCCAATACAATAGATGGGTGCCGGATGGTCCGCACATCTTCCGAGGTGCACTGTAGAGAAACAATGTAAATAAAAGATTAAAAACAAACAGTTCTTTCATATCTGGTTACAAAATAACTAACTATACCGGCTGTTGGTATCTACTTGATATTAAATTGTTATTATTAATCAATATAGTGATTATACTTGCAAAAAAGTATAAAAGCATACAATTTATAGTGCTGTGAAGGCATAAGCTATAAAGTGAACTAGTGCATTGACGGAAATATCTTTTAAATTGTGCAAATTCATATATAGCAAATATATTGTCATGATGTTAGTGAAATTAATCAACCTATTAATTGGCCAATAGTACTACAACAATATAAGAATAGTGTAGTAAGTTCTAATTAAATATATATAATAAAGTGCAAAGAGATAAAGTCTCAGTCTTGTCAACGTAGTTGAGACCGCAGGGGCATGTCAATTTATAAACCACAAATTGTGTTTTGCATGTAATGGTGTGTCGAATCTCATACACCATTTGTGGTTTATAAATTGACATGCCCCAGCGGTCTCAACTACGTTGGCAAGACTGAGACCCCGGTGTGTGACAGAATACGGGACATCGTTCGAGCATTAGGTTAGCCTATCGAGATGGAGAAACCGATAAGCCAGTAGCTAAACATTTTTTGAATGCACAGCACCCTCTATCTTCACTGAAGTTCACAGCCATTGACCACGTACCGCAATCCAGACGTGGTGGGGATCGAGGCCATATTCTACTCAATAGAGAGGCCTACTGGATCTATGAATTAAAAACTGTGGCCCCAGGAGGGCTTAATGAAAATGTATTATTTAATTTATTTTTGTAATATTATTCCCCAGCGAGTGATGAAATATTGTTCTGTTTCTCTAACCTAGTATTTTTAATTTCTACTTGAATTTTCTGGATTTTTTCCAGATTCTATAGTTAGTAGTTCTATTAATGTAACTATACTGTAGCCGACTTGATGCAATATAATAGAAGTGCATAAATTATGAAATTTGCACATATATATACATTTTTAACCCCTTAAGGACACACGACATGTGTGACATGTCATGATTCCCTTTTATTCCAGAAGTTTGGTCCTTAAGGGGTTAATATTAGTGCACAAACAATATTATTAATTATATTGATTTACTTATAAATGATAGTTAGCACTATTTGCACTGTCACTTTATTTCCACAACATTTGCACTTTATCTCTTTGCACTTTATTATATATATTTAATTAGAACTTACTACACTATTCTTATATTGTTGTAGTACTATTGGCCAATTAATAGGTTGATTAATTTCACTAACATCATGACAATATATTTGCTATATATGAATTTGCACAATTTAAAAGATATTTCCGTCAATGCACTAGTTCACTTTATAGCTTATGCCTTCACAGCACTATAAATTGTATGCTTTTATACTTTTTTGCAAGTATAATCACTATATTGATTAATAATAATTTAATATCAAGTAGATACCAACAGCCGGTATAGTTAGTTATTTTGTAACCAGATATGAAAGAACTGTTTGTTTTTAATTTTTTATTTACATTGTTTCTCTACAGTGCACCTCGGAAGATGTGCGGACCATCCGGCACCCATCTATTGTATTGGCGCAACAAAATCATTTATTTTTACAAAGTATTCCTTCCACAGCCCTACGCATGCGCTCAGGATGTGCAGCGATAGGTTGGCAGAGGCATTACTGTCAAGGGGCACGGTATTTGCTATGCTCTTGCTGCCCCCCGGGTTGTGGGGGGCGGAGACTAGAGCCACATGCTCCAAGTGAGCGGACTCTAATTGGTCATCCTCGCGCATGCGCATAGCGATCGATGGGACGCTGGCGGGCGAGCACATCAGCTGAGGTTAGTATTCTTATTACACATATGATATATAAGCTGTATTAATCGTTATGTATACTTTGTTGTTATTTTTGATCCTGAGGAAAGCCCGGATTGGGGCTGAAACGTCGATCAACTTTTTCTTTTTATGCATATTTAATAAAGCATTTTTTAAGAAGACCGAGGAGTGCAGCCTTCACTTTTGTTTATTATATATATATATATATATATATATATATATAAAAAAAAAATTTAAGTCATATATTTTGTATATAGACAGTCACCCATATTTAATTTCTTCACTCTCACCCTTATTTATACAGTGGATTTTTTTCTGTTTTGTCTTTTATTTTTAATCTACCTTTACAAGAATTCCAAAATAACATAAACTGAATATTTTACCAATATTTGTAAAATAAAAGATCGCACCTTACTGTCCCCAGCACTTTTTACTAAACAGTGATCTCTAGGTTGGCCTAAGTTGATGTTGATAATATGTAGTTGCAGCCAAGATGAACATCGTTCCTCTGCCCCAGGAAGACTTTTTTTCTCTTACAAACCATTTTTAAATGGTACTTTCAACCATTTATCCCTATTGCAGGCTGTACAAGCTTGTCAAGTCATGGTCTAAGTAATGATGCATACATTCATTGTGTAGTCTTCTGATTATATAGGGAAATATCAGTAAATATAACTTCATTATAAAGATCATCCATATTTATGTAAATCACAATGATTGTTTATGGCCTGCTAAAGCAAACCATTCCTCACTGTTTTTCTAAACGAGCCCCAATGGAAACAGACAGCAAGTACAGTAAGTAAGTGGAGTTGATGTGGTGTCCATCCCCCTTCCAGCTGTATCCTGTGCCAGAACTACCATCACTAGCACATTGGTTGCCTAATGTAGTTTAGAGTGAGCTGCCAGTGAAGACTAAGGAAACCATGCAATGAGAAACTCTGTTGTAAAGAATAGCCATAATGAAAATTAGAAGACCTCTCACTTGGTTCAATGTTTGATGGGAAGTGATCAAACTGCCTCTAATTGCTCATATCTATATGTATATGTTTCCTTTTGTAAATAGGAGTGTAAACAGCACAGAGTGTGATAAAGGATGCACACCTCTGCATTTGGCCTGCAGAAAGGGGGATGTTGCGTGTGTGAAGGAGCTGATAGAAGAGTGCCAGGCCCGGCAAGACATTGCAGATACCGACGGAGATACTGTTTATCATTATGCAGCTTCTCAGAATAACCCTCGTATCGTTGAGGTGCGGGTATTTACGTTTGCAACTCTTGTGATTTTACTGCTTTTTGTATAGTGCTCTGCACTCCTGCCTTAAATTTGTATCATACTTTGTTATTTTTTCCCCAAGTTACACCTCCATACTTTAGCAATATTTTTCCCTTTTTGTCCCTGTTGGTTTGTATTGTATATCCTGCAGAGTGACTTCTCTGTGCTCTGTTGCTTGATAGATTATAAGCTTGTTTGTGCTTTCTATAACTGTAAAGCGCTATATAAAAATGAGTTTCCATCGATTTAACACTCCTTTCTCTTATCTAGCTCCTGTGCTCTGTTCGGTCTGTGGGTGTTAACCATCTCAATAACATGAAGGAGACTCCTTTGCACATTGCCTGCCGATTGGGAAAAGTGGAGACTGTTCAGGCTCTTCTTCGCTCCCAAGCTTCCTGTGACATTTTAGGGGAGGAAGGATACCCAATCCATACAGCTATGAAATACACACATAAAGGGTGAGATTAAATCAGTTATTGGTCCACACAAAAAATGGAAACTATTTTTTTCCTGTATTTTTTATACTTGATGAACTCTGATACTGTAACCTCATGAACGTAGGATCTAGTTTGGAAAAAAAATAAAAAATTCATGATTTAAAATATTTCAAGTACTGTTGATCAAGAGCATATTTTTACAGTAGTTTATCAAGCTATCCATGAACATATCTCAGGACACAGGATCATTTCATCGGAGCACAAGACATCTGTAGAAGGACTTGTAAACACATACAGCTGATCGCTTGCGTTACCAAACCCTTTATTTCACCAGCTTCATCTCTAACGTTATTCCTGGAGAATTTAGGGAAGAATATAATCCTCCTTGGTTTAAGGGTTTTTCTATTTTAGAACAAATGAAGGAGTAGAAAGATATTTTCCAAATGTGGGAAGAATTTGTGCATTATCTTTCAAGATCCTCTGGAAATTATGGTAACTTATGATTATTTTAGCTCTGCAGTGTTTTAGCTCTTCCCTCTCAAGTGAGTGTGTACTCGAATTAGTTCAGTCTAATAATCACTTTAATCACTACTTTTTGTTTACAAGCGGTTTGACCACAACTGAGGGTCTCTGTGGCACCTTTGGCTCAGTCCATGCTATGCAGTAGTTACACTTTTATATTCGAATATCAAATTTTCCCATATTTGAATTATATTTATAGGCATTATTAATACGGCAAGCTACAGGTGTCTCATGCTGATTTGGTTTTGGTCAGATTGCTTAAAAACGTATTGACCCAGATCTGGTGGATGGTCCCACAGCCATCTAACATCATGACAACAGCATGTAGTGGATATGGTGCTTAGATAGATTGTAAACCTACAGGGTAAACTAATTTCTCTATTTTTTGTTCAGCATCTGTGTGTTGCACAGAGGTACTGTAAAAGACTCCCCCTACACACACACTCAGAAGGTAAAGCAAGTTGAGAGGTTTAGAATACTATATGGGCATATGTGCAGGCTGTAATAGCAGTTTGTCGTGCTCTATAAAATACTACTGGCAGTACTACTCCAGCCAGGTAACTACTGTATTTGGACATTATGGTCTCAGTCAAAACATTTCCAAATAATGCCAGCACAATTCTTAAAGGAACACTATAGGGTCAGGAACACAAACATGTATTCCTAACCCTATAGTGCAAAACCCACCACTAAGGTAGCTTGCTCCCCCCTTAGCTCCCTTAAAAGTTAATAAAAATTACTTCCAGCGCCACGTGGGAGCGCTAGCCCAGCCCCCTTGTTGACATGATCAGAAATGCAAATTTTTAGCCAATCGACTAAAATCGGCAAGGGGGCGGGGCCAAATGCCATTTTGGACAATCAGCACCTCCTCATAGAGATGCATTGAATCAGTGCATCTCTATGAGGAAAATTCAGCGTCCCCATGTTGAGCGTGGAGACGCTGAACGACACTGCTGCCTACTGTGAAGCACTGCCCCAGGAAGCACCTCCAGTGGCCACTTGGAGGTTTCCCTAGGGGCAATGTAAACACTGCCTTTTCTGTAAAAAGGCAGTGTTTGCATGAAAATGCCTGCATATAATGATTATACTCACCAGAACAACTACATTAAGTTGTAGTTGTTCTGGTGACTGTAGTGTTCCTTTAACTTAAGCGTCCTGTTATGTACTTGGTAAATGTCACAGAACTCGTGAGATTAACAGTGTAATCCAGGAGCAAGACCACATCAAATAACTGTGATTGAACCTTTCATATTTTTTAAATCTGGCATGGCAAATTTCATTGTTAAGGGCATTTGCTAGATTTCACACATGCCTTATATCCTTTTTTTTGATTAAAATTGTAAAATTTTTCATAATTTTTAGATGTGTGGAATGCATCCTGGATGTCCGTGCTAGTCAGGTCAATGCTGAAGACCCACGTTATAAAGCAACCCCTTTGCATTGGGCAAAGACAGCAGAGGTAAGTGGGTGTGTAGAATACGTGCTCCAACTCACAGATGATGCCCTTGCCAATGTAATTTTTTTTTCTTATCAACATGACTATCAGGAAAAACAGTTAAAGGGACACTATAGTCACCCAGACCATTTCAGCTCAATGAAGTGGTCTGGGTGCCAGGTCCCTCAGGTTTTAACCCTTCAGATGCAAACATAGCAGTTTCAGAGAAACTGCTATCTTTACATTTGGGGTTAAGCCAGCCTCTAGTGGCTGTCTTCCAGCCAGCCACTAGAGGCGCATCTGCGACGCTGGAGGCATGCGCATTCGGCTCTGCTGACGTCGGCGGGGGAGGAGAGGTCACCAGCGCCAAGGGAACCCAGTGCTGGATTAAGGTAACCTGCTGAAGGGGTTTTAACCCTTTGTTAATTATTTGTTAACAAGAATTTGTTAATTATATGGATTCAGAGAGAGAATATGAAAAGTCTTGGGAAGTGGCATTACTCCTTAAACACTGGTCTATAATCTCCTCTATCTTAAAGTAATATGTTTACAATGAAAAAAAACACAGTATTTTCTTATATAGTTTTTAGAAGAGACAAAGGTACAGTTACTAATTCTTTACCGTTTTTTCCCCCTCTCGATTCAGCTTAACGTAACACAAATGTGCATGACTTCGCTGTACCTGTATAGGGGAGGATGTTACTTATTTATTATTTAGGCATCATTATCCAGAAAATGAAAAATGTTTAGATCCTTGACCCTTCTTATTATGTTAAAGTTTTTTATAGGTATTTGTAAAGTTAACTTAAAATAAAAATGTTGGCAGAATATAAAAACAGAGTTAAGGGAAGAAATATTTCTTTACTTTTCTAGATGGTAATGAATTTGTATATAGAAATGATCAGATGATACATACTACATAGTTTTCCTAGCCATAAACCTTTTGGTTGGTCACAGGGCCGTTGCAAGGATTTTTGGGTACATAGACGAAGATGCATTTTTCTGCCTCCCCACCCCCAAATAATATTTTCAACTGTGTGCCTCTTAACCTCCATTTTCTGTTTCTTATCCCCTCTTTTAAATGTCTTACCGCCTTTAGTGTATCTTATCTTCTGTTTTTCCCCATTGTGTGTCTTACAACTCACTTGTGTATCTCTTACAATCCCCCTTGTGTAGCACTCTTACATCCTCCCACATTTTTTGTGTCTTACTCCTCCCAGCCCCTTTGTGTCTTTTGCTCTTCCCAGCTCCTTTATGTGTGTCTCTTTCACCCCCAGCCCATCTGTTTCCCCCCCAGCCCATCTGTGTGTCTCTTTTTCCCCTTCTCAAGCCCCGCTGTGTGTTTCTTTCACATCCAGCCCCTCTCCCCTCCTTGTCCCTCAGTGGTCCCCTCCGTTCCCTGTCCCTTAGTGTTCCTCTCCTCTACCCCCTCCTTTCCCTGTCCCTTGGTGTTTCTCTCCCCTCCTTACCCTGTCCCTTGGTGCACTCCCCACCCCCTTAGTGGTCCCCTCCCCTTCTGGGTCTGCCTTCTACCTCGCTTGTAGTGCGGCCGAGCGGAGCAGATCCCCGTACTGGAGCTCCAGTTTTTTGTACCCGGCTGGACTGACAGGAAGTGCTCTGTACGTGAGCAACTCCTGTCAGTCCAGCTGGGTACAGGAAACAGAAGCTCCTGTACTGCGCTCCGCTCTGCCACGCTACACTCAGTGGTGTATACATACTGACAGTCACACACATTCAATGAAAAAACACAGACGACACTGACAGACACAGACTCACTGATCTGACACACACTCATTCATTGACAGACACACACACACGCGCACAATGACAGACACACCCCAACAGACACTCATTGACAGTCGCACACAGACTCAATGACATAGTCTCACTGATTTGACAGACCCTAACAAACACACACACTGACACACACTCATACACTCACATGCACACACACTCATATACTCACATGCATGCACATACACTCACAAACACACACACTCATATACTCATGCACACACACTCATACACACTCACTAATTATTAATATTTTTATAATTAAATTTTTTCCACCCAGCCTCCCTACCTGGAGAGCTGGGTGGATCTGTCCCTGGGGTCCAGTGGGGCTGCTGGGAGGCGTGCGGCTGTGTTTGGAACCGAGGTGGCGAGCTGTGATCTCCCTGCTCTGCTCTCTCGCGCCTCGCGGGCTATCTACAGATGCCGGGAGGTGGAATACGATGTCATATTCCGGCTTCCCGCGGCATCAGCAAAGGGCGCGAGGGAGCAGAGCAGGGAAATCAGAGCTCCCTCGCCGCCTCGGATTCAAACACAGCCACATGCTGCACCGGGGTCCATAACGTAGCCTGGTAGGAGGGAATGCTTCCCTCCTGCCAGTCACTAGAATCTTGCGCCCCCGTTGCCGGTGCGCCCTAAGGCCGCCTGTGCCGCCTTATGGACTCGCCAGCCCTGGTTGGTCAAGATGTAGGCAAGAGGGGAATTCATACAGATATTCCTTCTTACATTGCTGTAAAAATTCCCAAATTTAAAACTAAGCTGCATTTTATTACTTATAACCCAGGTTAAAGTATATTAGATATGTGTAGACTTTACTGCTACCTATTTTACTGTGTTGTGGAATTCTTCACAAATTTTTATTTTTTAAAAATAATTAATGGAACCTTGGCTTTGGATCACTTATAAATCCTTAATGATTAGTGCCACCTACGTTGATAAGTTAAAACTGATGATCGTGGTCAAATTCAATGGGTTACATTAACCGAAAAACAGTGGGTTTTTTTTGTTTGTTTTTTAAGGGACACTCCAGGCACCCAGACCACTTCTGCCCATTAGAGTGGTCTGGGTGCCAACTCCCACTACCCTTAACCCTGCAAGTGTAATTATTGCAGTTTTTATAAACTGCAATAAATACCTTGCAGGGTTAACTCCACCTCTAGTGGCTGTCTACTAGACTGCCACTAGAGGGTCCTTTCTGCTCTATAGCACAGAAAACCTGTGCTAGAGCGTCGCTGGACGTCCTCACGCTATGTAAGGACCTCCAGCGTAGCTCAATTCCCCATAGGAAAGCATTGAAAAGCATTTTCAATGCTTTCCTATGGGAGCTCTAATGCGCATGCACATTAGGTCTCCCCGGCCGGTGGGCGGGGATCAGTCTCGCCCACCGGGCGGCGTAAAGACTGGGAGGTGCGGCGGCGAGAAGAAACCACTGCCGAGGGACATTGGCGGGGTCTCAGGTAAGTGACCTGAAGGGGTTTTCACCCCTTCAGCAACCGGGGATGGGGGGTGGGAAGCAGAGGGGACCTGCAGTGCCAGGAAAACGGATTGTTTTCCTGGCACTGGAGTTTCCCTTTAATCAGGGCTTTGACTCCAACTCAGACAGGGCCAGATTAAAAACCAGAAACGACGTCAGCACGATGGTGGAACGCACGTTGCGTTCCAATTCCAGATAGCCGGAACCCGGAAGTAAATTGACACCGGGTGAAAACCGGAAGCGGAAGAACAATGGTGGAACGCAAATTGCGTTTCAACTACATGAAAACGGAACCCAAAAGTGAAATACGACCGGGAATGAGGAACCCGGAAATTAAGGACTTGGGAACCATTTAAAACAAGCAAGAAGGAGAAGAGACACAATCAACCGACTGAGGAAGCCCATTTAAGGGCGAAACGCGTTTTGGACATTCATTTGGACATTTGTACCTGGTATTTATTTCTATTTTATAACAATAATTTTTACTATACTTTTTTTAACTAATATGTATTAGGGATTACCAATAAAGTCATATTATCTATGAGATCTTGGCTGTGGTACCCTATATATACACAATTTAATATTGGGAGCACTGGAAAACCAATACTACTTTAAAGAGTGGAAGAAACCAGGTTTCCAGCAGAACTGAGAGCAAAAGAAAGGATTGGGCATCCTGGAATTGCCCACAAGTGCTTACCATCTGAGTCATATGCGGTTTATGACTCCTGCCTTGTGAGTGATACCATATACGCCTTTCTATAAGACCATATTTGTTATAGCTATTTGTGTTCTGTATTTATATTATTGCAGATATCTTCTGAACGTGTACACAAGAAGCTCCACCTTATGTATGTATGTTTTTCTATGTATCTTGTAGAGGTGGTTTAGGGGATACCACTCAAGGTGTTTGAGCTTCACTTGAGATCTTGTTAAACTCCATATTGTGCACTGATCTATAGGGCCAGATTAAAGGCCCAGTGGGCCTGGTGCTGACAATTATGATGGGCCAAATTACAAAATCTTATCGACCAAATACCCTAAAACAGTCCTACCTTCCAAGCGGCATGTATCTGATGGAGATGGTGCTGGAGGGAAACTCATAGAATGCAGCTATGAGAAAACCCATGCCCTATGCTAATCTCACGATTTCATCTTTCAAGTAAATCCATACCCACTAACAGCAGTGTCAAGTACAGGAAGTCTATGGACGGGGTAAAAGGGTGGGCCACTGACGCAAATCACATAACCAGAACTGCCGAAAGGGGTGAACACACCTAAAGAGGGGGCATGTCTGTATCCCCATGTCTCCTAGTGTCCCCATGTCACTAGGACACTAGGGGACATTGAGAGACACTGGGAGACTTGGGAACACAGACACTAGGGACACTGGCACACTATGGACACTGAGAGACACCAGGGACACTAGGAGACATGGGGACATGGAGATACTAGGGACACAGGCTGGGAGACACGGGGACACTGGGAGTGCCCCATGTCTCCCAGGTTTCAGTCGTTCAGTGTCCCCATGTTGTCCAGTGTCCCCTAGTGTTTGTATCCCCATGTCTCCCAGTGTCCTTTAGAGTCTGTCTCACAGTGTCCCCATGTCACAAGGACTCTAGGGGACACTTAGAGACATTGGGACACTTAGAGACATGGGGACACTGAGATACATGGGGACACTGGCTGGGAGACATGGGGACACTGAGGGACTATGGGCCACTGTGTCCCTAGTGTCTCAGGGTCCCCATGTCTCCCAATGTCTCGGTGTCCCCAAGTCTCACAGTTTCCCCTAGTGACTGTGTCCCCAAGTCTCCAATTGCCACCCTAGTGTCTTGGTGACGCTGAGACACTAGGGGGCAATTGGAGTCCTGGGGACATAGGAACACTTGGTGACAATGAGTGTCCCTATGTCTCTGTGCCCCCTAGTGTCTGTGTCCCCATGTCTCCCTAAAGCCTTTCCCCTTATCCCTCACTTACCTGAGCTGTTGGCTGTCTCTGCAGGCTCAGAGCTGCTGTCTGGACTGTATGTGCAGAGCTGCTCCCCCACGGATCAGTGAGTCAAGAGAGGCAGGGTGGGAGATGCTGTAACTTCTTATCCCTGCCTCTCTCCACACACACATAGCGACCCCTACTGGCCGGCGTTGGTATTGCAGAATAATCTCTGTTTATTCTGAGACTGACATTTGTATTGCCGGTATTACTGCAATACCAGCACCGACTAGACAGCCTCAAATACCTGAGAAATACCTGGCAACCCTAAGAGTAGTATGTAAAAAATAAATAAAAAATCAATGGGCTTGGGCCTGGAGCTACAAGCCCTTATGTTAATCCGTTAATCCGGCCCTGAACTCACTCTTCAGTTTATGGTTCCTCCGACTCATTATATTTTTATTTATATATATATATATATATATATATATATGTATGTATGTGCTGGATTTCAGATGGAATCCTCCATTCATAGTGAGTAGTTTCCTGATCTTGACATCCATGGTGACCAGTTGTTCTCTTGGCCAGCTTATTATTCCAGCTGGGTACCTAATGATCAGTAGGGCATGTGTGTTGATGGCTTGGATCTTGTTCTTGCCATTGAGCTGGGACTTCAGGAGCTGTCTGACTATTTGGAGGTACTTGGATGTTGCTATCCTCCTTGCCTCTTCCTCATTGGTGCAAAGCGTCTGTGGTATAGAGATATATATATATATATATACACGCAATGTGTTCAACCTTCTAATAATGCTTTATCACATCCAACTAAATACAATTTATGGATTGCTTATCATTACTGTTATCACTCGACTGAGTACTCTTAGAATTCACAGTTTTCTTTCTTTTTTTTCTTTTTTTTTTATTCTTTATTTGTTATTTTCCATGCTTGTACAGGAAAAGCATTTCAGGCATTTCTTGGGTTTTCAATTTTCACGTATAAAGCGGTTACACATTTTTATATAACATTTGTGGTTTGTTTCAAGTTGTACAGTGAAATGCTTGTGATGAGCACCTTTGTGTTGTGGTCATGTTTGGGGGCAAGCCCAGGTCTGTCTGAGTGGTGGTATGCTAGTGATTGGTTTGTGCTGCGTTCCCGGGGTACTACAATCGTGTGGTGTGGTGTACGCTCCTTTGTGGTGCAGGCGGATGCCGTGTTGCTGAGGCGCCTGTTCTCGTCACGGTTTTCTTTTTTTACATAAATGAGAACTAGCAGATGACTTTTATACATTTCACAAGAGCTAGCAGTTTGTGGTATTATATCATTCATATGTAAACATAGCTGACTAGAGAGATACTCACATGCCATCTATTGGCAAATAAAGTAAACTACACACTAATGTTTTGTTTGTTTACGTTTAAACTCTGACCATCTTGTTAATCGTATAATAAAATGACAAATAACCGGATACAATAGGTAAAACATAATATATAATGTCACATGAAATGGGACTATATGTATGGTAGGCAATATTTGCATAAATAAATGAGACCACGCAGTTAATGTTTAATTACTTTTCAATGGGCTTGGTTGTGGTGTTTATTCAAAGCTTAATGGGCTTATAACCATAATTGCATAACCATATAACACAAACTTTAACCTTTTAAAACTTTTAACTCTATTAACCACTGCATTGCTAGATGACCTGACCACCTTTTATTTAAAACCATTTAGCACAATATGCTTCCTCAGAATTTGACCCTGAGGATGATTTTATGCCCCTATGCTTTATAACACGACAACAATACAATTAAATAAAATTAAATGGAGGGAGGGCATGGTCCATCTGCACCGCTCCTGCTTTAGTACACTCTGACAGGATTAAACTTGGGCTGCTTCTTTTTATACTGTCCCAGTTTCCCGCTCTTTTACTGCTTGCGACCTTCCTCAAATTCAGACCCCAGACAAGGCAGAGTAACTCCTTCATTGCCACCATACATATATGCCACACTGCTTAGTGCCTGTGGCTTTATTTGTTGAATTCTGAATTTGGCCTAGGCCCAAATTGTAAACGTACGAGTCTGGAGACCTCGCCTAGGTCCACAACATGCATATTATTTTGGGGGCCAACTTATATGCCGGAATATATAATACTTTTAGTCAGACTTTGTAATTGTTGTCCAAATCCAGTACCCCAATAATTGCATCTGACTTGTGACACTAGTTTAAATAAAACACTGTTTTTATTAGAGTAACTCTTCTATCCTGGTCTCCATTCCTTTAAACCTAAAATAAAACAACTTCTCATTGGGCACATTCACATGAACACCTGCCTGCCCTTGTGTAACACCTCCTTGGTTGAACATTTATGTAGACTGTTATTTGAATCTGTTTGATAACATTATCTAGGAGTATAAAATAAATCATCATCTAAAATAACAATTTTGACTGTATAGTGATCGAACCAAGCACTAATAGTAATAAAATATTTTACATATGGTTGGGGTATGTTTAGCTTTCTTTCATTTTCAAATATGTTGTCTATATTTATCAAAATTAATAGCATTCATCATTGCTCATTTCTAATCCTACAGATGGCTGTACTTTTAATTCAGCGTGGTTGTGATGTGAATTATGCCAGTGGGACATCAGAGACACCTCTTCATATTATGGTGAAGAGAGACAGGTTTGAGTGTGCTATGGTACTTCTGACAAATGGTGCGGATCCAAATACCAAGGGGGAACATGGTAATACACCGCTGCATCTGGCCATGCAGGTAAGGCAAGCTCTGAATTTTCAATCTCTAAAATTCGCTATGCACTGTACATCCAGTTTTCTAAACTATAAGTAATGGTGTCAGAAACTCTACTGAGCTATTTTAAAATGTAAGGATTATTATACAACCTAGCAAAGTGATTGGCTAATGGTTCTGAAGATCAGTGCTATTTGTTCTATTCAGAACATGTCTAAAGCATGTTTATTCTTGAAAATCCATCTAGAAAACAATCATGCTTGCACTTACAGTTGCAAGAAAAAGTATGTGAACCCTTTGGAATGATATGGATTTCTGCACAAATTGGTCATAAAATGTGATCTGATCATCATCTAAGTCACAACAATAGACAATCACAGTCTGCTTAAACTAATAACACACAAAGAATGAAATGTTGCCATGTTTTTATTGAACACACCATGTAAACATTCACAGTGCAGGTGGAAAAAGTATGTGAACCCCTAGACTAATGACATCTCCAAGAGCTAATTGGAGTGAGATGTCAGCCAACTGGAGTCCAATCAATGAGATGAGATTGGAGGTGTTGGTTACAGCTGCCCTATAAAAAACACACACCAGTTCTGGGTTTGCTTTTCACAAGAAGCATTGCCTGATGTGAATGATGCCTCGCACAAAAGAGCTCTCAGAAGACCTACGATTAAGAATTGTTGACTTGCATAAAGCTGGAAAGGGTTATAAAAGTATCTCCAAAAGCCTTGCTGTTCATCAGTTCACGGTAAGACAAATTGTCTATGAATGGAGAAAGTTCAGCACTGCTGCTACTCTCCCTAGGAGTGGCCGTCCTGTAAAGATGACTGCAAGAGCACAGCGCAGACTGCTCAATGAGGTGAAGAAGAATCCTAGAGTGTCAGCTAAAGACTTACAAAAGTCACTGGCAAATGCTAACATCCCTGTTAGCGAATCTACAATACGTAAAACACTAAACAAGAATGGATTTCATGGGAGGATACCACAGAGGAAGCCACTGCTGTCCAAACAAAACATTGCTGCACGTTTACAGTTTGCACAAGAGCACCTGGATGTTCCACAGCAGTACTGGCAAAATATTCTGTGGACAGCTGAAACCAAAGTTGAGTTGTTTTGGCAGAAACACACAACACTATGTGTGATGAAAAAAAGGCACAGCACACCAACATCAAAACCTCATCCCAACTGTGAAGTATGGTGGTGGGGGCATCATGGTTAGGGGCTGCTTTGCTGCGTCAGGGCCTGGACGGATTGCTATCATCGAAGGAAAAATGAATTCCCAAGTTTATCAAGACATTTTGCAGGAGAACTTAAGGCCATCTGTCTACCAGCTGAAGCTCAACAGAAGATGGGTGTTGCAACAGGACAATGACCCAAAGCATAGAAGTAAATCAACAACAGAATGGCTTAAACAGAAAAAAATACGCCTTCTGAAGTGGCCCAGTCAGAGTCCTGACCTCAACCCGATTGAGATGCTGTGGCATGACCTCAAGAAAGCGATTCACACCAGACATCCCAAGAATATTGCTGAACTGAAACAGTTCTGTAAAGAGGAATGGTCAAGAATTACTCCTGACCGTTGTGCACGTCTGATCTGCAACTACAGGAAACGTTTGGTTGAAGTTATTGCTGCCAAAGGAGGTTCAACCAGTTATTAAATCCAAGGGTTCACATACTTTTTCCACCTGCACTGTGAATTTTTACATGGTGTGTTCAATAAAACCATGGCAACATTTCATTCTTTGCGTGTTATTAGTTTAAGCAGACTGTGATTGTCTATTGTTGTAACTTAGATGATGATCAGATCACATTTTATGACCAATTTGTGCAGAAATCCATATCATTCCAAAGGGTTCACATACTTTTTCTTGCAACTGTATATTCACTGACCTTGTAATCCAAGAATTCTGCTTTCTAGTCAATTTAGTAAAAGGGCAAGAAGCATAGAAAGTATGGCTAAATATTACTAGTAATACGATTGGTCGCTGTTACTTTTTCTTATTAAGAGAGTGCATAAGATTTCAAGAAAAATATACTTTTGATCTAGTAGAGATTTCTGATTTTCTTTGACTAAGTTTGGAATAAGTTTCTCCTGATGTGTTCAGTCAGGAAAGGGGAGATTATACAATTTATCTAAAGATAAGATATAAAAATGCATAATATTTCTACAAACTTTGGATTCAAGGCAGGGTTAACCTTAAAGGATCACTCTAGGCACCCAGACCACTTCAGCTTAATGAAGTGGTCTGGGTGCTAGGTCCAGCTAGGGTTAACCCATTTTTTATGAATGGGTTAAGCCTTCCCCTATTCCCTCTAGCGGCTGTCTCATTGATTATGAATGCTTTCCTATGTGACCGGCTGAATGCGCGCGCAGCTCTTGCTGCGCGTGCGCATTCAGCCGACAGGGCGGAACGGAGGAGGATCGGAGGAGGAGAGCTCCCCGCCCAGCGCTAGAAAAAGGTAAGATTTAACCCCTTTCCCCCTTCCAGAGCCGGGCAGGAGGGGGACCCTGAGGGTGGGGGCACCCTCAGGGCACTATCGTGCCAGGAAAACAAGTATGTTTTCCTGACACTATAGTGGTCCTTTAAGGTGACTTTAGGCAGCATCCCAGCTCTCAGAGATTACGCAGGGTCCATGGAACCATCCCTATATGAAGAGTAGTGGTAGGGGCCCCAAAACAGTAACCTGCCTTGGGTACTGTGGGATCTTCATCATTCCAGATATGTTGGGTAATTGCTTGGTGGCATTCATGTGAATGCATTGGTACTCTTATAGCACATCTAATACCCTTTTATGATGTATGATAAGCCGCTACTTTCAAAAGACATATCTAGTTTGAGACAGCGGAGTATTTTTGTGTCTTGTGACACATTCTTTCAAGACACAGCAGTTAACATTAGCAGATTATCTTTGTCTCTTATGTTACATAATTGTACCAAACTCAGACCTAGTCTCTGTTTTAGTACAAGTTTGCAGTTTATAACGTACCACTTATTATAATTTGCTTGTCTGTATGAACACACAAATTTGATGTGGTTATTGTGTATGCTAGTTTCTAGGTTTGAAGTGCACTATTATACTGTTATCAAGCCAAATGTTCCATGACAAATCTTTTCTTTACCACCATGGAACTTAAAAAGGTGTTCTGTGTCATGGACAGATGATCTATAGTCAGTTTGCTGGTATTGGTTCGAACAACATCTTGTGGTAGGCCAGGTTTTGGAGTGGATCAAAGCTTGGTCTCTGTGACATCTTAGTGACAAACCATCCGAGCTGACATAAAGAATAGCCTCTCTAAAACAATTAATTTTCCCAAAACCATTTACCTGGCACCACCTAAACCAGTGTTTTCCCAGATGAATTTAGTTATCCGATTGCTTACAGGTTCTCCATTTCACGTTTTTTCCAGTTCAAGAATAAAATCCATTAGAATAATTATATGTAGGTCTTATGGGCTGTTTGGAACAGTGCTAATGCTTTAGAAGTGGGAAACCCAGGTTCAAATCCCTAACAATGTATGTCTGCCTCATAGATTTTAAGCTAAATAATATCCCCTCTCTATAAATGTAAAGTGCTATGTGCAATATAAATAGTAATACTTTTATTCTTTTGCATTTCTTGCTTGGCTAAAAACACAATTAATAGTTCAATCTGGTCAATCAGTCTGACAGAATTTAACGATTTCAAAGAGTTGTATCTCAGTCACGGTAGAAATGCTCTCCTCTTTGATCATGTGATCTGTTAATTGACCACATGATCAGTTAGTACATTTTATAAATTATCAGTTGCATTTTTAATGTGGAACTTTAAAAAGACCCATTGTTAGGTTAAGAAGTTGTTCAGCTTGTTGTAGGACCTCAAGAAATCTGGAGTGCTTTTTCATCTATTGATGTGTGCTGGACATGTTTCCACATTGAATGGGTGCAGAGACCATCTGTTTTTGCACCTTCAAGGAGTGAGTACATAGATATGAGTGGGTGCTGGTGGGCCTGTCTTGTGACTTACCACAGATGTGCTTGTACTTGGAATCACAGAATCACAAAATAAAACTAAGTAGTGTTGATGCTGACCACTAATAAATACCACAACTTACTAGACAGCTGTCTAGTAATTGGACTGATGTATTGTTTCTGGTTATTGAATAATAAAGGATTGATTTAAACCTCTAGTTACTATTTTATATAACCTTTATCTTTCAGGACGTCTACTTGATTTGATGGGATACATTTTTGAATGGCCAAATTCTAACACATACCATCTTTCCTAACAGAAGGACCATTTAGAGCTCATTAAAGCCCTCATGGTATTTGGAGCAAATGTCGAGCAAGCTAATGACTTTGGGGAGACGCCAGGACTTATGGCTGCAAGAGCAAGCAAAGGTAGTTACCTTCAATTCATTTCTATCTCAGCTAAACTCTTTTTAAGGGCGTTGTTGGGAGTAAAGAGGATTTATATGTTGCCAAATGTACAACTGTTTGTATAGACTTTCACAAAACTAACATGCACTAATCATACTTCTGTTTTTACATAAACAGGTTCATCTCTGCATATGCTGCATTGTTAACCTTAGATCCAACTTTGTACACCCAACATCCTGTAAAATGATACCTTGCAATCACTGTGTCCTATTTTTGCAGCAAATTTAGTAAATATTTGGCATATATAGTTTTCCATGTTAGTAGCAGCTTCTATCTCGAACATTGCATACTCTAAGATCTCCCTTACTCAGCTTCCTTTAAAAATTCCAGGTCTTCTTCACTAATCCGCTTGGTAGTTTCTCTTGCGTATGACATGTTTCTTCCCCTTCCCTGTTTAAAGGGTCCAACCGCAAGGTGCTACTCAGCATGCTTTATAACGTAGGAGCAGAGCGCTGTTTCCCCCCTGATACCCAGCTGTCACCAGCTAACTCCTCCCCTGGCAGAGTACTCCCAGTGAACAGACTTAGCGGCATAGGTAACCACCACTGTCTCTACCTCCTAAGTTAGATCTGACCTTCTTTACTCATCTCACCACAAGGAGCTCAGAATGTGTCTAAATAATGAAAAGAGAAAAGTACTTTCATGTATCTTAAAACTTAATTGCGTTTCCACACAATAAACCAATGTTTTCCTTGTGGCATTAATGCACTATGGAATAAATGTGTAAAAAACAATAACACTAGAGGCTTTGTTTTTATTTATTTGTTATGAACATGCCTGTTCTTATGTCCTTAATATTAGAACGTGCAAATAACGTTTAGAAACAGAGGTCATGGAACACATAATGTTTTTGCAGCATTTACTGTAGGTAATAGAAAAGGAGTATATACTGATATTCTCCCTGCTGTTTCTTTAACTGGTTTTTATTTTGATGTTCAGTAAGATTACAGAATTTAGAACCCTGTATTATATACACAAGAGAGTACAATGCCCTGAGTACATCTCTGGAGGTCACTTTATAGGGATAGATATATCCAGTATCAGAAAAATGGCGCTGCAAAAAATGTTAAGTGCTCTGTTTGTTGGGATACTTAATTTACATGGAAAAAATATATACAGAGTTTAGAAATTATCCTATTATTTGCAGTTACTGCAATCATTTTAGACCTGAGCTCTTCTTGGTGACGATGATACTCCTTCCTGATTTGGATTTCTCCTCTTTTTGCTTCTTCTACTTTTCCAAGCTGGATGTAGTCTTCCTTTGTAAACTTTTTTTACTGCTCATTTCTTTCAGGCATCTTCTCTGTGTTCCTCAGCTTTTGGTTTGTGGACATGTTTTATTTTAGTGTTGTGTGCAAGCATATGGTTTTCCTTATTTTCTGTTTGTTCAGGGATCTGTGTGCATATCAGATGTTTGCTAAATTCAAGAAGTGTAATTTTTTTTTTATAACTTGGTTTTTGGGAGAGTCTGGGGAGGAATATCTTTTTTGGGTTCATCCTTTGAAATTTAGATTCCATATGGACCGAATAAGTATGAGGTAAAGGTTTTAAATGGCATTCCATCAGAAATTGTGATTGCAGATGAACTGGTTACATTGATAGGAAGCAAAAAGATCAATACTAATTTTCTTTGGAGTTTAGGGTCAATCTGTTATGTAGAGTAATGTGGTTATATATTGATTTATTAGAGTGAGAAATAGATGCAACATGATGTGTAGGTTAATATAATGAAATATGAATTGTTGTTTGTTTCTATTAACGGATATGTATTTACATTCCTTAATATGAATGTGAAATCGTGTTCATGTTAATGTGTTTCTAGTTGGTGTTTATTTGTCAAAAACCTCATAGCGTGGTTAAAACGTTATCTTGTCTATCGATTCCAATTAAAGTTTGTGTATCCCTATCTGGAGTGCTCAGATCGTTCTCTTTTCCTTCGGAACGTTTTAAGGGGATAGGCCACCCTGGATCTATTTTGCACCGGTGGGAATACAGGATATAAGCGGACTGAATAGTGTGTAGCCCTACTGTGAAATATATACCTAGTTAGTGTTTAGTGATGAGGTTCAAGTTGGGTGTAAGAGCCTTTGAGAGTGTCTTTGTTTGCAATGACTGTTGAAGTTTTGTTGAATGATTTGTATATCTAACACTCCTATATTCTTCCTGCATTTCTTTCCTTTCTATATGATGCATTTTGGCTGTCCTTATTGTTTTCTCTTCTAAGCTACTATTTTTGGTTTTTGTCTTTTCCTTGCATCAACCAATTTTTTTTGTCTGAGTTCTGCTTGTCATTCAGGTTTCCAGGATATTGTTTACATCTCCACCGCACTTGGCAGCATGATCGCATCTCATGACAGTGTGGATGCCAGAGAGGATGGACTGAGAGTGTGAGTTTTACCTGCGACGGGCACTAGTTACATATCTCAAAGTTGAAACCAAGGGCAAACAAAGCAATATAAACTTTCTTTACTTGCCATCATAGAAATAGTGCTATTGTTATCAAGTCAATAATTATAGCAGACATGAAGAAATAACCCATATATCTACCCTTCAGATCATTAATAAGAAAATGAGACTGTAAAAACCCTTTAACTTCAAAGTATTCCCTTTCTTGTGTATTTGAGCTTTTTAGTTTGAATGTATTTTGTTTTTATCGGAAAATACGCCTCTGCATATCTGCATGGCATAATTACAACTCTTTGACCCATCTCACAGACGGGACCGACTTTTGTGTTTGGACGGTGGTGGTATTCGAGGACTGGTTCTGATTCAGCTACTGATAGCCATAGAGAAGGCAGCAGGACGTCCCATCAGGGAGCTTTTTGACTGGATATCTGGAACCAGCACAGGTGGCATCTTGGCTTTGGCCATAGTACATGGTAAGATTTGGGAAGTGTGGCTGCTAGCAGTACTGTACTAAGATTACAGTAGAAATAACCTCTAAAACTACTTTACATTGATTAGTATTGAATCATCTGTCATCTAATATTGTATCATCAGTCTACTTATTTTGTTCAAACCTCCATAAGGATAGCAAGTTACGCAACTGGTAGGTTGGAAAAAATGTTAATTGGGCATATAGACTGTTTTGATTCATTCTACTGAAAGCTATCTGATTTAAATAATACTCCTATCTTTTAATATGGCAATTGTTTTCTAAAATTAACTGGCAATATTATTTTGTCCGTGAACAAATTCTTAATGTGTAATAATGAAATATACCATGGGCATTAGTAGACACATAATTGTTTGTAGGTAATGGAGACACAAAATGTATGGCTTTGCTCTGTTCTAAGTTAGCTAACATACTCTTTCAGTGGAACACATGCATATTTAAGATTTCTTGCTGATGGATATCCCATTTATGCAGAAAATTTGGTAGAAAGTTAATTTCTCCAGCTTGCGCAAAATAGGTGCACAAGTTTAACCTTTCTCTCATCTGTTTTTTCTGTTGATCCAAAAGAAGGCATTTTTTTTTGCCAATTTTGCAGAAAGCGGGGGAAAAAATCCTTCTCGACCCCAGAATGGCAATCTGGTATCTCCTTGGATCAAGAAGTTTTTACCCCACCTGTTATAAATTATATCCTTGACTATTATGCTTTTGCAATAATTCATCCATTTGCTGTTTATAGACATTTTAACCTTTTATTCCATGTGAGGCAACAGAAGTATTGCCTTTTAAATCACTCTGCATGAGTTTTATTTTGATAAAAGTCATGTATTTTTGCCAACATGGTGATTGGTAATGGGTATGGTTCAGTTGCCACAACGGCAGGAATTTCTATTTTTTTTAATTTTTTATTCAAACAATTTTTTAATTAAACTATTCTGTCTCATCACATCATTTTTTATCTTATTTTGCACTTGCAGGAAAGCCAATAGAATACTTACGCTGCTTGTATTTCCGCATGAAGAACGAGGTTTTTCATGGCTCTCGTCCCTATGAGTCAGGACCCCTTGAAGATTTTTTGAAGAAAGAGTTTGGGGAGCATACCAAGATGTGTGATGTCACAGAGCCAAAGTGAGTCTGTATACTGGGGCAGGGCCAAAGATTGTAGTCATTTTTTTTACATATATACCTGGGAACCACTGCATCACTGTGTACATTGCGGTAACATCATGTTTGAGAGATTTTCCTTCTGTTCTCAGTGGCCATTCTGGGTGTGACCATGGTCTTAATATTATGTTATTCATAAGCTCCGTTACTCTGATAATTTTATTAAAAATTAGTAGCAAACAGTTTGAATAATGTATGTATATATTTCCCCACATTTATATTGCCAGATGGTCTCATGTTAACTAGCTTCAATTTTAATCGCCAGAATGGCTCCTTCTCTTTAAATTGCTTTTACTCCTTTTTATTAGGGTAATGGTGACCAGTACTTTGTCAGACAGACACCCAGCAGAACTTCACCTTTTCAGAAACTATGATCCTCCTGAAACTGGTCTTGGCCCCACTTTTAAGAGAGTTGCCAACTTTCGTCCAATAACAAACCCAGAAGGTAAAGATGGAGGACTCTTTAAGATAATATGAAAGGTGCATGTTATTAATCCACAAACAGAAAATATTATAATAATATAATAGACTATATAAGATGGTAAAGGGGATTTTATGAAATTGATCATTTTAAGGAAGCATGACAACATTGGATACCACTATTTCTTCCTGCAATTTACAACATCTGGGAGGCCACACAAGTTTGTTTTTCATAAAAAGTTAATGATTTTCCTATTGATATGATACTACTTTCAATCAATACCTGGCGTTCCTCCTCTGTAAACTCTGGCCGTTTTTATTGGCCCCAGACTTTTTGATGAGTTGCAAGCAGCTCTTTAAATGTGGGCATTTAAATGCCTGCATGAAGATTGTGGTGTGAGCAGGGTTAAGTCCGTGGCCACACCAGGAAACCGAGGTATCAATAGAATACTCTTGGCAATTGATCAGCCAATGTGTTTCTGGGTCACAAGCTGCTTAAAGGAATAGACCCTAGCAGTGTCTCCCTGTCTGTCCGCAAGTTAATTGTGATTGGTGCACAGCATCAATCACGGTGTTCTAGGTTAGAAAGCATTCATACTTGTGTGGATTGTGTTTATAAAAACAACCACTAGGTGACTGTCACAGACCATTATCTACTATTTGTAATAAGACATCCATCTTTTAATGTTACCAGAGGGTTTCCTCAGGGTTAATGGTGTGGTTGGGGTTAGGGTAGGGTTAGGCATAAGGTTACAGTAAGAAAAGTGTTAATGCTGGGTTTGGGATAAAGGAATACTATAGGGTCAGGAATACAAACATATTCCTGACTCTATAGTGTTAAAATCAATTACTGCGCCCCCCTTACCTTACCTTTATTCTAGTTTTTGGTACTGGCTCTGCCTCCTTGGCTGATCTAATAATCAGTGATGGTCTCATCCAATCACAATGCTTTCACATGGTAACATGGGAAAGCATTGGATTGACTGAGATGGGCAATCAGCATTTCCGCATAGAGATGCAATAAATCAATGCATCTCTATGGGGAAAGTGCAGTGTCTCCATGCACAGCGTGGAGACACTGAATGTTAGTGCTGCACAGGGTGGCGACACTGAATGTCAGTGCTGCACAGGGTGCACTGCCCCAGGAAGCCCCTCCAGTAGCCATCTGAGAAGTGGCCACTGCAGGTGTTGCTAGGCTGTAATGTAAACAATGTCTTTATTCTGAACAAAAAGCCTGCAGGGACTGACAATACTCACCAGAACTGTAGTTGTTCTGGTGACTATAGTATAACTTTAGTGCTGTTTTAGCGTTAAGGATATGGTTAGTTTAGCTGTACGGTTATCGTTGGTGTAACCATAGGGTTTGTATTTGTAAAGCATTAGGTGGGGGCTGGTAAAGAGTGAACATTAACTGCCAAAAAAATAATTTAGATCCTAGTCATATGAGCAGTTGGCACTTAAGACTGATAAAGCAATCTATGTTAAGTTCTTCCTTTTTTTTTTACATTTTTTTTTTAGTTGCATTAAATTAAATTATTTTCAAAAATGTCAAATAAAATGCCTTCCTTCTATTTTTAAAGTTTTATGCACATGTATTGTTATGCTACATATAAGACATCAAATGAAAGCCCTTTATGTTCTTTTAAAACAATATATAATGTTTATGGGGCACTTAAAGAGAAACCTTTAGTTTACAACGAAACAAACATATAGCGCAAATTCTAGGTTTTGTTTTATTTCACAACTTGGCCAATTGCCTCCGTCCTTAAAGCATTAAGGTAACAGCTTGTTTTGTAAAAAGATTACATTTCCCCCAATGCTAACACTACAACACAGAATCTAAGCAGACTGGTGTATTTTAGGACATTACACTTGATTTAGCAACCAATAAGTTATCAGGAAAAGATCCTTTATCCTAAATTATGACTGTTGTCTTCTTGTTAACAAACTCTCCTTTACGCCAGCGGCTGTGGAGGAGGAGGTAGGAGAGGACTTGAATTTGTCCTGGGAAGGTATGAATAGAGATGTCTTCTTCACGCACCAGGGCTTTCGGCGTCCCCTTATGATGTTGTTCTTGAGAAAGTAGAGTGACAGTAGAGTGTCACTTTGTAGTTTTATAAATGCAAGATTCCGTTTGCTTCCACTGCTTGGCTCACACCTCTTTACCCTGAACTATATGTTTATATGCATTATATTTATATACTAACATATAGTAATGTAATAATAAACCAACATTTGCATGTATACCTCTGTGTATTTCAGTTTTTTTCATTCTTTCTCTAAATGTTTTTCCTTTTTCACCATTCTCTTCCTACACTATTCTGTTTCTTTTTCTTGTTTCTCTTTGCTATCTCAGAGCAGCTTGTGTGGCGTGCTGCCCGCTCCAGCGGAGCTGCCCCCACCTACTTTCGCCCAATGGGACGATTCCTGGATGGTGGGCTGCTCGCAAATAATCCTACCCTTGATGCCATAGCTGAAATCCACGAATACAACAAATGCTTAGAAAAACAGGTAAGCAAAAAATGATAGTGGAAACTGACATTGCTGTGCTTTGTTTTTGTTTTGTTTTTCTTTTACTTGAATCAGATGGGAATAGATCATAAAAGTTGTAAAAACGTTTTCAGTGAATCATTACTTGTGGTGACAGAGTGCTCTAGTTTTCAGTTCCTGATTTGGTAAATTTTAATGATACACTACAAACTTCCATTGTCACTTGCAGGGGAAAGGCGAACAAATAAAGAAACTGGGTGTGGTGGTCTCATTGGGAACGGGAAAACCCCCACAAAACCAGGTCAGCTCTGTGGACGTGTTTAGACCCACCAACCCATGGGAGATGGTGAAGACTGTGGTTGGCGCAAGAGAGCTGGGCAAGATGGTGGTGGACTGTGTATGTACAATACTTACCAGCTGATGAAATTATGTTCAAAATATATGGTGTATATATTTTTATTTATACATTGCCAACATACCCTGAAGTGGGGTGCAATGGGCAAACAAAATATGGGGGGAAAATGAGCACAACTTATAATGGTCTTGTTCCTTGCACTTTATAAATCTATCTCTATGTTTGCTAAATAATAGAAAAATAATGTATTATAGAAAACAAGTTCATAGTAACATGATCAAGAGCTAGCGTGTGTTAGAAAAGGGCACATGCAAACTATAATTGTTTTGTCAATCTTTCTTTATTCTCAATCCGAGTTAATGACACAATACTATTAATAAACATAATACAAGACAGTTGTAACATATCATACATTGCTAAACGAAGTCATCGGAACAGAGGTTTTTATGGCTTTGTTTTAAAATAACAGTAGTTAACATAACAAGTAAGAGCTAAGCCTGCCATCCCTAAATGGAATAACATCAACATATACGTGAATTGCTTATCGGTAGGAAAGGCTTTGTGCCTCTGAATACAAAATATAAGTATGTGGTGCGTGCACCAAAATCTGAGGTGAAAGAGGCTATCACCCACTATGCTGGATATAAGGAAGCGGCTGAAAGCCAAGTTGGTGTGTACGAGTGGGGAGAGAAGTAAGGGACCTGAAATCCCCAATGCCAATGGGAGGATGTTAGTGGTGTGGTTGGTGTTAGACATAAGGTTAAAGTCAGAAAAGGGTTAATGCTGGGTTTGGCTTAAAGGAACACAAAAGGATTCCTGACTCTATAGTGTTTAACCCCTTAAGGACTGGACTGTTTTTGCGATGTTGTACATTTGCGACCAGGAATATTTTTACACTTTTGTGGTGTTTGTGTTTGGCTGTAATTTTCCGCTTTCTCATTTACTGTTCCCATACAAATTATATATTGTTTTTTTCAGGACAAAATGGGCTTTCTTTACATACCATTATTTATATAATATCATGTATTTTAATTTAAAAAAAATACAAAAATCTGATGAAAAATTGAAAAAAATACATGTTTTTTGACTTTTACTTGAAAAATCTTTTACTCATCTACAAAAGCGAATGAAAAAAACTGCTAAATAGATTCAAAATTTTGTCCTGAGTTTAAAAATACCTAGTGTTTACGTGCTTTTTTGCTTTTTTTTGCATGTTATAGGGCTATAGGTACAAGTAGGATATTGCGGTTTAAAAACATACATTTTTAAAATTTATCAATAGTGACATTGTAACACTATTATCTGTCATAAATCTCTGAATAACACCCCACATGTACATATTTTTTTTAAAGTAGACAACCCAGGGTATTCAATATGGGGTATGTCCAGTCTTTTTTAGTAGCCACTTAGTCGAAAACACTGGCCAAAGTAAGCATTCATATTTGTTTGTGTGTGAAAAAAGTAAAAAAACTAAATTGAACGCTAATTTTGGCCAGTGTTTGTGACCAAGTGGTTACTAAAAAAGACTGGACATACCCCATTTGCAATACCTTGGGTTGTCTTCTTTTGCAAATGGTATGCCATCATGGGGTAATTCTCATTCCTGGGCTACCATACGCTCTCAAAGGCAACGTAACCAACCTGGCCATTTTCAATGTAAAAATATTTGACCCATATATTTGACCTTGTAACTTTCAAAAATGCTATAAAACCTGTACATGGGGGGTACTGTTTTACTCGGGAGACATCGCTGAACACAAATATTAGTGTTTAAAAACTGGAAAACGTATCACAACAATTATATCATCAGTAAAAGTGCTGTTTGTGTGTGAAAAATGCAAAAAAAGTAACTTTCACTGACAATATCATCGCTGTGATATGTTTTACTGTTGTGAATCACTAATATTTGTGTTCAGCGAAGTCTCCCGAGTAAAACAGTACCCCCCATGTACAGGTTTTAGGGTGTCGTAGAACGTTACAGGGTAAAATACAGTGCTAGCAAATTAAATTCTCTGGACTTTCGGCCTGGGTTGGCAGGCAGGTCCCTCAAATTGCAATCAATAAAATTACTTAATTATGTAAAATATTACATAAATACGCACGTAGAATTTAAATATATATGCATATTTATATATTTGAAGTCTACGTGTATATTTATATAATTATTTATGTAATTTTGTATATGGACGTATGTATATTTATTATTATTTTTATTTATTTTTATATACATAGATATATATACAAATTCATTCTAAGTATATTTTGATATAAATATATATATATTAATTTTAAAATACAGTTAGAATAAAATTTCATATAGATATATAATTTTTTTTTAAATTTGTATTATTATTTAAAAAATGTTTTATTTAATTTAAATTACTTATTATTTATATTTTATAATAATATATATATACAATATATATAGTTATATATATATTATATATATACGTGTGTAATTTAATTATAAGTGTATTTTTATATTAATATAAGTACATATTAATATAAAAATACACTTAGTATGACATTATATATATATGATATATAGACATATATTATATAGATATAATATATGTCTATATATCATATTTATACACATATATAATTATTATTTTTTTTTATTACCATTAACTTTAATTTTTTTTTCTGATTTTACAGTTGCAGGGAGACTGCCTGTCAGCACAGGCAGTCCCCCTGCAGGCAGACACTATGGACACCTATTGTGACCATGTGATCGCTGTGTTAAGCGATCACATGGCCACAGGGGTCCTAATCTGCCGTGGGGAGACTGTCTGGGCTGCAGGCAGTCTCCCCACAACCGGAGGAACACTGATCGCCGCCGGGGGAACGACGGCGATCAGGTAAGTAGCCCCAGACCGTTTGGACGGTTCAGGACCGTCATCGGTCGGCAAGGCAAAAATGCCGATGACGGTCCTGAACCGTCCTCGGTCCTTAAGGGGTTAAATCAATTACTGCCACCCCCCTCACCCTCTAAATATAGTAAAATCATACCTTTATTCCAGTCTGTTGGTGCTGGCTCTGCCTCCTTGGCAGGTAAGCAGTCTCTGGGGGAACATAGCAGGAGATAGATAAATTCCAAGTTAAACAGACTTTAATAAAGGAAGTTTAAAAGTTTCTCTTTACAGGAAATATGTAGGGAGGTTGTGCATCTCAAATATAGGGATTAATTTCCACCATAGGACTATATTGTATTAAGCCCACCACTACTTCAAAGTACCTCAATATCGGTGGGTCCTACACTAATTCCAACATGAGAGACAAATAATAAAGTGCTAGTGCTAAATTAATTTGTCTCCCACATACTGTGAAGTAGTGGTGGGCTTAACACTATATGGCCATATGGTGGAACTGAATCCCCATATTTGTTTACTGAGGTAAGTGATTTTAAGTAGCCTTATAATCTTTTTTAATCTGTATTTTTATGTGTGCGCTTTTACTTAATCTGTTTTATGTATAACTTTTGGTCACTACGGCAGCACCATTCCTGTAAAATGCATGTTCCGTGTGTGCTTCCAATTCACTTTTTGTCTTTACTGTGCAAGTCAAAGACAGGGTAGGTGTGGCTAGGGCGGCATAAAAAAGCCGAGAATCGAGCAGTGAGATTGAAGGGGCATCATTTGTACAGCAAAAACACTTAATTAAGCTAATGTTTTTTGAATGCTTAGAATGTCCCTTTAAGTTCATAATATCCCTTACCACCTTCAGGAATAAGGGCCTTGAGGCTGTGGATTCACTTGAAATTGTGAAGTAACAGGACTGACAACGACTCCATGAGTGTCTCCATTTTTGGTTACCTCTGTAGTGCAGCAAAGCATTTTTCTGGTTGTCCAACTGCTGTATTACATCAGCCCGGAATAATCATGATTTATCCAGCATGCACACACTATATGTGATCTACAAAAGCAAGGATATAACTTCACATCATGTTACTGCCTTACAACCACACCATACAACACTTCATGTCTTTATAATTGTGCATGTGTGTGTCTTTGTACTACTCTCTTTGCATAAGTGTGTCTGTTGCTTGCTAGATTGTATGTGTCTCTGTACATAAGCATGCGTGTGAGTTTCTCTTTTGTCTGTGAGAGTCTTTTGAATGAATAAGAAACAAACCACCCCGCATTGTTATTCCACCTAATGAGTCGGCCACTCTCCCAGGAGGCAGAGTCCACACAAACGGACACCACAAACCCTACATGTGTACATATGTGTGTACAAGTGTGTCGGATCTCATCTGTTATGCATATGGCTGTGTTTGTGTTACTGTCTTTTTCCATTGCATGAATATGTTTCAGTTCTCTAGTGCCTCCATCAGTGCAAGATCATGTCTGTGTTTTGTATGGGACTGTTTTTTGACATTCTTTATTTTTACGTTATAGAATCACAACATGTATATCCGTTACAGTATAACAGGTTACAACGAGTTAGCGGGACAGTTATGTGTATAACAGCATTGAAGTAATTTCTGCATTTTACTGATAGGCTGTTTTCGTATTTATAGCTCCAACATAGTAATAGGCATTCTTGTGTGTTGTGTTTTTTTTTTGTCATTCTCTTTTTATTGTTGTTTCACGTAGCATGTACATGACATCAAACAAATGCGATATACATTGAGGAAACAGAGAAGTATGAGAAGAAAATGCATCATTCCCCTTACAGCGTTTGTTTGGAAAATTGTCCCTTTTCCTCCTTCCCCTTACAGCGGTCTTCCCGTCTGACCCTTTCCCTCCCACCCCCCTCCCCTATCCGTCCAACGTCTACAAGCACTACGCTATCCTTGCTTGCAGACTCAGTACCTACAATATTCGCCTGTCGAATAGAGTTGTTTAATGTATAGGGGCATAAGACTACCATTCGCCCATGTTATCTGGACCCATTCTAGGGCTATAAACGTTTCTCTCGCCTTACATCCCGGGGTTTAGTTCGCCTTACTGCGAAGACTATAGGGCTCACTCAACACCCTATCGGAAACAGGTATAACCCCGTATGACCCCTCACTCGGTATGGGTCCCATCTAGGAGGCCGATGCTGGATTAGATTCCCACATCTCCACCTCCAGTGGTGGCACCCCCGGGGTGGGGGGCTCACGCCCGTGTTCCCGACAGGAGTCAGCCCGTGTCGACAGGTGCCTATATTGTTCTTCTCGTAGCATGTGGGAGGTTGTCTACCATATAGTCCTGTCGCCCTACTACCCTTTTTTGTATTTATTGGTCAGGAGTGGACTCGAATTCTCTCCGTTGGGTGGAATCAAAAGTTGAGCTGGCGTCCGTCGAAGGTTATGGGTGTCCTACCCGACTTAATGTGTAGTACGTCCTATGTCTGCGTGACCTCGGTCTTACCGCTAATCATGCTGCACCCTTCTCGAGGTAGGAGCTCCAGGGGTACCATTTGAGGGCGCACTTGTCCGAGCGCTCCTGCAGGGAGGCCGTCATGAGTTCCATTTCGTGAATGGCTTCTACCTTATCCACCCATTGGCGATATGTGGGGATTGTCTGGGCCTTCCAGTGTAGGGGTATGAGTGTTTTGGCTGCGGTGAGCAATTGTATGGTGAGCGAGTTTTTGTATTTGCTCTGGGGTGTGTTTGTATGGTTCAGGAGCATCTGCAGGGGTTGGAGGGGGAGGTCTGTGTCTGTAATCTCCCTGATCTTATTATTAATCATCCGCCAAAATGGAACTATGTGGGGGCAGGACCACCAAATGTGCAGGTATGAGCCTAGTTCTACCCCACATCGCCAACATTCCCCCACGTCCGCCTGTGTCAGGTGTCTAAGAGTGTTGGGTGTGCGGTACCACCGTGTCAAAAGTTTGTAACTAGTTTCTTGAAATTTGGAACTTATCGAGCACTTGTGGGTCAGGAGAAAGATTTTTTTCCCATTCTATATCTGTCAACTGGGTTCCAGTCTCCTGTTCCCATTTATTGGTGAAGCCCAAGGGACCCGAATCCGCATGAGGGACCCATACATACGCGAGACGCCGTGTTCTATATGTTTCCTATCGGTACACATTTGTTCAAACTCTGTAAGCTGCCTATGTATATGGGCCTTCCCTGGCAGGTGGGCATGGTATGCCTTTATCTGGTGATAGTGAAAGGAGTCCAACGGCGTAGGGAGTCGATCTCCCATTAGGTCTCGTAGGCTTCTGATCCGGCCACCCTCACTCCATTGATGTAGATAATTCCAGTCCGAGGCTTGGAGGCGTATAAGAGCCGCCGGATGTAGTCCTCCAGCCAGGTCTGGGTTAAACGTGATGGGAGTCAGGGGGTTCGGGGAAGTTGTCAGCTGCCGGGCATAGTGCAGTTTGCACCAGACTCTCAATGTGGCATCTATGATAGGATTAGTAGTCTGAAGGTCCCTATAGGTGGCACTCCCCAGCCAGAGTCTGGATGGGATGCCACCTCGCGTTTGTTCCTTCTCCAGCGTCACCCATCGTTTTGGTCCCGGGAGGGCGTGCCAGTCGATTATCCTGTGCAGGTGCGCGGCTTGATAGTACATGAGCAAAGAAGGCAACCCAACTCCTCCTTCCATCTTTGGGCGCTCCAGGGTCGCCCGGCGGATACGCGTCTGTCTTTGGTTCCATACAAACTTGCGTATGACCGTGGTTGCCAACCTAAAGAATTCCTGTGGGATCTGCGTGGGCAGGGTTGCAAACAGATAGAGCAGTCTCGGGAGTATATTCATCTTGACTGCGCTGATGCGACCGAACCAGGTAAGATACAGTCCTGACCATCGTGTCAGGTCCTGCTGTATAGTGGTGAGCATGGGAAGGAAGTTGAGTTGGTACAGGAGGGAGAGGTCCTTCGGCAGCCAGGTGCCCAGGTAGCGGATTTTTTATTCCCGCCAGGCAAAGGGGAATTGGGAGCGAAGGTGGTCTGCGAGGCCCCTCTCGCGTGTTATCAGCATGGCTTCCGACTTATCTAGATTCAGTTTTAGGTTGGACACTTTGCCATACGCGGTAAATGCTCGTAATAAGTTTGGTATGGAGACTAAGGGCTGCTCCAGGAAGAAGAGCATGTCATCCGCGTAGGCTGCCACCCTGTGTTCTTCGCTCCCTATCTTGACTCCCGTTATTCCCCCATCCCGTCTGACCGCCTCCAGGAATGGTTCCAGGGTGAGGGCAAACAGGAGGGGGGACAGGGGGCAGCCCTGTCGGGTCCCATTGCCGATGGAAAAGGCTTCTGTCAGGGCCCCGTTGACGCGGATCCTTGCTGTTGGTGTGGAGTATAGGGCTGAAACCCAACCACGCAGGTAGGGCCCGAAGCCCATATGTCGCAGCGTCTCAGCCAAAAAGACCCAGTCGACCCGATCAAACGCCTTTTCGGCGTCGGTCGATAGGAGGACCGTAATTTTATGGGTCTTACCGGCCACGTGTATAATGTTAAGCGCTCTTATGGTGTCATCCCTCGCCTCCCTACCCGGAATGAAGCCCACCTGGTCCGGGTGGATAAGATCCGGCATGATCCTCATTAGCCTCATGGATAGGGCCTTAGTGAAAAGCTTCAAGTCCGCGTTTAATAGCGAGATAGGCCGATAACTCGCACAATTCGCTGGGTCCTTGCCTTCTTTGGGGATGACCGTGATTGTCGCCGCTAGGGAGTCCGCGGGGAAGCTCTCCGTGTCCCCTAAGGAGTTCAGACCTGTCAAAAGTCGCGGTAGGAGCGTATCCTGGAACGTTCGGAGATAGGCGAGCGGAAGGCCGTCTGGTCCTGGGGCCTTATGTGGTTTGGACCGTTTCAAGGCTGCCTTGAGCTCCTCCAGCGTCAGGGGGCACTCCATTTCCTCGGCAAGCTCCGGTGACAGTCTGCGGGTTACGTTGGTCTCTAGATATTCGGTGATTCCCCTCCGTCTGTGCTGTTCTGAGGCTTCTCGGGCCCCTGTCCGTGAGTTGTAGAGGTCCGAGTAGTAGGCCCGAAAGGCTCCCATGATTCCAGTCGGCATGCTGTGGATCCTACCCTCTCGGGTACATATCTTATGGATGTGAGATGACCTCCTCTGTTTCCGGATCATTCTGGCCAAGAGCTTGCCACACTTATTAGAGTACTCATAAAAGAAACGGGCCGACTTCCTCAAGGTGAGTAAGTGCCCCTGGGAGAGGTGATCACGGAGTTCCTTACGAGCGTTCGTCAATTGGAGGTATGTATCATCGTCTACATTCTGTTTGTGCGTGTCCTCCAGCATCGCTACCGTCTTCAGGAGTTCTGCTATGCGGCGCGCCTTCTCCCTCTTACGCTTGGTACCTATAGAGATAAAGTGTCCTCTCAAGACACATTTGTGTGCCTCCCATACCATTAGTGATGTCACGTCCGGGGTATCATTGTTAGCGAAATATTGGGTAAGAAGTTGTTGGGCTGTGGAGCGCGTCTCGAGGTCTGATAGTAACGTCTTATTGAGCCTCCATTGACGGTCTACTGGTTTGAATAGAGGCGAGCGCATCTGCACCGTGACCGGGGCATGGTCCGAATGGCACATGGTCCCTATTGCGGCTCCCTGGAGGTGTGTCAGGAATTCCTGGGGCAGAAAAATGTAGTCAATACGGCTATACTGCTTATGTGTAGGGGAATAAAAGGTATAATCCCTCTCGTCAGGGTGAGTAACCCTCCAACTGTCAACCAGCCCCACCGAGTTAAGGGCCCGTCTGGCCCTGTGGAGGCAGTGTGTGGGTATGGCACTAGAGCCCTTTGAGGAATCCACCCGCGGGTCCAACGGCAGGTTCAGGTCTCCCGCCAGAACCAAAAATCCCTCCCTAAATCGTTCTAGTTTCGCTAACGTTTTGGCTTATAAAGAGTCTTGTGCTCGGTTCGGGCTATAGACACAGGCGAACGTGTAGGCGTGTTCCGCTATGGTACCCTTGAGGAATAGGTATCTCCCGCCTGGGTCTGTGAGTAATTCTTTGTGTTGGTACGGGATCAAATGTGAGAAAAGGATTGCGACACCTGTCTTCTTGGCGTCTGGGTGACATGCATAGTATCCCTGTGGAAATCGGTTGTTTCCGAGCTTGGGGTGGGCCCCACTCACAAAGTGCGTCTCCTGCAGGAACGCCACGGACACCCTCTCCGCCCAGAGCTGGCGCATCAACTGGGAGAGTTTCTCCGGGACATTAAGGCCCCTGGCATTGTGCGACCAGAGCTTCAGCTGCGCCGGGCGCACCCGAGACCCGGCCTCCGCCCCCGCGCGCCCCCCAGCCCGGCCCACCACTGGGACCGCCATGAGCACTAGTGACCACCCGTGACCCGGGGGAGAGGCGGGGAAGAGGGCGCGGGAGGCAGAGCCGAGCCCTGCCCTCAGATGCAGCAAGGAAATGCAACGTCCGACCTTGGTCCGGATTATCGTCTAGTAGTCCCCTACCTACTGACCGTCTAGACTCCAACCTTTATATACAACTAAGGTCTGTTGCGTGGGGTGTGGTACAAACCACGTGTGTCGCCTGTCACTCGTATATGTAGTGTCCGTCTGTGACCGTCCCCCCAGTCTCCCCCAACCCGCTGGTGGGAGTGTCTGTCGCCTGAAATCCCAGGAGAAAAGGCGTCTCTGCCCCGGTGTCCCAGCCGTCCCACATTAGGGGATCCCCCCTTCCGATTGCATTGCTGCCCCTGGATTAGTCCTGACGGGCTTCCTCCCCCCTCCCCCCCAGTGTTCCCCCGGCCTCTGGCTCCGCTAGTGACCTTTAGGTTACTTAAGTTGCCGTCTTAACGGCTAAGCTTCGTCGCCGTCCTATGACCCTAAATGGGCCCCCCGCTAATCCTCAATTTGGCACCCCAACATCTGGCCTTTATATGTAGTCTCATTCAAAAACATGAACCTCTAACAACTGAACGTAACCTACTCTAAGACACTATTTTCGATCTGCCCCGGCATCCTGTCTCTGGACCCCCTTTATGAGCTCCCGTGTCCCTGGCCCCTTGGAGACTTGTAAGTTGTGGTGTAATATCTATATCTATCCCCGGTAAAGTCTCCAGCAGTCCAGCCGGGCACCCTGGTGACCCCCCTGAGGTTCTGCAGACCCCCTCCCCACTCAACGCTTGCTATGGTGCATCCCCCTTGCGGAGTCCCTATAGCTGAGCGCGCCGTGCGGGTCCGGTCCGCGCGCGCCGCCCCCGACCCCTCATCGGGTGTTGGAGTTGCCAGCGTACTAGAGGGCCGAGGGGGCCAGTCTGGCCTCCCCTCGTCCCCCCCGCATAGCGACATCGGGCGGCCGCGCACCCGAACCGTCCCCCACCCCGCGCTATTCCGCACCCCCTCCACCCCCCGTGGCTACCCCCCTCCCAAACTTTACTGGAGCCCACCCGCTACCGGGGCGGGGGGGGGGGGACCCCGCAGACCCGGGTCCGGGGGCAACCCCCCAGCCCCGACCTCACCCACTCGGGGGGGCCGCATGTGGCTCCGTCCCCAGGCTCTAAGATGGGCGTTCAGCCGTGAGTCCGTGCCCCTCACCTCACCCCCCGTACCGGGGTCTCAGTCTGCGCGGGTCAACCAGGGTGCCGTGAGTCAGCTCGTCCCGTACCCCCCCAGGGGATCCCTTGAGTCCAGAGTCCCCAATCTCCAATTTCCATATCAGGTGCCGGGGGAGTCCAGGTGTTTGTTCACTCTTCTGGACCTCCCGGGCCACGCCGGCGAGGTCCCAACGATGCTGCCGCTGAAAGAGTCTCTGCTGGGACGTCAGGGCCCGTCGGTCGGGCCGGGGGGCTTTCCAGAATCCAATTCGGCACCACTACATGCGGGAGGCCCGCTGCCTGCACAAATCGCAGAACTTCATTAGGCCAGCGTAAGATGTGCCACTGATTGTCCACCTCGCGGAACTTCATTGGGCCAGCGTAAGATGTGCCACTGATTGTCCACCTTGGCCTGGAGGCTGAAGGGAACCCCCATTTATATGGTATGCGCTTCTCCTGCAACAGGCTTGTGAGGGGTTTTAAAGCTCTGCGGGCCTCCAGTGGCAGCGAGGAGAGGTCTTGATAGAGTGAGATTTGTGTGTCGCCATATTGAACAACACGTTGAGATCTGGCGGCTCGCATAATGGCCTCCTTTAGTGGGAAAGACTGTAGGCAGCAGATGAGGTCCCTAGGGAGACCATCTCTCCGCGGGGCTCGGAGTGCCCTGTGCGCTCTCTCGAAGCCAAACTCCATCGGTGCCTCCTCTCCCAGAATGTGATGGAAGAGCCCCGTGAGGAGCTCCCTGGGTGATTCCCCCTCCGACTCTGGCATGCCTCGCACGCGGATGTTATTGCGATGGCCTCTGTTATCGAGGTCTTCCACCTGGCGTCGGAGTTCCAAAAGCATGTTCCCTTGCCGAGAAGCCGCCAGTTCTGCTGATTGTAGGCGGTGAGTGGTTTGTAGGCGATCTTCCTCTAGGCTGTCGACCCTCTGCTTCAGCACTGCTAGGTCCCTCCTCACTGCCGTGACCTCCTCTCGTATTGCCGCCCGGAGTTCCGCCACCATCGCTGCCTTATCACTGCGTGTCAACATATTCGCTGAGATTGCTGTCAGGTCAGCCGACATTTGGCTCAATGTATCCCCACCTGGGGAACCTCTGGGGGAGCCAGCTCTGTCACTCTGCCATCTTGTCCGTTTCCCGCGCTCCGCCAAGAATCTGCGGGGTGGCGAGGTATTCGTCCATGGGTCCCGTGGTATAATGTGTCGGGGCATGGGATGGCCTCGGGGTCACCCCTCGCTTAGTTTTCCCCATAAGTGCAATGATTTTGCTTCGTTAACAGGGCGCTTAGCGAGTTGGGGCCTAGGAGCACTCGTCAACTGCGTCCTACTCCATGTACAGTTCGGCCACGCCCCCCGGGACTGTGGTTTTTGTACATGGTTACCTAGATATATTAAAAAAAACATTTTTTTTTTATTTTTTAAAAAAAAGGAAGTACCTAGAAAGGTTACACAGTTTGAATCTAGACAGGTGTTAAGCTGGTAAAATCAGAGGGGTTTCATAAAACTCTTCTGAGGCACTGGGGTGAATTCAGAGGAGCTGCCAAAGGTGGGTTATATTGTCATGAAAGTTCGAATGTCATCACATTTGTCATGTTTTTTAATGTTTTATTATATTTAATGAAACTTAATATTGGTTTTTTTATTTTTAGATTTTTTTAACTATTGATTGGGAGTGCAGTTAATATTTTTTTTTGTACGTGTTGGGTCAGAATCTACTTTTATCACACCAACTGCTGCTCAACCTTATGAACATTGTCTGTTACTGCAGCTTCACACAGAGTAATCACAGCATTGCACTGTGTGCTCTTCACTCAGTAGATGAGGGAGGGAAGTTACACCCTAAGCAACTCAAACAGAAACTAAAGGTTATGCATTTTTATAAGGAGTAGAAAGCCACAGCTCTGATAGTGAAAGTGTTCTGGTTAAACAGCCTCCAGAGCACTCCTGCAAGCAGGGCTGCCTGCACGTTTGTGCAATGTAGAAGGTTAGATTCAAAATAATGAAATGTTGCAGTTAGATGTAGAAGGGTACAGACTAGGAACAAATATACATATGACATAATGTTAGGATCATTTTATATGCTGAGGAGGGCTTCAAGGGAGAGAACAGATAAATACACACAGACATGGATGTCTGCTTTTGCAATGAAGTGCACACACACAGTGTGTGAACCTGTAGCAGGAGAGAAGTTAGAGCAACATTTGGTCTGTTAAAAGTAGAATTTTAGAGGCGGAGCCTAACCGCCGAGCTGGAAGGACGTGTTGAACACCAGCTCCTGCCTGAACGCAACAAAAAGAAGGGTAAATACCCCAAAAATCGGTGCGTCCACCAGCTGGAGGGTATGAGACAGAGTGGGGACACCCAGGAGCACAAAATGATACCAAACCCGAGTACCCCACAGCCCGGAAACCCACAAAAAGCGCCTGAGGCCTACCAGCGACTGAGCCGGGGAGAGGCGGCCGCTCTCCTCGAAGACACAGCCGCGCATAGAACCCTCGGCGCACCCACCTCTCTCCACCCCCCCCCCCAGGACCGGCGGGGGTCATCCCGGTCCACACTAGACACCAGGGCTGCCAACTGACACAGCCTACCAAGCCTGTGCCAATACCTCACAGAGACAGCTCCTCGCATGGCGAGTCCAAGATGGCAGCTGGCGGCAAGAGGCACACGGCAAGCACACAAGCGAAGTTGGCGAACATAGTACCAATAAAACCTACTGGAGGCCCACAGGAACCTCTTGAAAAACGGCTAGATGAGCTCTTTCGTGCCTTCTGGCTGAAGCTCGAACACAGACAAGCTCTGACCGCAGAGAAAAGCAGAGAAGATGGAGCACAGAGGCTCCAGCCCTGCACAGCTATGCTCTCCACAGCCTGCTCAGCGCATCCTGGGAGGAAAGCCCGCCAAACCACAGCCCGTCCACGTCCTGTGAAACGCAGTACCTGCTCGCCTAAACAGAAAACTAAACGGAGGACACCCTGGATACAAGCTACACGCCACCGGCGGGAACAACCTTGCCCTCAAACCAAGCATACTGCCAGCTGGGACACAGCTCGCGGAACCAAGAGGGACCAAAGAGCTGGGAACTACACAGGTGCCCTCGCAGAGGTCTGGGGCCAATGGGGTAGAATGATACAGCGCGACACCTCACCGACACCCGCACAATGCATACCCCGGACCACCACGAAACTCCCACATGGACCGAAGCCGGTCTCACCCAAGCCCTCACTCAAGCCTCCACCAACGCCAAGCACAAAAGCTACGAAGAGCCCTCTCCCAAACCCACGCAGAGTGTCAAAGATACTCGGAGCTCCGACAAGCGGATGGGGGAGACCGGGGCAGAAGCCCCCTTTTACACACTATAAATGGTTACCGGGACTGTTTCTGACTGGCGTGGGCTGAATGGAGAGCAATTCACAACCTACAACATCTCGGCACCAGGACATTGGCACCATCCTTCTCTTGACCTCGAAGACCTCGTAAGAGGGACATGTTTATTCCCCCCTTTTCTTTTTTTTTTTGTGTGTGTTTTTTGCAGTTTCACTCTTGGGTTATTTCAATGGCTCCTATGACGAACAAAATGAGAAGTAGTAGTTCTTCTGTTTCACATGCCTATCTAACCACCGTCATGCCTGAAAGAATATGCACAGAGATAGCATGTTTAGCCTGTATAGCATTATTACACACCTATATGCATACAACATCTTTAAACCCCAGCACAGCTCCATATGTTACACAATCTATTGTTGCCTACGCTAACAGAAAACCAGCACGCTACTCATCTAGCTATTAACTTAATCTAAACTACAAACACTAAATCCAAACACTACAAACACTAAACTACAAACACATTTCAATCTTTACCTTCAATCGTCACTCACATGTCTAGCAAGTACATACAGTTAGACATGCAATTCCAGCTAGTACTGGACATGATTATTTTGTCTAGCATGTTTCCTGATACGCCTGTTTGTAATATGCTATTACTCGTGTACTAAAAACAAAAAAAGTGCAGCATACCACGATGACGCTAAAAGACACATTGTTACCCTATCTCTAAAGCTATGTGATAATGCTGAAATGTATATTTAACACTGCACTGAAAATAAAAATAAAGAATAAAAAAAAAAAAAAAAAAATAGAATTTTACCCAACATGGTTGTTGAGCCACGTAAAAAAAATTAATTTTCTCCAAAAAAAATAAATCAATATCACTGTACATCATTTAAAAATATAATTACGTTTGAGAATGTGATGACAGTTGTCCTTTAAGCCCCAGATAATTTTTAAGCCTAGAGACTCCCCTGGAATGATTGGTTGTTTGGCACTAAATCACAAAGCTCACATATAAGCTAGAGAGTTAATTACTTTACAAGCTTCTTTTTTTTGTGTGCTGACTGCTTTGTACATTGCTCTCTGCATCTTAATACGGTCATCTCAAACTTGTGTCTTTTTCTGTATAAACTGCAACTTCTATCTAATGAATGTCCTTTAGTGTATGGCTTTGAGTTTTAATTTGTTCTTATGTAATACTCAGTGCACGGATTCAGATGGGCCAGCTGTGAACAGGGCCAGAGCATGGTGTGACATGATGGATATTCCTTATTTCAGGTGAGATATCATAAGCCCAGTTGGTTGTTACTGTTAGGCATCCTAGTTTTCTGCTTAGATGGTATAAAGATATAACACCCCATTCACCATAGCAGCATGCTGTAGTGAATATGGTGCCAGAGCAGTCTTGGTGCCTCTCATTTTATGGAGTCAAGTCATTTTAGAACAGTTTGACTTCTTACATGGAGTACGCCAGACACCGCTCGCAGATTTTATTTCCTATGGAGAGAAGGATTCAGAAAAGAGAGGAGGTAAAACAGAATGTTTATTTTTCTTCTCCTCCAGTGCAAAGTGCGTCCTGACTGGATGTTAGTAGTTTAATGTGATTCTGTTATAACAAAATAACTTCCCTTGCCTCAAATTGCATATAATGGGGCAGAGCTTGCTACAACACTGCACCAGACGCCATTTCTAGTAACTCCCGACAAACTTTTATAATCTGGGCGATATCAGCGAAACTGGCACCCATCCAGCCTTGCAAACCACACAACCAGAACCAGCACGGCAAGCTGCGTCGATAGATGCCATTCTTTCAAGCCCAAAAGTTGGCCCAAGCGGGAGTCATTCCCAACCCAGAGTAGGGATGACCAGAGACCCCTCTGAACACAAGGGCAACACAGCCACAACAGCTTAAATCCTCTGATGACTCCAGCCACCAAGGGAGATCTAAAACTCCTGCTAGCCGACATCCACAAGCTCTTAGCAGCCAATTCGGCCCTCCTCAAGACAGAAGTGCAAGCGGTCACTGACCGATTGAAAGCCATGGAGGAAGACGTGGTGGACATTAAATCTCACCTAACATCACTTGATGAAAAGGTAAAACATATACAGCAACACCAGAAACTCATGGCACTCAAAATGGCAATCATAGAGGCAAAGGCACACACACACTAAAATTAGGGGAATCCCCACCTCCAACTCGGCAGAGGAGTTGCCGCACTTCATGAGGTGTCTTCTGACCACTATACTCCCCCACGCAGCTGCAAGGAAAATCGCAATTGATAGAATCTATCACCTCCTGAACTACACACGCCTGAAGTCCCCTGCAGCCCGAAATGTAATTCTACGTTGTGTTACAGTCCAAGACAAGCTCCATATCATGGCTGAGCTTAATGGCCAAACACCCAGACCCAGAACTCACCTTTTATCAGGACTTGTCAAGGGCCACTCTACTACGGTGCAAATCGTACGGCCCGGCCACCACACCGCTACGCATAGCAGGCGTAGCCTACAGGTGGGGAACAGGAGGCACCTTGGCAGTTACCCACTCAGGGACAACACACGTCCTCACCTCAATGGATGAAGCCACTATCTTTCTGGAAATCCTTGGCTTGTCGGATGAGACCACACCGAGGCCTGCGAAGAATCATGGAGATTCCATGAACACTTAGATTAACCTCGGTCTGACTGTGTCGGACTACTTCCCCATAATTTACCACACCAAATTAGATGTTATCTTTTATTGTTTTCATTTTTTATGTGTTTTCCCTTTTTAATCACTCCCGTATACTGAGGTTTCAGTTCTTAGGGCGCATAACTCAGACCAACATCCAGACACACACCTAGGCAACCATACGGGTACAAGACCCCACGACCTCGACTATTTTGAGGACACCCCGACAGGCTCCTATCTCTCACACCCCCCCGCATCCTCCTTGGTTAGGGGTTCTCACCCTCAATGCAGAGGCAGAGAAGGGCATTCCAAACACCAGAATTGCCAACAAACCCGTCACACCTGACACGAACGCAATGTCAACGATCCCTGCTTACACTAGACACAGCGTGACTCAGACATGACCATAGACACACTAAACAAAATCAATGCCCTCACGAGAGCAGACTACCAGCCTGACGCCCTGCTGATAAAGGACACCACAGTGTCCTACAACTACCCGCCTGCCCAGCATTCGCTCCACCACAACTAGCTTGTTACTTAGTAGATACTAAATTCCATCACACAGGCTACATACCTGCACATGCAAACTATAGATAAACCCAGACCAAGATTCCTCGCACTTGACCAGAACCTCTCGGCTCCGCTGGGCCTACTCCACTAGGTAGATGTGACCAACTAAACTGTTTACTGTTTCTGTTTTGTCTTATTAAAAAATGTCTTTCTGTGCCATGCTAATGTTACACCACGTATACTACATCAATGCTTGATAAATCTGATATGCCAGCACATGCTTGTTTGAAAACATTTTGCACTTCAAAATAAAGCATTAAAAAAAATAATAAATTCAATACGCCATATATCACAAATATACATGGTGTATTCAATGTAAAATATTAACATATACTCACCTTGCTTTCTCTACTGTTTTCAGCGCTGCCATCTTCTGAATTTTGTCGGTGTTACTCTTCTTGTAACACTCGCCTCTGGTCCTTGTCCTCTCCTCCTATGGTCTTCTTTCATTTGCCCTGCTCTCGAAATATTTCCCTAATCAGGGGATACCTCCTCAATGACACTTATTCGCTGCCTTCATTGCCAGCATGCCAGCACTGGCAGTGTTGTCTAGAGAGTTTCCATAGCAATCGCAGCACATACACTAATGCATCTAAGTGTGAGTGACCTATTTTTAATAGATAGTATCAATCTGTACATTTGCTAGAATATCTGCCAACACAATGTATAGATAGAATTTAATGCCCTTTCTGAGGAGCATTACTAGTTTGGTGCATGATTAGTGTCCTTTAACCTTTAATTTGCATATAGAAGGGTATTGCATGAAAGAATAATGCCATCAGTAAGTGATTTCCATAAAAAAGTGACTAATATTAAAATAAAAGACAATATATTCAACGGTGAAATGAAAATAGGAACTAAAGCTATCCAAATTATATTTATATTTTACTGCTCAGTGTAGCTTCCGTCACTAGTGTATATTGTTCATATCTGAATATTAAATGATATGATGCCTCTTCTCTGATATCCCTGTACCTAGGCTCAGCCCACAGCTAGAGACAGATGTCATGTTGGATGAAGTTAGTGACGAAGTGTTGGTTAACATGCTTTGGGAAACACAAATATACATCTTCCAGCAGAGGGACGTCTGGCACAAACTGGCAAAGATATTACTTGAACCCTGAGCCCTGTTCCCCCGACGTGGACTCAATATGAAAGATGAATGAAGATCCTCAAGAACTTTCCATCCCACAATGTGCATGTCTTTGAAGGTTCATATTCTGCTCTTAAATACTTTAAACTCAATCTACTCTCAAATGGTTATTTCTGTGACTCAGGACCATTCTCCTGCTTTATCCAAGAGCTCTAATGATCCATGAGAAGTTGTGACTTTGAAACAAGTATTCCATTGAATAGCCCTGAATACTTTCTTAGTGTTTCTAATCATTGTGTGAGAAACAGACTTACTCGTTGTCCCCTCATTATTGATGCCCAGTACATCATATGGTGGTTTGATGTAAATATCTTGCAGCTATATAAAATTTATAAATTACATAGCTAAAACCTTTTATCAGTGGTTTAACTGCAAATTAATTCATAGGATGAACGCCCAACATTTGCTTTCAGTGTCCCAAAAATTGTGACACAATATAGACCTCAAACCAAGATAAGACACAAAACGTTGTCTTGTACAGGTTAAATGTAGAAAATGAAAACCTCTTGATACAAGTGGAGTTATTTATGTCATGCGTAAGTTAACCTTGCTACAGTCAGTATTTCTGCTTTTTTAGGCTCATTCAAATGCCTTTCATAACTTGAGGATAGTCGCACACATAATACATATTTCACAATGTTTCTGCACTCTCTACCTCCAGGTTTTTAATATTTAATTGTGATCGTTTTCCTTTATGATGTGTTTTTGTATGGCTTGTGTTCGAGAGCACCATTTCTCTTGTGAATTTACACTACATAAAGGATCTGATAAAGGTTCAGTACTTTAACAAGTACATGCTAGACTACTATCCATGGTGTCTAGATGTAAAAGAAACATCGAAGATAGAGGTGTGTCCAAGCACGTACTGCTCAAGATGGGCAGTAATGACATAGCCAACGCATCTGAGACTTTCCGAGGACTGGCACTCCAAGAGTATAATAAACATTAACAGTATTACAGTGCAATTATTTTAATTACACATAGCAGTCAAATCAACTGGAAGCAGAATACACAAATAGCTAATGCAATGTATTAAATAATTTGCACTCCAAATATAAGCACGCAGAACATTCTACTCTAATACTGAAAAGACGTATTGATTAGCATCCTTGAGTTTACATTATTAATCAAGTCTATATACTGTGGAAAATATTTCATATAATTATAAAACTGACTGTTCTATATACCGGTATTCTAATCAGTACGTATAGTAGGCTCACATATTTGTCTGCTATATCTTAAGCATTAATAATGTGTTCCAGTTTTTCATCCTTATGATACAGAATGTTAAATTTAATGAAGATGCGCCATGTTTTGGAAGGTGCATGTTTGTCATCTTCGGATAAAATATGCTTTCAACACAACAATAAAGTAGTGATCTACAAAAATATTGTTGTATGGGTGGTAGTTCGCTCAAAGAGTAGGTGTGTAAGAAGAAACATTCCATAACTCCAAGGTAGTGTAAACAACAAATTGATACGTTTTGACCATGGGGATCATGCAAAGCATGAGGACGTCCAGAATTGTTTCAAGGAGTTAAACACTGTAAAATGCAGGAAGTGCCTCCAGTGGCTGTCAATATAAACATTGCATGGCTATGGGGATTGAGACGCTGCACCTAGACCACTTCAATGAGATGAAGTGGTCTGGGTGCCATAGTGTCCCTTTAAATTGTTACTCCAGGCACTAT